>CM033698.1:223433-823433 GCA_019514585.1 Dendrobium officinale | reverse complement strand
AGTTAAAGTATGTTTTTATCAAGGAAATGATTATTATGAAATATATTTTAAAATTTAGTTGCATATTCTATAGATGAAATGAAAATTTAGATTGGTTTAAATGTAGTTTGCTAAACTATATAACTCACAAATATTTTTTCCCTATTTTTTCTTGCATTTATTAAGTAGCTCACAAATATTTTGCTTCATGTTTTCAGGGTCTGAGAAAGGGAAGGAGCCTATTGATTAGCAATTTAGGATCTGATCGATTATGTATATGTTTTCTTCTTTTGATTTTTTTGTACAATCATGACAAACTTTTTTTATGTTTTGCTTTATTTTAAGTTATGTAGTCATGTATTGTACTGTATGCTTTGAACTGACATTTAGATGACGCTAAAATGCAAAGAAGTTTGTGTATGAGGTATTCTTATGTACTAGATGTGTTAGCAGCTCTGTATTTTATTATTATTATTATTATTATTTTTTTAAAGTTTAAATTTGAAGAAGAAATTTAAAACAATTCTAAAACTTGATCTTGAGATTCGCTTATTACAGCTCAACACGATATGACTTATTTAATTCGTGGGTCTTATGAGGTTGGATTGTGACATAAGATATGGTTGAACTCCTTACTCCCATGCTTAATCACCACATTGAATGATCTAGCTCACAAGTTTAGCAAAGTATTTTCCTCCGTCAAAAATTGCAAAGCTTACGAATGACATTACTTTCTTCACCCAATTCAATGGAGAGTGAGTCTATGAAGTTTGGGAACAATTTAAAGAGTTGCTTATGCAATGTACCCTCTCTTCCTTGTCTGATTGGTTGATTATCCATACTTTATATGATGGTTTGTTAGGATTCCTAAGGTCAATAAATGCGTCCATTGGAGGGTCATTGATCTTTAAACCCTTTGATGAAGTAAACACTTTAATCTAGGGGATGAATACTAATAACATTCAATAGCCGTCAATTAAGATGAGTCCTAGGAAAGTAGCAAGTGCTTATGAGTTTGATGCATTGTCTATCTTGACAGCCCAAGTAGCAACTATTTTTAGGAAGTTGGATAACCTTAGCATTTGTTCATCCCCAAGATCACCTATGCCTATAAAATAGACTCTTTTTTGGTTCATCTAGTGATCCTAATGCCTCAAGGGTAGAAACCTTAAATGCCATTAATAGATAAAACAACCCCTACCCGAACACTTGCTATTTTGATTGGAGGAACCACCAATATTTTATATGGAACAATAATGATACATGGGTAATCAATGAAATTATAATCAAATCCACCCTCAAGGAGCTTGGAACCGCTCTTAACATCAATTTGAAATGCTATTAAAGTGAATCTTAAGGAAAGGGGCAAGGAGCAATGCAAATCCATCCGATTGAGGACTGGGAAGGTGCCATGAGATGGAAATAAGGATAAGGATTAAGACTAAGAGGAGTCATTTATATAATAGCTTGTAGAGATACCCCAACCTAAGGAGAGACTTGTGACTAATAAAGATATCGAAAAACCTATTAAAATAGTTATATAGAGGCCACCCCCATAATTTCCCCAAAGGTTAATTTGGATAAGTAGTTTTCAAGGTTTTTGGAAGTTTGTAAGAAGTTAACACTTAATATCCCATTTGGTAAATCCTTATAGTAGATGGTCTACATACTCTAAGTTCATTAAGTGTATCCTAAATAAGAAGAGAAGGCTAGGAGAGTTAGGTGAAGAATAAGAAGGCAAGTTAATTAGGGTGGGTTCTTAGTAAGCATAAGAGATCTTTTGGTTGGATAATTGCAAGTATTAAGGGACTATTTCATTATTATGCATGCACAATGTTTTGATGGAAGAACATTTCCTTCTAAAAGTTGATCCCCAAATAAGTTTGAACACTGCCATGAAAAAGGTATTGAAGAAGGAGATACTTAAATGGCTAGATGTATGAGTTATTTGCCCTATCTCTAAAGTGCTTGGATGAGTCCTATACATTATATCTGTTAGAAAGGAGGCTTAATTATAGTGTCCAGTAAGCATAATGAATTGATTCCTACTAGGACAATGCTAGGTAGAGAATCTATATTGACTATACAAATATGAATAAGGCAATTAAGAAAGAACATTTTCCCCTTAGCTTTATTGATTAGATGTTAGATAGATTGAAATAGCACTCCGTTTATTATTCCCTAAATAGGTAATCAGGTTACCATAATATTTCCATAGAACTTGCAGATTAGGATAAGACTACCTTTATTAGTCCTCATGAGATATTTGCTTTTAGGAGGATGCCTTTTAGGCTTTATAAAGCCCCTGCTACTTTTCAACGATGCATGATGTCTATTTCTTTCAATTTGATTAAGTAGGGCAATTAGGTTTTATGGGTAATTTTTCTATATTTGACATCATATTTGATTCTTGCATGGATAATTTGACCATCATTTTAAAAAGATGTGTAGAAATAAATTTGGTGTTAAACTGAGAGAAATGTCAATTCATGGTAGCAGAGGGCATAATATTAGGACATAAGATTTTCAAGAAAGGTTTAAAGGTTGATAGGGATATGGTGCAAGTCATTGAAAATTTACCACTACCCACTTATGAAAGAAATTAGAAGTTTCTTAGGACATGCCATGTTCTATAAGAGATTAATTAGAGATTTTTTCAAAATAACCAAATCCTTTTCATTTTCTTGAAAAGGATGTCTCATTTAAATTTAATGATGCATGTCTTAATTTTTTTAACAGTTTGAATCATCATTTGATCATAGCTCCTATCATTGTTGCACCTAATTGGACATTATATTTTGAGTTAATGTGTGATGCAAGTGATTATGCTGTTAGAGTTGTGTTAGGTCAAAGAAAAGACAAGAAATTTCATGCATATTTTATGCTAGAAAAACTTTGAATGCAACCCAATATAATTACACTACCACTAAAAAAAAAAACTACTAGCTATTATCTTTGTCTTTCACAAATTCAGATCATATTTTATAGGCACTAAGTTTCTTGTATACACTAATTATTCTACTATCAAATATCTTATAAAAAGAAAAGATGCCGAGCCTAGATTGGTGGTTCTTTGGTTACAATAGTTTGATGTAAAAATCCTTGATATGAAGGGAATTGAGAACTACGTGGCTGATCATTTATCTAGGCTAGAGCTGAAAGAATATGCATTTCATGAGTTTGACATAAATAAATTCTTCCAAGATGAATATTTGTTTGTATTGCATTATGTTGATTTACCTTGGTATGTTGATATAGTGAACTATATTGTGAGCAGAGTCATCCTATTTGATTTGTCACACACATGAATGTGGATTTTTTTGCATAATTCCAATTTTTTCTTTTGGGATGAGCCATATCCTTTTAAAAAGTGTAATGATCAAATCATTAGGAGGTGTGTCCCCAAGAGGAAGTTGAACCCATTATTAAGGAGTGTCATGACTTAGATTGTGGAGGGCATTTCAAAGGATTTAGAATTGCTTCTAAGTTCATTCAATCTGGATTTTATTAGCCTATTTTATTTAATGATATCAATGCTTATGTTAAGAAATATGATTGGCGTTAGAGGGTATATAACATCACTAAGAGAAATGTAATGCTTCTAAATTATGAATTGGTAGTAGAGATTTTTGATGTTTTGGGATTAGATTTTATGGTATTATTTATGCAAGCTCAAGGACGTAAGTATATTTTTATAGCTATGAATTATATTTTTAAATAGATTGAGGGATTTGTAACCCCTAGACCTGATGCTTAGGTAGTGATAAAATTTCTAAAGAAAAATATTTTTTTATTTGAAAAGGCTAGAGTTCTAATTAGTGATGGGGGAGTCGCTTCTATAATAAAGGAGTATATGTTTTGATCTTAAAATTTGGTATTTAGCATAGAGTTTCTACTACAATGATAAAATTGGCAATGGGGATATTAAGAGAGTTTTAGAAAGTTTAATTAGGAAAGATTAGACATTGAAATTGGATGTAAAACACCAATTGAAAAGTATCCATATCATTTTTTTTTGGAAATGCCTACCATCTACCTTTGGAGTTATAGTATATATCATTTTAGGTGATCAAATAATTGAACTACAATCTTAAGGATATTGAGGAGAAGAGGTTAAAACAACTGAATGAGTTAGAAGAGTTTGAAGTAAAGCTTTTGAAAATGCTATGTTGTAGAAGGAACAAATGAATAAGTGGTATGATTGTAGGATTCTTAAAAAAATTGCAGCTGGACTAGAAGTGCTTCTTTTTAATTCTAAATTAAAATTATTTTTAAGAAAACCCCCTTCTTAGGAATACCCTAATGAATCTTCACCAGCCTTTACTAAGCACTTTAGTCTTGAACGCACATGTTATTCAACATGTACTTAAAAACCTATTATACCTAAAGCTAGTGATATGATTAATATCACCCCACGTTTATCCTTTGTCATGTATTTTTATATGAATGAAACTAAGTTTAATGTGTATGACATCCCTTTCTGTTACATAGAAAACATGACCAACATTAGGAACCATAGGGCATGCCGGGAAAAATCGTGCACTAGGCCCTATCATAGCTTTCCTCTTAGATGCAAAATACATAGTGTAATGTATCCCAATAGAGAACTTCCTAATGTACTTCATGGATAGATCCTTCCATCTCTTTTATCTCAAGAGATGTTGAGGGCCACAAGCTATAAAAGAGAATGATTTTGAATAGGAAGGGGTTATCCCAATAGATCACTTCTTAATGTACTTCATGGATAAAAGAGAATGATTTTGATTTATACATTAACAAGCTCTTATTATATTATAAACTTCAATGAAAATGAAAAATAATAGGAGTAAAATCAATACTCATTTTATATTATTGAATTTTTAATTTAAATACATTAATTATAATTCTCATAACTAGAGTCATGTTATCACAAAATATATCTAATGGAGTACAAATTATGATGCGATATTCAAATTATAAAAATTTGAAATTAAATGTGGGATTATTCAAACTCTACTTTCATCAAATTTTATTCAAAATGAATATTTCGATAAGATGAACTTGACGATGCCAAGCATGGCTTGATTTGAGTTCGATCATATTTAAATCAAATATTTAAAGCATAGTTGGAAAAATTTTAACATTATTTTATAGATCAAATGATCTTTGAATATTGCATGTTTATAGTCAAACAAGCATATAAAGGAGAGGAATCCAATGAACTTATGCTAGCTCAAATTTCATACCATTACATCACTTATGCATTGACTAAGCAACAAAGTATTTCAAGATTTTTGCTAAAATTTATAAGATGATATGCCAAAAAACTATCAATAGTCATATATTCTTTAGTGAAAGGGATAAAAAGGGGAGGGATCTTAAAGTGGATCTTGATCTGAACCTAGTGGAAAGAGCTCTACCCTATGGTCATCATTAATGGCATTTAGTGCTTGACCCTAATCTCCTTATTATCATAACTCGACCCCAATTGGCCACCTAACAATACTTGAACCTCATAACCTTACTAATTGTTAATTTTGTGTGGAATCTCATTATGTCGATCAAATCATGTTGTATTATTATCTCAAACCTAAATATCATTGGTCGAGCTCTCCATGGTGTTGTAGGTGGGAAACACTGAAAACAAATGGCATGAGTATCGTAGTGATGTATGTTGTAGAGTTGCAGTGTTTTAGGCTGTAGTTCCATTGCACTACAATGTGGATTCAAAGGCAAGAGTGAAGCATCGTGACACTCTAGACCTCAATGCCGTGATAATGCTAGTAAGGTTGAACATTTTTTCTTTTCTATTTTTTTGTTTCACTTGAAGGGTTACATCCTTTGGTTTATTGAAAATAATATCTTTATCTATTCTATGTGTAGAATGAAGAGAAAAGTGAAGAGATATAATTAGTGATCATGAGAAGATATATTTTTGCAATTTCTCCTAATTTTCATGGTGTGGCTCTGTGGGGTTTTCTCAGCTTCGATTTTTTGTTAGTTAAATCCTAGTGTTTATTTCCATTATTTTTTTTTCTTACTTTGTTTAGCTACGTGGTTTACTTCCCAACACTAATGTTACCTGATTACCATTGTTCAACAACCATCAATCAAATACAATCACTTTATTTTGTTGCATATCATCACCAACAATGTTAATATATTTTATTATTAAGAAGGTTAATGAAGGTTGCCAACAACAACTCAAATAGACGCCATAACCAACATGATCATTGAATGTCATTAACACAAACTCCAATAATACTATTCCCAAAAATGCTGATGCATGTTATTGACATTTATGTCTTTGGACATATCACCAATGAGTTCAATACATGTTGTTTTTAAGAACCTTGAAGCCTAATGCATGTCATTGCCCACATGATCCACATTGTTTATATGAACCAAAAAGTACATACTATTGATGGTAATGTCGATGCACCCCATTTCCAACACAATTGATGCATGTTGTTTATATAACCTTGAAGTCTATTATCTCCAATAAGGGTAATTTGTCCCATTGACACTAACAACAACACATGTCATCACCAATAAAGCCAACACTTGCTATTGATATCATTTTTTTATTTTAATATGAAGCGGGGCTAAGTGAACATGGTGCCAATCTTATTGTTTTCTTATAAAATGATCATATATTTATTTATAAAATTTAAGAAAATTTAAACGCCATACCATATGAGTGAGTAGACTTGGACATTTACTCATTTGTTAATGTATGTTTATTTTATAATTAGCCTTAATAGATTAAAAAATAATGTTATCAATTTACAATATAATTTAAATTCATATGTATCCAACATACACCTAGCCCCATTATGTATTATGGGTGTAAAGTGTTGAAATTTAGGAGCTTGACCTACTATTTTGATGATTACAAATATTAGTGTGATTGTTTACTTTTTCTTGCTTTATATACATTGCTTATTTTTTTGTGCATCACTAACTATTTCAAGTACAACATACAACAAACTAGACTAAAGAATCAGACTCAATATATTGCAGAATTATAAATTAGTTTGTAATAATAGAGTATAAACTTTTTTTGACTCATTTTATATATTAGGTGTATGTTGGATAGACGATAATTGAGCACACACTCAAAAGGGGGATAAAAATTGAATATTTTAAAATTTTTTATATGATCATACTGTATGATCCTAATCATACTGCATGATATATTAAAAAATTTTAAATTTTTAGTAAAATCAAATTAATTAAATTAAATTGTAACTAATTGTACAGTATGATCTTCCATCGTACATGGTGATCAACTATTTTGATAAATCTGACCATTGAATCCTTGTTAATAAAATTTAAATTGAATGTATAGTACAACTGATTTCTTGTTATAGAAACATTAATGAATGTTGACTAATTTTATTTTGTAAACTAAAGAATCAAATCAAGATTAAATCCTAATTAGTGATCTTATGTATAATTTATATTGTACAAGCCAATCAAATAGAATGCTTAATGGGCAAACCTCAGTTCATCCTGTATGATCCCTAATTGATATAATTAATTATATTTTATGATTGTATATCATATAAAATGATTTGTGACATGCATTAAACTAATTGGATGGTGCGATCCAAGTATAGTACTGCACGATCAGAAGTCTAAAATTGAAAATTAGGGTTTTATTTAAATTGCCCACTTTTTTAAATTCATATGAGACTTAAAAGTTTACATTGAGTAGTCATAGATGTCAAGGATAGAGCTTTAAAAAAGAAGAGAGAGTCTCTTTGCTTGTAAGAGGGTGTCCAAACCTCTTGGGAGAGAGAGGAGGTAAGGCTAAGGGAGATTTTTTCTTGAGGGTAATAAAGGGTGTGAGGGAGCCTCATGGTTATTCCTATCAGCATGTACCTTGGGTCCTTTGTATTGTGTTTGGGGAGCTCTTGGAGAAGAGCTATAGGAAAAAGTCTTTAGGCAAAAGACTTACTAGCCAAGGAGGCTATGGTATGGTATATCTGTTGTTATGAGGAGAAAAAGGAGGGAGCGATATCTATTTTTTTTGCGAGTAGAAGGAGGCAGCGACATATCCTCCATGTGAAGAGATGAAGAAGGGATTAACATCTCCACCGTCTCAGGGGAAGAAGGAGAGAGAGATAACTCTATCATGCTACGAGGCTGAAGGAGGGAGATTCTTCAAGGATAGAAGATTCTACAAAGTTCATTATTCACCTAGAAAGAGATAATGAATTCTCCACCTAGCTGAGTCATAAAGGAGCATGAGATAGTTTAATACCCAAAAAGGATGACATTTGGGGAGTAGATATAGGTCATTTTGACAAAACCACTATAAAATATGTGTTTTGTTTTCTTTACTTTCATGTATTTACTTTCCTGCACTTTGGTTTACTTTGCTTATCTTTGGTAAAGTTATGGTTGAGAATATTTTGGTTAAAATCTTGCTTAAAAGTGAAAAACAAAAATATTTTCTAGAAGTTAAATTGCATTTTCTTTTGGTTTAAATATTTTATTTTCTTAAAGCTTCCAAATATTACTCTCATTTCAATAAAAGTTTTTAAATATCAATTCACCCACCATCTTGGTGCACCATAGAACTTTCAAGTTGTATTAGAGAATGTTTCTTATATTATTTTGTCTAAACACCTTGAGTAGATCCACTTGGCATACATTCAAAATAGAAACACCTCGAAAGGGTATCTATTATTTGACTGCTTTTACTTGATAATATTCTTTTTTATTTCTAAAGGTTTGAATGTTAACTTTTTTGCAATCTATCAAAATTTTGTACGTGGCATGTGATTTAAATAAAATATTCTTTGCCTTTTAGAATATTTAGTGGTGCCGAACTAGAAATATAATTTTCTAAATGGAGTATAGAAGATCGTGATCTTGCTCAACTGAATGCTAAATAGCTCAACTATTTTTTATGTTTTAAAATCTGAAGATTACATGCCCTTGTTTGCTTTTGCTAGTAGTAAAGAAAGTTGAGATAGGCTTTACATAACTTATGATGGAATTGGTGAAGTGAAATAATCCTGCATGAATTTACTTTCACATAAATATGAACTATTTTGCATGCAACCTAGCTAATCTATTGTTTGACATGTACACTAGGTTTATAAAAAATATTACATCATTGCATGCTTTTGGTAAATACATCTCGTATGTTGATAAAAATAAATAAAGTTTTACACTTATTGCCTGAATTTGTAGATGCTAAGGATATTACAATTTTTTAATATAAGGATTTAAATTCTTATTCTATTACAACTTGCATGGTTCTTTGATTGCCTACTAGAAAACGTCAATCACATAAAAGCAAACATAGGTGAAAGGGAGAAGAAGAAGATAATTGATTTAAAAGTTGACGATACATAAAGTAGTGATTCTTGTACAGATGGAAATAAAAATATTGCACTGATGACCAACTAGTTCAAGAGATTTTTGAAAAACAAGCAAAATCGCCACAGTGAAAAACATTGAGGAAAAAGTATAAAGTTAAATAAGTTTTCCACTTACATTGTTTTTTATGAATGTAAGAAGCCAAGGCACATCTGATTCAGTTACTTGAGCATAACGAGCCACCCAACAAAAAAAAAGTATTTGAATTTTTTTTTTTAGTTAATTAGAGAACACCTCAAAGAGTGGATGTTTCAATGCAAAGAGTGTTGTGATTGAAGGAGGTAACATCAATATTATAACCATGCTTCAAGATTCAACGAGGACATCAAATTGGCAGCAAGAAAGAGTTTGGAATAAAGAGTTCTTTCTTAATGATTTCAATAATGTAATTTTCCATCATGTATCTAGAAAGGCGAATAAAGTGGCTGATTTATGTGCCAAATTTGCTTTATGTAGTTCTTTTGTTTGAGATATTTTTATTTCTAGTTCCATTCATTCTTCTTTGTTTAACTTGTTAAAGAAGGAATGTGATCGTTGTGGTTCTTTTAGTAGATTGCAATAAGTTTATTAATGCAATGTTGCAATATTAAAAAAAAAAAAACAAAATAAAAGGATGAAGAAAAGGAATTACTAATAAAGGCAAGCAAAGAACACAAAAGGGTTTTTGGGCAAATTTTGATTCAGACTTATTGGAGACCAAATATAAAGAGGAGGTAACTAACTTATATCTCTTGGCCAAAAATAAAATTGGTGATTCCAATAGGAATCAAGTATGCAATCTTGCTTATGATGAATTACTCTCTTTAATAGAACAAACTT
Organism: Dendrobium officinale; assembly: GCA_019514585.1. NCBI lineage: Eukaryota > Viridiplantae > Streptophyta > Magnoliopsida > Asparagales > Orchidaceae > Dendrobium > Dendrobium officinale. Next base: position 813,260 of record CM033698.1, on the reverse strand, counting down.
GTAATAGTTGTAGAAAATTTAAAATAGAAACATTCATATCTTAAAAGAGAACATTCTATATTGCAAGAAAAGCATACCAATTTCATTAATGACTTTAAAAACTTAAAAAATGATTATATTGCATTAGAAGAGAAGCATGATAGTTTAAATAAAGGAATATTTAATTAGAAGAGGCATTTAAGGAGTTAGAAAGAGATGCATTGCATTTACAAGAAGATGAATATGCATTGAAAGTATAGGTGGGCATATATAAAAGTGTTGATAAAAATAATCACATCACTTAAAGAAAATGCATTGGGGCCTACATACTATTAGGCTACACATTAGAACACAACATGTACCACCATCCTTTAGAAGGAGACATCACTCTTCATATATATTAGTGTATCCATTTTCATGAGTGAAACATTTTTCTTATGGCATATTAAGGCATATTGCATCCATTTGTAGACATACAATCCATCGTATATCACATTTGGTCTAGAGGCCCATGAAATCATATGTACATCATAACATACATTCATTATAATATAAGGCATGAACCAAACTCAATTAGGTTCTTAAAATTAAACTTTGATTGATTTTGTAAGTGTGCTCTCACAAGAGGTATAGTGAGAGCATGTGGTACCTAAACAATAGATGTTCATGAAATATGACTAAAACATGTTTACATGATCATTGGCGGAACCAGCCTTTCATATTAGAGGGGGAAAATTTTTCTTAGTAATAGACTAATATAAAAAAACAAAATTGGAACATAATTCAAAGTGAAATCTTGTATTTCATTATGATTGGAAAATTGTAAAATCATTACAATTTTATTAATCTATTTTGCATTTTTTGATAATATTGGATAACAACTTCATTAGGAATCAAATCAAACACAACTTTTTCAATGTAAGACACAAGACAATCGTTGAGCCAATCATCACCCATCCTGCTACGCAATCGATGTTTGATAATTTTCATGGCTGAAAATGCTCTATCCACTGTAGCAGTAGCAACTGGTAAGGTTAATGCTAAGGTAATAAGTCTATAAACAAGAGGATACACGCCATTCTTCTTGAACTTAACAATCCGCTTTGCAAGATCAGCAATGCTTCTTAGAGAAGAGAACTATTCACTGGTCTGCATATTAATAATGTACGTTGATAATTGACTTTTAAGAGCAACAACCTCAACTGTAGAAAAATCACTCGGATATAACTCTGCTAGACATATCAATTTCCTCTCATCATAAGCATTAAAAGAATCACTTGGGTTTAAGCATGACACATAAAGAAGTAACTCAGTGCTTGATTCAGAAAAGCGATTATTTAGCTCTTGTAGTTGAATGTCAACAACAATATAAAATAGATCAACATGATAATGATGTAGATTTGTTTTATCTTCTCCTCTTCGCACTGATCGACAACGAGTTTTGCATGTTTCATTCATGTTTGGAATAAAAACATAAAAAACAGCACAAAAATGTGACACTTCATCTAGTAAAACATTCCATCCATTCTCCCTTAGTAGTTTTAGTCGTTGTTTAGAAATTTGAACCAATTTCATCGCATTTTCAATGTCTTGATCTTTCCTTTGCAATGATTGTGATAACTCATTCATAATGCCCAATATATCAATCATCAAATGCATTGTAAAAATAAAATCAAAAGACTCCATTATATCAATCAGAATACCCGCTTCAACCGATTGCTGATCATGAACGCCATCTTCTTTAATAATCTCTAGCACCTGGATCACAGAAGTATACATATGCATAAGACTAATCAAAGAGTGAAAATGTGAACTCCAATGAGTATCACTAGATTTTTGTAAATTTGTCTATTGATTTAAACCTTTACCACTTATGAGATTGCCATTTTTAAGATGAAGAAGTACTTTATCATGCTGAATATTTTAAGAGCATCTGATCTCTTACAAGAAGCCCCGATAGTATTAATAATTCTAGAAGTGAACTCAAACAGATGTTTTACTTGCCAATGATTCTTTGCCACTGCCACCAAACATAATTGGAGCTGATGAGCGAAACAGTGAACATAAAATACTTGCAGATTATCTTTTAGAATAAGGGCCTTTAAACCATGAAATTCCCCTCGCATATTGGATGCCGCATCATATCCTTGACCACGCATCCTTTGTATGCTCAATGAGTGTTTGGCTAGAATGTCTTCAATGGCTGCCTTTAGTGTAACCGCATTAGTGAATGTGACATGTTTGATGCCTATAAATCTTTCAATCACTTGGCCCAATTTATCTACATATCTCACAGCAATAGCAAATTTTTCTTTCGTAGAAACATCACGTGATTCATCAACTATAATTGAGAAATATGAGTTACCAATATCTTTCATGATAAATTTTAAAGTTTCAGCTGATGCAGCAAAACATATTTCTTTCTGGACTTTTGGTGAAGTTAACTTCAGATTAGAGTTAGCATATGCGGATGTCACTGTCTTAATTTCTTCATTATGATAAGCTAGAAAGTCAAATATCTCTAAATAATTTTCTTGATTATCTGAATTGGAAGACTCATCATGCCCACGAAATGATAATCCCTGACGTAACAAAAATCTAACACAATCAATGGCTGCAGTCAACATGATCCTATATTGTTTTTTGTTCTTATCATCTTTGCTTAACCATAAACCTGGAAGACTGTGTTCTTGGTTCTTCATTAAATCTTCACATTTTTGTTTAGCCTTATTATGTATACTATTGTGATCTCCAATGTGACATAATAATTTTTCTTTCTTCTTCCAATTTTTGAAACCTTTTCCAATAAATGAATCGCCACCACCTTGACCTTTAATAATCTGCTCTTTATGTTTAAATAGATAACAGTAAAGACAAAAAATAGTATCTTTTTGCACACTGTACTCGAACTAATCAGAGTATTCATCAAACCACTTCGGATTGAACCTACGTGCAATATTTCCATATAAAGTTTGGGGAAATTGACGACTTCTTGGTTGATGGGGTCCCTTCAATAGATATGATCTCCGGATCTTATCTCTATCATTTACATCATAACTCCAAATTGGAAGTCGGAGTCCTGGATCTGCTGGGAGATTATTCATATCAATTTCTATTCGCTCTTTCCTCTTTAAATAAGGCTCCATTTTTTTAACCCTAGAATAAAATTTATTACCAAGGAAAATCAACCATCAAATAAAATATTTACATAATAACAAACAAGTATTAATATAATAAAAACTTTGAGACACTTTGATACTCAAGAAACATAAAACCAAATTAAACCCACTGACATTTATTATGCAAAATCAGTAAAAGCTGAAATTTAAAATGATGAAACTTAAGAAATATTGGCTAAAAACATAGTAGGGAGAATTGGAGAAATAAGAATGACATTAGATTTATGTGAAATAAGAAAGACAGTTAACAATAATTGAATGCTCACCTGATTTCTATGAAATCAAGAAGCACAATTCCTTCAAAGGCACGAACAAGCCCTAAACGACGGCACAATTTCTTCAAAAAATGACGACAGCACAATAAGAACGAGTGAACGACAACACAATTACTTCAAAGCTGCAAGAAAAAGAACAACATGAGTAAAAAGGTTATTTAGCATAAGAATAGAGTAAAAAGAAGTAAAAATCAAGAGTAAAGCTAGAGTTTGTGTTGATTCACTGAATCGGAGAATTGGTTTGCACAATAAGCCTTAGTAAAAAGGTTTCCTTCATAAATAGGAAGGAAGGGGTTTAAAAAGGTTTAAGAATAAGGTTATTTGCTAAGAACAGAGTAAAAAGACAGCACAACTGAAGATTTAGAACCAGTTGCGTCGCCGGGCGTTCGCGAGTTGCGACATTGCGTTATAAAAACTGGAGGAGAGGGGAAAATTACTGAAGACAAAATCTACTACTATCGCCTCCTCTGATTCGAGCGTCAAGAAGAAAAAATCAATAGGAAAGACGGAGATTGAAGAGGGCGATCACGTTCGCCGTTCGAAGCTTTCGGAGGAGAGGGAGAGGTTTTATGTTTCGGTTCAGGATTTAGGCGAAATAGGTGAAATCGGGCTGAAAAATCAGATTTTAGGGCAAATTTTAAGCTATTAGATGGGCAAATTACCTAAAAGCCCTTACACTTAAATGAAATTTACATTTTTTTCAGGGGGGGCAATTGCCCCCCTGTCGCTACAGTGATTCCGCCCCTGTACATGATTGATCTAAATTATATGGATAAGTCTAATAATGTTTGTTTTTGAAGAATACTATTGATAAATTATGATTGTGGCATAAGAGATTATATCTTGCCAGCACAAGGACCCTTAAGAAGATCACCTAGTTAGAATTAGTTAGAGGTATTCCTAAGTTAGATTTTTTTTAAAGAATATATTGTGATGCATAATAGAAAGGAAAGTAAACTATGTTTTCATTTCATTCCATCAAGGACGTAGTCACCACTAGACCATTAGAAGTACTTAACATGATTTTATTTGGACCTATTAGTATATTGAGCCTAGGAGGGAAATCTTTTAGATTTGTAATCATTAATTATTATTTATGATACACTTGAGTTAAATTCCTTGCAAATAATAATGATTCATTTGAAAAATTTAGAACATTCTCAATTTAGATTCAATGAAAAAATATTTTTTAATTTTTTTAATCCATAACAATCATAGAGGATAATTTGAGAATGAAATATTTAAATTAATTTGTTAAAAATTTGGAATAGAACAAAATTATCTTCCTTTAGAATCCAACACTGAATGGCATAGTTTGAAAAGGATACTAGTAAAAGCTACTAGGGTGATGCTTAGTGAGTATATTCTATATAAGTACTTCTTTGCAGAGATAGTGAATAATATTTACTGTGTTTTGAATAGGATAAATATAAGATCTTAGTTGAATATGACATCTTTTTAGTTACTTAAGGGTAGACCACCAAATTGGTCTCATTTATATATATGAAGGTGTAAGTGTTTTGTATTATATAATGAAAAATCACAGTTTGTGAAATTTGATGCGAAGGTAGATGAAATAGTATTTTTTAGGATTCTCCTTAGCAAACAAGGCATATAGGATTTTTAATAAGAGAGCCTTAGTTATTGAGGAGTCCGTCCTATTATATTTGATGAATCTGATAAGGTTTCTAAATTTAGAAAAATTAATAATGATGAAGAAGAAGGTTTCACTAGTAGAGTTAATAATATTGGATTAGAAGATAGAGAAAAAGATCAAGATCTATTACCTAAAGAGTGGGGATATGTGTTTAGTTTCCCTGGAGAACTTATCTAATTAGAAGAACCATCATTAGGGGTTAGGACTAGGCATGATCTTAGAAAAGAAGTTAGCCATACATCCTTCATCTCCATGGTAGAGCCCACACATATAGATTATGCATTAGAAGATGAGTTTTGAATTGTAGTTATACAAAAATAATTAAATCAATTTGTTAGGAATGATGTGCGTGAATTAGTGACTAGACCCACTAATCCAAATGTTGTTGGAATGAAATTGGTTTTCAAAAATAAAGTACATAAAATGAAATTGGTTTTCAAAAATAAAGTACATAACTCTAGATTAGTTGTTAGCTATATGGCTAGGTAGATAGCAAAGAGGTACAACCAAATAGAAGGGTTATATTTTGAGGAAACCTTTGTCCTAGTAGCTAGATTAGAAATAATCAGTGTACTGTTAGCAATTGCATGCCTTAAAGGTCTTAAATTGTATCAATTGTATATAAAGAGTATATTTTTAAATTTGGTGATTAAGGAAGATGTGTAACACTGCCGTTGCTAGGTCTTAAGTCCTGGATGAGAAAAATGGAGGGTTGCATTTGGTAGTCGACAACCAACAAAAAATTTGTCGAATAATCATGACACAAATCCTTTAAAAATTTATGTTAATGTTAGGGTGTCCTCTAAAAGTGATGCACTATATGACCTAAATACAATGACAAGTGTGCAAGGGCTACTGCATCAGCACCAGGGTGCAGTGTTAAATAGGCAATGGTTCTCATATTAAGGATGGATATGGGAAAAGAAGTTAGTTCATGAAACTAAATTTAGGATAGGAACTTGGAATATAGGTTCCCTTATAGGATTTTTTTTTAAATTAATATATATTTTGATTAATAGGAAGATAAAATTTTGTGCAGTCAAGAAACTAAATGTGTTAGAGAGAAGGCTAAGGAGATTAGTTTAGGTTTTAAACTAGGGAATTTGGGCAAGTCATATTAGAAATGATGTAGGGGTGATTATAGAAAAGAGTTTGAAGGATAATGTTATAAAAATAATAGAGTTGGAGATTGAATTATAGTTTTAAATATTATTATTGATGCTAAGATTGTTAATATTATAAGTGCTTATGATCCTCAAGTAGGTTTGAATATGAGTTCAAAATTAAAGTTTTGGAATGACTTAGAAGAATTAGTACAAAAGATACCTCTTGAAGAAAGAGTTTTCATTGGAGGAGATTTAAATGGATATGTTGGTAGAGAGGTAGATGATTTTAGAAGCATTCATGGTAGCCATCGGATTGGAACGACAAATGAAAGTGGTAAGTCCATATTATATTTTTCTTCAGCTTATGGTTTTTTAATTTTAATTTTTTTGAAGAAATGCATATAGCATTGGAAAAGAAAAACTATTGCAAGCTAGAAAACCTAAGCAAAAATTAGCCCTTTGAATCTATTATAATGGATATGTTGTCCACTAATTTTTTAAGAAAAGAGAGGAGCATCTCATCACTTATAAAAAAGGATATAGTCAAACTCATATTGATTATTTTCTTATAAGAAAATTAGATTGTTTAGATTGCAAAGAATCTAAAGTTATTCGAAGTGAAAGTTTATGTACCTAACTTGGATTATTATTTTTGAAATTTAAGATAAATGGGAAGAAAATAAAAAATAAAGTAAGAGAATATTCTAGGATTAAATGGGGGCATTTAAAGAATATTAACAAAATAATTTTTGAGAATAAGATTTTAAATCTTAAGATTTTGTCTGTGTATGATGATGCTAATTTTATGTGGGAAAAAGTGACTAGTGATATTAAGAATGTTGCAATAGATGCGCTTGAAGTATCAATGGGAAAAGCTCCTAATAATAAAAATAGTTAGTGGTGGAATCCAAATGTGCAAGAAAAGATAAAAAATAAGAAGATTCATTATAAAAATTGATTTAGATGTAAAATTTTTAATAATTGGGAAATATATAAAAAGGCACATAAGAAATTTAAGAAAGCAATATGCAATGCAAAGATCTTAGCTTTTAATGATTTATATAATATATTAGATGCTATGGAGGGAGAAAGATATATGTATAACTTGTCCAAACAAAGAGATATGAGTAGTGAGGATTTAGTTCATGTAAAGTGTATTAGATATGAATATAAAAAAGTACTTTTCTTAGAAGATGGTATTCAATAAAGGTGAATTAGATATTTTGATACACTTTTTAATGAAAAATATGAGAATACAATTTACTTTAGTTACATTAGCACCCTAAATGAAAATAAAAATTTCTATTTTTATTGATGTATTAGTAAAACCGAAGTTAGAGAGCCTCTAAAGAAAATGAAGTGTGGAAAAGCTATTGTACCTGATGATATTCAAATAGAGGTTTGGAAATGCTTAGGAGATAGAGTTTATTGGCTTACTAAACCTTTTAATACTGTTTTGAAGACTAAAAAGATGCCAGATGAGTGGAGAATGAGTGTATTAATTCTTACTTTTAAGAATAAATGTGATGCACAAGATTGATAAGAGTACATGTTTTAGATATCTTGGATCTATTGTTTAGAGTGATGGTGAAATAGATGGATATATTATTAGTAGAATTCAACTTTGATGGTTGAAATGGATGAATGCATTGGGATTGTTGTGTGATAGAATAATCCTCCTCAAACTTAAGGGAAATTTTATAAGATGGTAGTGAGGCCTGCAATGCTTTATGGTGCCGAATGTTGGCGATTAAAAGAGAAGCATAATACCAAGTTAAGTATTGGAAAGATGAGGATGCTTAGGTGAATGAGTGGCTTTACCCTTAGAGATAGGATACAAAATGAGCATATACGTGAAAAGGTTGAAAAGGTTGGAGTAGCTTCGATGGAAGATAAGATTAGAGAGAGTTACCTTAGATGGTTTATCACATAAAACGACGGCCTTCCGATGATTCGGTTAGGAAAGTAGAGATATTAGATTTGACTTATATTAAAAAAGGTAGAGGTAGACCTAAAAAGACTTGGTTAAAAAATATTAGAAATGATATTTCTTTATTAGATTTAAATGTAAATTTGACTTTTAACAGGTCAGAATGGAGAAAAAGGATTCATGTAGCCAACCCCACGTAGTGGGACAAAGGCTTGTTGTTATTGTTGTTGTTCTTGTTGTTGTTGTTGTTGTTGTTGTTGTTGTTGTTCTTGTTGTTGTTGTTGTTGTTGTTGTTGTTGTTGTTGATTAAGGAAGACATGAATATAGAACAACCACATGGTTTTTAGAACTCAATCTTTCAAAATCATATTTATAAACTTAGAAAACACTATATGGACTTAAGAAAGCACCTAGGGCACGGTATGATATGCTTAGTAATTTTTTTAGAGAAATCCTTTTTTAAGGACACCATAGATACAACCTTATTTATTAAGAGAATGAGAGATGATATACTCAGTATTTAGATATATGTAGATGATATTCTCATTGGATCTACTAGCGATGATCTATGGAAAGAATTTTCTTCCACTATAAGTAGTGAATTCTAAATGAATATGATGATTGATTTGACCTTTTTTTTGTTTTAATGTGAAATAAAGAGAAGATGGAACCTTTTTAAGTCATACTAAATATATAAAAGAGATCTTAAATAAATTTTTATATAAAAGGTTATAAAAGTATTAATACACTGATGAGTACAACAACATCAAGCCTTTGTCCCACTACGTGGGGTCAGCTACATGAATCTTTTTTCTCCATTATGTCTGAATACACTGATGAGTGTTAGTGGAAGTTATTGTTATTATTTTTTATCCATTTTACTGTGAAAATCCCTCCTTTGATCATAGTTGTGTAAGAAATTCTAAAAAAGGCCATAATTTTGGAATAAGGGCACTAGCACTGCGATGCTATATCATCGTGTTGTAGTGCTCTAAGCGCCATAATAATCCAATTTTTTTGAAATGAATTGAAAATGAAGAATTTGAAATCCTGTTTGAATTAGAGGGCTAAAACATTGAGCTTATGAGCACTGAGGTGCTGGCTTGTGAACATAGTGATGCCAAAAGGTGCCACTACAACATTGAAGCCTTTAATTATAACTCTACTATTTTACTATCTTTGCCACCAATTTTACTAATGATATTGATACTATAACTGATATCACTACTGATTTAATGTCACTGTTGCTATAATTGATTCACTATTTATTAATTTACTTTTACTGAGCATGTGATTCCTATACTGAACATGTAATATTGAGCACATGATATTGAACACGTGAAATAGAATACTTATTGGATACTAGAATAAAATGATTGAACATAATACTTATACAGATTTGACAGTACTGCATTGCTATAAACACTAAAAATTTTCATTAGTGTTTCTGGTTTATTTGTTTATACAATTTCTTTCTGCTAAGACAAATGATTTGGTAAGGGTTATTTATTATATTTTACCTCTATACTAATTTATTGGTCTACTATTCTACACCTTTACTAGTTTAATGGTTTATCAATTATACTATTTATGTACTGTGTCTTTTTGCTATTTTTGTATCATACTATTATACTATTTTTTAAATTTCAACAAAAATTTATTATTTCCGCATAAATTCATGATCATAATGACTACTACTATTATGAATTAATTGACGACATATATACTACTTCTTTATCATATTTTGAGTTCAGTTTTAGGATTTAGTTATTTGTTGGGATTTTTAGGTTATTATATGTGATTTAAATGATTTCAGGTCAGGGTTGAGGATTGTGAGTGCGGTTGATTGGTTAGAGGATCCTTTAGGTTAATTTATTATGTTGTTTAGTTATACTTTTATTATCAGGAACACTTAAATTACATGTGTTGATTGTCCTGATTATTGTATATAAATTTTTTAGAGTATAATACATATATATTTCGATGTTTGGATAAATATAATAATTTTTTTGCTAGTTATATTACTGATAATAGAGATTAGATAGATCTAGTTTCTTTTCTGAAAATGATTAAAAGATTAAAAAGATTAACTCTTCCAAATTTGATTATAGGTCATGAAACTTGATCTCTACATTTTTATAATTTAATTTAGTGTTCTAATCTAGTCGATGGAGCACCATAGTGCTTGAATATTAATTTTACAAAAATAATGGATAGCATAACATCACAATGAATGAAATAGAGCACCACAGTTCTACTTAGATGCCACAGTGCTAAGGAAATAACAAAGCCGTAGTGCTGGAGATGGCGTTATAGTGCTAAATCAACACAAAATTGTAGCTCAGTAGTTATGTTAGTTACCTAGTGCAATGACACATTGATTTATACTAACATCACAATAGTGACATCTAGTAGCATTGCAGCGGTAGGTTACTTAAGCTGTGCCAAAATGCAATCATTTGCTGCACCATGGCGATAGTGTCAATTGTGGAGTTTAATTTTAAACGTTGTTTGGCCAAATTTGTGAGAGATGGCCATTTTTTGGTGATAGTGGACTTGGTAAGGAAGTTTGTCATTCTGCTTTTTTTTTTCTATGATAAAACACACTAATGTAATTTAAGCCATATCTATTGAATTATAGATCCTATCTATGCAAGAAGAATTAACTAAATGGTTAGAAATTATGTTTGGGAATTCATTAGCAGACCTAAGGACCATAGTGTCGTAGGAACCAAATGCGTTTTCAAGAATTAGATGAATGACTCTAGAGTAGTAATTATAAATAAAGCTATATTAGTAGCTAAAGAGAATAATCAAATAGAAGGAATTGATTTTGAGGAGACTTTTACCCTTGTTGCTAGGTTAGAAGCTATTCGAGAGATGTTAGCCTTTGCTTGCTTGAGAGGTTTTAAGCTGTACCAAATGGATGTAAAAAGTGCTTTTATGAATGGGGTGATTATGGAAGACGTTTATGTTGAGAAACCCCCTGGATTTGAAAATTCATCCTTTCCTAATCATGTCTATAGGTTGAAAAAGGAATTATCTTGACTGAACCAAGCACCTAGGGCATTATATGAAAGGCCTAGCACCTTTCTCCTAGGTAGATCCTTTGATAAGGGTAGTGTATATACTGATCTATTCCTTAAGAAAGTAGGAGATGATCTACTCATAGTTTAAATATATATAGATGATATATTATTTGGATCTATAAATGAATATCTTCGTAAAATTGTTTTTTTAACTATGAATAGAGTATTTGAAATGAGCATGATGGGAGAGCTGGCTTATTTTCTTAGTTTTAGGATATTCTAAAAAAATATGAAATGAAAATGCTAGAGCAATCAGTATACCCATGAGCTCTATCATTCATTTATACAAAGATGCAAATAGAAAGTCCGTAGATCAAAAGAAGTATAGGAGTATAATAGGTTCACTTATATATTTAATTGCTAGCAGACCTGACACTATGTTTAACATTTGTCTTCATGCCAGATTTCAAGCAGATCCTAAGGAATTACATATGACAACTATTGAGAGAACCCTTAGATTCCTTATAGGAACCCAAAATTTAGGTATCTGTTGCCCAAGATATAAATCCTCATTTAAAATCATTGGACATTCAAACTTAGACCTTACTAGATGTAGGGTTGATAGAAAAAAATATATTTGGAACCCATCAATTCATAGGTAAATCCTTAGTTTCCCAGTCTAGTAGAAAATAAAACTCTATAGCCATATCCACCATTGAGGCATAATATATTAATGTAGAAAGCTATGTTACTAAAGTCTTATGGCTAAAATAATAAATCCTTAACCTTGAAATCACTGTTAACACTATTTAAATTATGTGTGACAATATATATATATATATATATATATATATATATATAAATCCTATCCAATACCCTTTACTAAGCATATAGACATTAGACATCATTTCTTTATAGACCATATTGCTAAGGAAGATATTGAGCTAAATCATGTAGCAATTGAGGATCAATTAGTATACATCTTCACCAAACCCTTAAGATATGAAACCTTTAATGCATTGAGGACTAAACTAGGTGTCATCGACATTCATACTTGATTTAGAGCAAGATGAAATCAACAACTTAAATACTTTATATGTTTTGTGTGTTTCTATATCTTTTGTTTTTATTTTATAAATATATTATTTCTTTAGTGTTTTTTTTTCTTTTTAGTAGTTATTCATGATTATTACATAACATATTTTAAAAAAAAATGTTCACATTGTACTGTACGAACCTCATTCATATGTACAATATATACAATCCAGCGCATCTTAATCGTATGTTATTTCTACGGCTATGATTTGACCAATTATTATTAATCATTATTTATGACTCACCTCTTCGTATCATATAATCCACATATCATTTATGATTGAATATATTAAATCCTTTGGTATGATATTTGATACATCATTATACTGCACAAACATCTGTTCTTACTGCACAGACCTTTTAGGCAAAGGTCATACCAACTATTGCTTTTAACGAAGATCATCCAATACGATCCTAATCATAGTGTATGATTTAACCACTTTTTCCAATAGATCATATAGATGAATTGAATTGTTTTCATCATCTAGTATGAACCTTAATAATATTGTATGATCTTCTAAAATTCTATAAGTAAGGAGGAATTTCTAAGGTTTCATTCACTTCATTTTTATGTTCTTCCTTCCCTTGAATTTGTATCTTCAATCCTCCTAATGGTTAGTGGCAAGAGAGCTCACAGCTTCTTATTGGGAATTCCTTTAGTATTCATGCTGATGATCGGTTCCAAACTATTGAGGATGAATCTGCCTACCATAGATTCAAAGAAGCTCATATTACACCCTCTCAACTCATAGACCAACCTGCACTAAAATATTAGGTCATGAATAGTTTTGCTTCCACTACCCTACAATTTCTTTATATTCTATCTATTCCTTTCCATTCTGAACTCATCTTTGAGTTCTTTGCCGGTCTTAGTTAGAGTTCTTTGTTATGTCTTACTATGTATATATAAAACCTATAAAAATAACTAAAGCATAGCTAGCCCAATATGTGAACCTATATACTGAAGGGCTAAAACACAACCTGCTCTCATCTAGGGGTGTCTAAGATTGGAATGCTATTAACCTCACCATTAGAGATTAACCCTTAAACCATTACCAGCCCATAGTTCAATCCTTAAACCAAAATGCCCAAGTCATCCAGCACATCTTTAGAATGTCAATCCTTCCTAAGGTTTGGGATAGGGTCAATATTACTCTACTCCTATCTTTGGTTACATACTTCATTATATTAGACACACCTTTTTATGAAACTCACATGATTATCAGCTATTTTTAGAATATCACCACCATTCATCATTCTTCTACTCGATGAAATCAAAATATTACTTTAGACCATCTAGTAGCCTATATCATCGATCAAAAATATTTGCTTGTCTACCCTGGCACTATGGAATACACTTAGAAAAATAACCTAAAAGGATCTAGTTAGAGGCATACCTAAACTAAATTTCTCTAAGTACTATCTTTGTGATGCCAACCAATTAAGAAAATAAATCAAATCTTCATTTCATCCCATCAATGAAATCACCACCTTTAGACCTATAGAAATCCTTCATATGGACTTATTTGGATTGATTATCATTATATCTTAGGTGAGAAAACTTATATATTTGTGATTCTTGATGATTACTCTAGATTTACTTTTGTTAGATTTCTATCTTTTAAGAGTGAATCATTTGAGGGATATAGGATATTCTCTAGAAATATTCAAAAGAAATCACAGTGTAAAATTTTAATTATTCATAATGATTATGGTTATGAATTTAAAAATGCGAAGTTTGAATCATTTTATAAGAAGCTTGGGATCGAATATAATTTTTTTTTTCCTAGAACCCTTTAGTAGAATGGGGTTAATGGGTTGCTGAAAGAAAGAATATATCCCTAGTAGAAGCTGTTAGAGCTATGCTAGTTAAGTATTCACTTTTTAGATATTTCTATCATAAAGTAGTAAACTCTGTTTGCTTAATAGGGTTAATATAAGATCCAAACTCAATAAGATACCCTATGAGTTACTCAAAGGTAAGAAAATCAATCTCTCTCACCTTCATGTCTTTGGTTGTAAGATGTTTATTATAATAAATGGAAAATCGCCTTTATGAAAATTTGACACTAAATTTGATGAAAATATTTTCTTAGGATATTCATCTATAGGTAAAGCTTATTGAGTTTTTAATAGGAGAACTTTAGTGGCAAAGGAGACTACCCATATAATATTTGATGATTATGATAAAACTATTGAGCCTAGGTCAGAAGAAGAAGAAGTGGTAAAAGTAACCCAATGAATAGAGTTTATTGACAAAAAAAAAAATAAAGAAGAGCCTCAGGACCCTTTACCTAATGATTGGAGATATTCATTTGGTCATCCTAAGGAGCTTATCTTAGGAGATCCATATACAGGAGTTAGAACTAGGCATGGAATTAAAAATGAGGTTAGTTATTCTTCTTCATTTCTATGGTAGAACTCTCAAACATAAATCAAACCCTATATGATGAATTCTAGATCTTAGCTATGTAAAGACTTGAATCAATTTATTAGGAATGATGATAGAGAGTTAGTTAACATACCTAAAACCAGAGTATAATTGGAACTAAGTAGATTTTTAAGAATGAAATGAATAATTCTAGAATAGTTGTTAGGAATAAGGCTAGGTTGGTAGCTAAGGGATATAATCAAATAGAAGGAATTGATTTTGAAGAAACTCTTATCCCTATAGCTAGGTTAGATGTAATTAGAGTTCCATTACCATTTTCGTACTTTAGAGGCTTCAAACTATATCAGATGAATGTTAAGAGTGTTTTTTTAATTAGGATAATTGAGGAAGATGTATATGTAGAGCATCGCCTTTGATTTGAATATCCAACCTTTCCCGATCATATTTATAAATTGAAAAATACATTATATGGATTAAAGCAAGCAACAGGAGCTTAGTATAAGAGGCTTAACACTTTTCTCTTAGATAGATCCTTTGTTAAGGGTAGCGTAGATGCCACCTTATTTCTAAAGAAAATAGGAGATGATTTGTTCATTATTCAAATTTATGTGGATGACATATTATTTGGATCAACTAATAGAAATTTTTGCGATGATTTATAAAAATAATGAGTGAGAAATTTGAGATGAGTATGATGGGAGAGCTTGCTTTATTTCTTAGATTTAGTGAGAAAAAAAGGGATAATGGAAATTTTCTTAGCCAAAGCAAGTATATAAAGGACATCCTAAGGAAAAAATGAGATGGAAAATGCTAAGATAGTAAATACACCCATGAGCTCTACCATTCAATTAGATAATGATCCAAGTGGAAAATCTGTAGTTCAAAAAAAGTATTAGGAATTATAGGATCTCTTTTGTATTTGACTACTTAGAGGCATGCTATTATTTTTAGTGTTTATATTTATGCTAGCTTTCAAGCTTATCCTAAGGAGCCCCAAATGGCTGCCGTTAAGAGAATTCTTAGATATCTGATAGGAACCTAAAACCTAGGAATATGGTATCCTAGACATTGCTTATCCTTTGAAATCATAGGATACCCTGACTTAGACTTTACAGGATGTAGAATTGATAGAAAAAATTACATATGGAACCTATTAATTTATAGGACAATCCTTAGACCCATGGTCTAATAGAAAATAAAACTCTATATTCCTATCTACAATTGAGGTAGAATACATTACTATAGAAAGTTGTGTTGCTCATGTATTATGGCTAAGGCAATAAAACTTAGATATTGGATTATCTGTAGGCACCATACCTATCATATGTAATAACACTAGTGCAGTATATATCTCTAAGAATCCAAGTCAATATTCCCATACTAATCATATAAATATTAGACATCATTTCATTAGAGATCATGTAGCTAAGGGAGTTATAAAATTATATATTGTAGCAACTAACAATCAGTTAGTAGACATCTTCACCAAACCCCTTGCCTATAACACCTTTAGCACCTTGAGGACTAGACTAGGTGTTATAAATATTCATGCTTGATTCAGGATGAAGATTAATGCTTTAGTAATTTGAAATCAACTTTTCTTATATGTGATGAAATGTACAAGTCATAACTTTAAAATTTGTGATTTGTTATTTATTTATTTATTTTGTTATGATGTTAGTTGTTCCCTGATCTTAACACACACACACACAAAACCATTTAAAAAATTTTCACATTGTATTGTACAAACCTAATTTATACTATACAATCTTTACATATTTCCAAAATCTCATCCTTATGTTAAATTAACAATTTTGATATACTTAATTATTGGTGATCATACAGTACGACCACCCATTCTTATTATATGATATATATATCATCAGTAATAGGATGCATGAGCATCCACCACTCTATAATTCTTTCTTACCATCACTTTTCCCTTTAATTATGAACCTCTTTATGAATTTTTTTCAAAGCTAAGGAGTGGTGCTACTATTCTCATCATGAGATCCTATGTTTGTAATTGACTCATAAAAATAACCAAGGAAAGATTTAGGCGAATATCTCATTCTATCCACATAAGGACATTAATGCCATTCACATTCTCCTAGGAGAGACTGTGATTGGAGTGCTATCAATTTAACCATTAAAAATATTGCCCTAAATTAACATATAAAAATATTTATTTATTTAACCATTAAATTTAACCATTAAAAATATTACCCTAAACCCTAAATTAACATCAACCCCTGGTCCACTCTTTGAATCAAAATGCTCGTATTATCCAATATATTCTTATAACCTCAATCATTACTAAAAATAGAGGTCGCATAAATAACACCTCAAATCTATCTTAGGTTACCTACTTTATTATGTATGAAACAAAATTTAATGAAACCCAAATGAACATCGATTACATTCATAATCTTACTCCCACTCGCCTTCATTCCCCCAAAAGGAAGCAAAACATTACTCTAGGTCATGTTATTGCCTACGTCCTTGATAAAAATATGAGCTTACCAATCTTGTTATCACCGATCATTTCCAAATTTACTTTATCGATAGTTCCTTCCATATATTTTTTCTCATCACCAAGAGCATGAGTCAAAATAAGAACCTGATTTTGATGAGAAAGGGGGAGCTTATCCTATAGTAGTATTTGCACCAGAGCCCGCACTAGCGCCAATGCCATCACTTGCACCAGCATACCAGCCTTATAATTATAAAGAGTTTATACAACATTTTGATCAATTAGAGCCATGTTTGGATAACCATATTCAACACAATAACAATAATATAAGACCGATATGGCTACGTTTGGTGTGCAATTTGATATTATTCACTGCTATTTCCAACCCTCACCACTTCCACCACCATCTGATCAGGGATCTTATTTCTAGGTTATGTGTTTAGTTGGAGTCATTCTATTATTTTATGTTGTAGTCTTTATTATGTTTGTTCTTCTCTCTTTTTTAGTTATGGCAAATTGGGTAATAGTTAGTTGGTTGTATTTCATATTTTTTCTCTTTGATATGTTTTGTGTTAAGAAAAAAAATTGCTTGCGTGTCCAACTAAAACAAAACTAAAATAAACTATATATAATAATAATTATCACTATTTTTCATAAATTCATCTATTAAGGGTGAGTTTAGGAGATAGTAAAATTAATTTAAAATTTTAACCAACAATGTTTACCATCATAAACAAAAGAGAGATAGTTATAAATATAGACCCTAGTCTTATGATTTTGATGATAACAAATATCATTGATTTGTCTACCATATTTTATACTATTATTCTTATTGGAAATTTCTTTTTGTGAACTAGAAGGGAAACCAGCCTTCACTCTCAAATCACACCATATAGATTCCTTTTGCTGCAGCCCATAACTTATCTTTCCACATTTAAAATAGCCCTTATTTCATAAATCTCAGCCTAAACCATTAATCCACTCAAATAGCCCAGCTCCACATCACAACTCATACCTCCAAACAGCCCAAACCAACTCCACCTCACCAAAGCCCACAAGCCTAATTTTCCTTTCAAGATTCAAAACAGTAAGATTATAATTCAAGTCTTTTTTTTTTGTTCATTGTTTTCATTGCTCTTTTGTGGCGTTCACTTTTTTTATTCCTATTAAATTTTTTCTAATCCCTTCTAGTCATTTATTTCATTAAGTGAATAGGGAATATACATATATATATATATATATATATATATATATATATATATATATATATATATATATATATATATATATATATATATATATATATATATATATATATATATGTGTGTGTGTGTGTGTGTGTGTGTGTGTGTGTGTGTGTGTGTGTGTGTGTGTGTTGGGGGGGGGGGGGGGTGGGTTAAAAATTAAAAAAAGAGAAGGAAGTGGGGGGAAGGAGAAGAGAATGAGGAGAAAATAAAAAGAGGAAGATGAGGGGATTTAAAAAAAAAAGTAAAAGATTGAGGTGAAAAAAAAAAGAAAAGGAAAAAAAAAGAGTAAAGTTTTCCAACAAGCAAAAAGAAGAGGAAAAAAAAAAAGAGACTAGAAGGGAATTAAAAAAAAAAAGTAAAGTTTTCCAGCAAGCAAAAAGAATAGGAAAAAAAGAAAAGAAAAGAGAAGAGAGTGGAGGAAATTCAAAAAAAGAAGAAAAGAAATGGGGTTTTCTTGATTACAATTTTTCATTCCCACCGCTGATCACCACGCAGATATAATTCCATAACTAAAAAATCCAACATAAGATTTTTAATTAGTCAAGATTGGGTAGAATAGATTTATATTTTTTCAATAGTCTATATTTTTATTTACTTTTTTATATGTTTCTTGAGTCAAAGTCTTGTTTAAGGTGGATGCTAAATTTGGTGACTGTGCACACACTCACAGGGGAGTAAGAAGTTAAAAATTTTAAAGTGTTTGAACTAATCATACTATATGATCCTAATAGTAATATACGATAAGTTGATTTTAAATTGATTTAAATTTACTTTTTTTAATTAATAAAGTTAAACTAATCATATTGTATGACTAGTTTAATATAAAAACCCTCATCGCTAAATAGTTTAAGTAAGTTTTTTTTTTTTTTTAAATTTTCCTTTTGTTAACTAATCATATTATACAATTCATATCGTATTATGTGATATTTAAAAACTTACTTAAATTAATCCCCATGATTTGTCAATCAAATTAAACTTTAATAAATATGATAAATCATATTATATGATATAAATTTCACTAGATGATCAATAGAAATAAAATATGAATGTCTCGAATATAGTGCTAGATGAAACTTTAATTTTTTTAACTAATTGTATAGTATGATGTTAACTGTATGGGTTGAAATATTAATTTTGTTGCAAATCTGATTTCAGTAAATAGAATTTTGATGATAGCAAATATTTCTATTTTTCTACGACTGTCTTGCCTACTAACATTTTAAGTCCGATCGAATTGTAAATCTAACCGGCTCAAGATTGGGTAGATTCAGACTGAGTCAGTTTGTAACGTACATCAAGTATCTTTTACCCTTTCTTGAGTTAACTATAAAAGTTATGGATCCTGATGCTATTGTGGATCTATGGTTTATGATTTTGATGATAGAAAATATTCTTATTTCTCTACGATTGCCTTTTGTACTGACATTTTAGGTCCACACGATCTGACTGCAATTTGGAAACCAGCTCAAGATTGGGTAGACTAGGTCTGAGTCAGTTTGTACACTTTTTCCTTTCTTGAGTCTGTTGTATTTGGTTTGATTCCTAATGCTTTGTAACTTGGAAGATTTTCTGTTATTCCCTAAAGATTTCTATTTTTGGTAACATCGTTCGGGACGATATTTATATCGTCCTGGATGATCTGTCCAAAAAAAGAAACCCTAATTAGGGCATCCTCATTAAGGCAGCCGTCATATGTTAATCGGCCTGGACGATACCTGTATCAGCCAGGACAATAGGCTCGATTCAGAAACAATCAACCGCCATAATAAGATTAGGTATTCTTTATTTTAGGAAATCGTCCAGGATGATCTAACTCAATTATGCCTAATTTGATCTAGTATCTTTGGAAAACATTAATGGCTGAATGATATGATCACATCGTCCGGGATGATCGTAGGATCAGCCGGGACTATGTCCTAGATGATTTACATCGGCCAACATTGATTTCGGGCGATGATCAGAACGATTGAAATAAGTTTTAAACTAATCGGCCGGGACGATCGTGATATCAGCCAGGCCGATGTAACCAATTTTCTTCTGATCGTCCCAAATCATCCCGGGCTGATGAGCTTAATTTGAATATCATCTTGGACGATAATGTTGGCAACTTGCATTAATGAGCTTGTTTTGAGATCTTCTATTTAAGCTTGACATGACACTTTGTAAAGTGTCTTTGGCAGTCATTGTAGCTTTGTTCTTTTTGGGGAAACATGAAGAGAAAGCTTAAAAGGGAGTGAGGAAAGGGTGGAGTTTGAGAGAGGGAGAAGATCCTGTGAGGGGGGACTCAAGGGAGTGTGGAGGGGGTTCCACACGGTTGCTCTGGCAAGCTCGCACCTGAATACTGTTAGATTCAAGGCTTGTCTCGAGGGAAGTTCACCAAAGAAGAAAATCTCTTTGGTGTCAAAGGACCCGGCGACTCCGCCTGCACCGAGGAAGGTGGAAGTGATTTTGTAAGGGCTTCTCCACCTAGCTGTGGGGGCTAAAGGAGAGACACTTAGTTTAGTGCAATATTTGGAGGGTGCTTCCACACGTAGGTCAAGGTTTGACCGAACCACTATAAATCTGGCGTGTTCTTTATTTTTATTGCATCTACATTATTTTCTTCCGCACTTAATTTATGTGGTGATTTTGGGTTAAGGTTTATCTTTGGTTTTAAAGTTATTCAATTCACCTCTCTCTTTGTTAGTCTTGGGCCAGTTCATAAGGGCTTAACATCCCTAACGAACTTTCAAGTGATATCAGAGCACTTTTTAGTGTCATCTGAGCACTTTCAGATGCTAAGTAACCTTGCACACACACACTTGGGGAAAAAATTATGTCTGATTGTTAGAGTTTTCTATTTTGATCACATCATCCAGGACAATCCAAAAATTATCCTGGATGATTAGTTAAAAATAGAAACCCTAATTAGGGCATCCTAGTTAAGGCATATACAATTAAGAGAATCATCCGGGATGATATTTGTATCATTTAGGACGATAGGATCAAATAAAAAAGAATTAGCCGCCATATCTTTGTAGGCATCTTTTATTTTTGAACATTATACAGGACATTGTCCTAGACGATACAACATAATTATGCCTAAATTTGTTATGAATCTGATTTCAGGAAATAGAATTTTGATGCTAGCAAACATTTTTATTTTTCTATGTCTGCTTTGCCTACTAACATTTTAGGTCCACCAGATCGAATTACAAATCCAAGTAGCTCAAGATTGGGTAGATTAGGACTAAGTTAGTTTGTAACATGCATCAAGTGTCTTTTACCCTTTCTTGAGTTAGTTGCAAAAGTTGCGAATCCTGATGCTAAGTAATCTTGCATACACACACTTGAAGGAAAAATTTTATCTATTGGTTAGTGTTTTTTGTTTTGATCACATCATCCAGGATGATCCAAAAATCATCCTGGATGATTAATTAAAAATAGAAACCCTGATTAGGGCATCCTGGTTAAGGCAGCCGCAATTAAGAGAATTGTCCTGGATGATATTAGCATTGTACGGGATGATAGACTCAAATTAGAAAGAATTAGCCCCATATCTATTTAGGCATCCTTTATTTTTGGACATCATTCAGGATATTATCCTGGATAATGAAGCACAATTATGCCTAAATTAATATAGTAATTAAGAAAAGAAATTAATGTTTGATTGCTCGATTATATCACCCTGGATGATCAGTTAACATACCTTAGTTCTTCCTGGACGAAAAAAATTGGCCTAGTTCCATTCAAGGTGATGTTCTAGATGATATTCAACATTTTGTACTAATCGGCCCAAACGATCATGATATTGTCGTGAACGATCTAGTTAATTTTCCATCATCCAGACATCCATCCAGGGTGATGGTCTAGATGATATTCGATAACTTGAACTAATCATACAGGATAATATACTATCATCCAGGATGATCTGAACAAATTAACCTTCTAATCGTCTAGACTCTCCCAAATCATCTTGGATGATTAAGCTAATTTTGAACTGATCGTACGGGATGATCGGTCGATCATCCTGAACAATTATGTCGACTTGTCGCAATTAAGAGCTAATTCAAGCTCTTCTTTATAAGACCTCTTGTTCTATCTAAGAGAGTATATTTTGTTGTTGTTCTAATCTAAGAGAGTCAAGAGGAGAGGAAGAGCAAGGGGAGAGAGAGAGGATCTTATGAGGGGGGGTTTATGAGAGGATTCACAAAGGTTGCTCTAAGCAAGGATCCACATCATCTTCTCCGGTCGTCATCCCTAGTTCCTTGGGGGTTCTAGAAAGGTCTACTTTAGCAATTGATCAGGGTTCTTTGACTACTTCTGAAGGAAGTAAAAAGAGTTGGGTTCTTTGTCTGCTTCTAGAGGAAGCAAAAGGAGTTGGGTTCTCTGCCTTGTCGGAGTTAGTGGAAAGGAGTTTGTGTACAGGCTTCTCCGCCTTACTGTGGGGGCAAAAGGAGGGTGCCTCTAGGGAGTGAACGTAGGTCAAGTTGACCAAACCACTATTAAATCTAGTGTGTTATTTCTTATTATTGCTTCCACATTTAATTCTCGCACTTCATTTTCTCTTGTGGTGAATCTTGGTTTGGTTGTATTTGTGTTTTTATTTAGAGAAATTTTTAAATACCAATTCACCCCCCTCTTGGTTAGCCTCGGGACTAGTTCGTAAGGGCCTAACTTCCTTGATGAACTTTTAATTGGTATCAAAGCGGGATTCATAAAAATGAAATTTTAAAAACTTTTGAATTTCTATCAATGGCTAACTTTGGTAATCATAATGCTGCTGAAGGGTGTTCTATTACCTGACCACCTTTATTTAATAATATTCCTTTTGATTTTTGAAAAACTTGTATGTCTATATTTTTATAATCGATTGACTATCACATGTGGATGCTGGTTAAGAATGGTTATTCACCTTTGTCTCCTGAAATTAATGGTATTAAAACAGAACTCCCTTTTACTGAATAGAATTTTGATGATAGGGATTTTGTACAACTAAATATAAAATATTTAAACTATTTTTTTGTGCTTTAAAATCAGAAGATTATATGTGTGTTTCAACTTGTGCTACTAGTAAAGAAATTTGGAATAAATTGTGTATTACTTATAAAGGAACAAATGAAGTTAAAAAGTATAGGTTGAATATTTTATTGCATGACTACAAACTTTTTCGTTTGAAATCTATTGAACTGATTTTTGACATGTATACTAAGTTTGCTCAAATTTGCATCTCATTATATGCCTTAGAAAGAGAGCTAACTAACTATGAAAGAGTCAATAAATTTTTGAGATGCTTACCTTTTTCTTTTGATGCTAAGATTACTGTAATACTGAATCTAAAGATTTGAATACTTATTATGTTGACAACTTACTTGGGTCACTCATTGCATATGAGCAAGGGGTGAACCAAAGACAACTTGATATAGGTAAGAAGAAGAAGGAAAAAACTGTGACGCTGAAAGCTAATGATACATATATAAATTCTTTTGGGTATGAAAGCGATGATGTTTCCTTCATCACTAAGCAATTCAAAAGCTTTCTAAGGAAGAATCACAAGCACCATCAGAAGTGGAAAAAAGATAAGGATAGCAAAAAATTTAAAAGTTCTT
Organism: Dendrobium officinale; assembly: GCA_019514585.1. Lineage (NCBI taxonomy): Eukaryota > Viridiplantae > Streptophyta > Magnoliopsida > Asparagales > Orchidaceae > Dendrobium > Dendrobium officinale. The sequence goes on along the minus strand of CM033698.1, from coordinate 789,310 downwards.
TTAATGTTATTTGTTATGAATGCAAGAAGCCTGGACATGCCAAAGCTGAATGTCTTACACTTAAGGATCACTCGAGCAAGGAGAAGGATGAGGAGAAACCCAAGTTCTGGAAGGATAAGAAGCGGCTCCAAAAGGCATTCTAGGCGGATTCTGCATCTGTCTCCTCTGAGATTGAAGATGAGTAGGAGACAACAAACATGTGTTTGATGGCCGATGATCATCTTGTCTAGTCTGACCAAGAAGAGGTATGTGAACTATGTTATGATCAATTACTTGAAGTTTGTGAGAAAATTTATGCATCATATAAGAAACTGAAGAAATTGCATGCTAGTTTGAAATTGGAGTTTTTGAATTTGCAAAAAGAGCATGAAGTTTTATTAAAAGATCACTTCCAAATTGATATCAATCACATGTCTTTACTTGATGAGTTTGATGATTTGAATAAAAAGCATTCTGAGTTGGTTATTGAGCATGATTCATTAAAAGCATCCTACACCTCACTTGAATCTGATTTTAAGACATATATTAATGAATATAAACATAGGAAGCACTATTTAAGAGTTAATAATATTGTTTTAAAAAGTACTAACTTGAGGTTTAAAGCTAAATTGAATACACTTGAATTAAAGAGGACTACACACATACTTGATCTAATTCCAAAATCTAGGAAGAGGTATTATAACATGAATAGATTAGTAAATCCTTTTCTTGGTGTTAAATGTTTTTCATGTGGCATACTAGGGTATATTTCACACACTTGCACTATTCACCATAATATATATTGGGTGTGGAGACCCAAATTGCATGATCCATAGCATAATATACATGCATTGCATTCTTCTTTTCATAAGAAGGGACCCAAACCTGTTTGGGTTCCTAAATCTGACATTTGATATTTTTATATGCTTGATCTCACAAAAGGCCTCATGAGAGCATGTGGTACTTGGAAAATGGAGGCTCATGACACATGACTGGAGATGGAAGTGAATTTATTTTGCTGGAGGCCAGAGCTGGAGGCAAGGTCACTCTTGGAGACAACACTGCCAGAAAAGTGGTGGGTGCAGGTATAATTGAAAACTCCAAGAACCTTTTGATTGAAAATGTTTTGCTTGTAGATGGACTAAAACACAATTTGCCAAGCATGAGTCAGCTGTGCGATAAGGTCTTCATCATAATTTTTTTGGCAAATACATGCATTATTTGCTTGAATAATAACACTATTTTGCAGGAAAAGTGGATCAATAATATTTACATGCTTGATTTAAATAATATTTAATGTGTTACTTTATTTTGTTTAAAAACTATTACTGATAATTCTTGGTTGTGGCACAAGAGGTTATGTCATGCCAATATGAAAACCCTTAGAAGACTGACCTAAAAAGACCTAGTTAAAGGTGTCCTTAAGCTTAAGTTCACCAAAGACCACCTATATAATGCATGCCAACTAGGGAAGCAAGTTTAATCCTCTTTTAATTCCATTAAGGACATTAACACCTCTAGACCTTTAAAAGTCCTTCACATGGATTTGTTTGGACCCATTAGCACTACCAGCTTAGGGGGAAAAGTCTATGGTTTTATGATTATTGATGACTACTCGACGTTCACTTAGATTAAATTTTTGTCTCATAAGAGTGAGTCTTTTGACAAGTTTAGATCCTTCTCCATATGGGTTAAGAAAAAATTAGGTTATGAGATCTTGATCATCTATAGTGATCATGGGGGAGAGTTTGAAAATGAGAGATTTGGAGTCTTTTGTGAGGATAAGGGGATTAGCCACAACTTCTTAGCTCCTAGGACCCCTCAGCAGAATAGGGTAGCTGAAAGGAAGAATCAAACTTTAGTAGAAGACATTAGAGCCATGCTTGTTGAGTATTTATTTTCAAAATACTTTTAGGCTAAAGTAGTAAACATAGCTTGTTATATGTTGAATAGGGTGAATGTTAGAGCCAAACTTGATAAGACACCATATGAGATCCTTAAGGGTAGGATACCCAACCTTTCCCACCTCCATCTCTTTGTCTTTAAGATTTTTATTCTTAATAATAGGAAGTCACACTTAGGGAAATTTGACCCAAAATTTGATGAAGGAGTGTTCTTGGGATATTCAAGTGTTGGGAAATCCTTTAGGGTGTTTGATTAGAGAACATTGGTGATGGAGGAGACAACTAATATAGTGTTTGATGAATCCGATCATAAGGTGTCTAGAGTTGAGGATGAAGATGGTGTTGGGGAGACTTCCAAAGGTGTTAAAAAGTTGGAGAAGAGGGTAGAGTCCCAAAACACTGAAGGAGTAGGAGAGATTACCCAAGGAGTAGATAATACAAATCTAGAGGAAAGGGTTAATCCTACACACACTTTGCCTAGAGATTGGAGATATTTTTTTAGCCATCCTAAAGAAATGATCTTAGGATACCCTTCTGAAGGTGTTAGAACTAGGTATGGAGTTAGGAAGGAAGTGAACCACTCTATTTTTATCTCAATGACTGAACCCACCAACATTAATCAAGCCTTGTCTGATGAGTTTTAGATCTTAGCCATGCAAGAGGAATTAAACCAATTTAATAGGAATGATGTTTAGAAGCTTATAGAAAGACCAAAGGGATAAAGTGTAGTTGGAACCAAATGGGTCTTTAATAATAAGATGAATGATTTTGGTATGGTGATCATGAATAAGGCGAGATTGGTGGCTAAGGGGTATAATCAAAAAGAAGGGATTGATTTTGAGGAGACCTTTTCCCCTGTAGCTTGATTGGAAGCCATTAGAGTGATACTAGCATTTACCTGTTATAAGGGATTTAAGCTTTTTCAAATGGACATTAAGAGTGCCTTCTTAAATAAGGTAATAAAAGAGGATGTGTTTGTAGAGAAATCCCTCAATTTTGAGAGTTCCAAATTTTCAAATTAAAAAAGGCCTTATATGGACTAAAATAGGCATCCAGAGCTTGGTATGAGAGGCTTATCACATTTTTAATAGAGAGGTAGTTTGTTAAGGGAAGCGCAGACACCACCCTTTTTCTAAGGAAAGTAGGAGATGAGTTACTCATTGTTCAGATCTATATTGATGATATACTTTTTGGATCTTCTGATAAAAAGCTATGTGATAATTTTTCTAAAATAATGAGTTAGGAGTTTGAGATGAGCATGATGGGAGAATTGTCCTACTTTTTGGGGTTTAACATAAGACAATTGGATGATGGAACCTTTCTAAATCAATTAAAATACATAAAGGATATCTTGAAGAAATATGAAAGTAAAGCCAATGAATACTCCTATGACCTCCAGTGGACAGTTGGATAAGGACTCAAATGGAAAATCTATTGATCAAAAGAAGTATAGAGGAATGATTGGATCTTTACTTTAACTGATTGCTAGCCGACCTGATATAATATTTAGTATTTATCTTTGTGCTAGATTTCAAGCTGATCCTAAAGAATTCTACCTGATTTCAGTTAAGAGAATTTTTAGATACCTTTTGGGGACCCAAAACTTAGGAATTTGGTATCCTAGGCACATCACTTCTTTTGAGATTATTGAATATTCTGATTTTGATTTTGTAGGGTGTAGGGTGGATAGAAAGAGTACTTATGAGACTTTCCAATTCATAGGACAATCTTTAATCTCCTGGTCTAGTAGATAATAAAACTCCGTTGCACTTTCTACTACTAAAGCTGAGTATATTGCTTTAGAGAGTTGTGTGGCCCAAGTCTTTTGGTTGAAGCAATAAATTTTTGATTTATTATTACCTATATGCATAATTTCAATCCTTTGTGATAACACTAGTGCCATATGCTTCTCTAAGAAACCTATCTAACATTCAAGGATCAAACACATTTATAAAAGGCATCACTTTATTAGAGATCATGTGACCAAAGGAGACATTAAATTACACCATGTGATAACTGAGAATCAACTGGTTGACATCTTTACTAAACCACTGACTTTTGACACATTCAGAATCTTAAGGAATAGATTGGGTGTGATTGACATAAATGCATGAACTTGATATTTACTGAATTCTGAATTTTCTATTTTATTGCTTTTTTACTCTTTTGTTTGTTTCAAATTTGTTTGTTTTACTTTTTACTTGCTTTTATTTTTTGTGTTTTATTTCTATTATTTTAGTTTTTTTTTTCTTCTTTTCTTTGTGATCACTGCTGAGATAATATTTTATGCCATGTTTTTGCTTTTGAAAATTTGTAGTTAATATTTTACATCTCTAAATCAGTTAAAGGGAGAAACACCATTGATTCTTTCCTTTCCTATAACCTCTTTTAGCAGTGTAATTTTCTTTTCTAGATAAAATTCTATCCCAAATTAACAACTAAACTTTGCGATTAAGATATTTTCTATCTTGCTACAGTAATCTATCATGTATATATATAATGTTCAAAGTCTTTATATTACTTTTAAATTCTTTGATATATTATCATTGCATTTATCATATGAATTTGATTCTGTTTTGTGGTTTATTCTTTCCTATATTAGAGAGTTAGTTTTTCTTCTCTAATATCAAGAATATATATTCACAACTGAGAGTATTTAAGAGTTTTGAAAGGGATCTTGCTTGCAAAAATGTCAAGGGAATAAAATGAGCCTAAAAAAGAATAAAAATTGAAAAGATGCATAATAACCTCCAAAAAGAATTAAAAGATACACAAAGTATATCAAAAATTAAAAGATGCGTAAAGTGTGTCAATCAATTGACAAGAGGCATAAAATGAGCTCACAAATGGCAAGCTTTCATCTCTTTCAATACTTTTAAATCTTAGAAAAATTCATGTGTCACTTGATATTTTCAAAGGCTTGATTTCAAATTTCACAATTGTGATAAATTACTTTCGTATATTATTCTATAAGATATTTTTCTGGAACCAAGTTTTGCATGTATCTCTTTTTCTTATCCAATTGGATTTTTTGAGTTAGGTCTTTTATTTTTAAAAGACTATTTTCCCTAAGAGAAGTCCAAGATAGTGCTAACAGGATCGAATATTATACCATTTTTTAGATTTTGATAATATTAATTTATTGTTCTTATAAATTTTTTAATCAATCATATGGAGAATTTATCATTTTTCTTCTTTGATTAAAAAAAACACTTTTCTTTCATTCTTCTTTTTCATCCTCTGTTATGCTTTTTCTTTTCTATTTTTTTCTCCTCCTTTTTGTGATGTCAAAAGGGGAGCAGTATTTGTTTGAATTTGTGTCGTCATACTTTTTCTCTTGTTCATGCTTTATGTTTTACTTATTTGTGTTCTATTTAGTTTTGATTTTAATTATTTGCCATTATAAAAAAGGGGGAGATTATTACAAATCTAATTTTAAGAAATAGAATTTTGATGATAGTAAACATTTCTATTTTTCTATGACTATCTTACCTACTAACGTTTCAGGTCCACAAGATCGAATTGCAAATTGAACCAGCTCAAGATTGGGTAGATTCAGACTTAGTTAGTTTGTAACACACGTCAAGTGTCTTTTTTCCTTTCTTGAGTTAATTATAAAAGTTGTAGATCCTGATGCTAAGTAACCTCACACACACACTTGGGAGAAATATTACGTTTGATTGTTAGAGTTTTCTATTTTGATCACAATTGTTGGGGATGATCCAAAAATTCTCCTAGACAATTAGTTAAACATAAAAACCCTAATTAGGGTATCCTTGTTCAAGCAGCTACAATTAAGAGAATCATCTATTTGCATTGTCTAGGATGATAGGCTCAAATCAGAAAGAATCCTCTGCCATATCTATTTAGGCATCTTTTATTTTTGGACATCATCCAGGACATCGTCCTAGATGATGCAGTATAATTATGCCTAAATTAATATGGTAATTAAGAAAAGTAATTAAGGTTTGATTGCTCGATCATATCATCCTAATCTATCACAGGATCATTCGGGACGATCAGTTAACAAACCTTAGTTCTTCCTGGATGAACAAAAATTGGCCTGATTTCATTTAGGGTAATACTTTGGACGATATGTACTGAATTAAATTAATCATCTGAGATGATCAAGTTATTTTATCATCGTCCAGAAATTCATTCAGGGCAATATTCTGGATGATACTCATTATTTTTTTACTAATAGGCCCGGACGATCTAGTTATTTTTCCATCATCCAAAAAGCCATCGAGGGTGATAGTATGGACGATATTCGATGACTTGGACTAATTGTACAAGATGATATTCTATCATCCTGGACGATCTTAACAAATTAACCTTCTAATCATCCAGACTCTCCCAAATCATCTTGGCTGATTAAGTTAAATTTAAACTGATCGTATGGGATGATCGATCGATCGTCCTGGACGATTATGTTGGTTTATTGAAATTAAGAGCTAAGATGAAGCTCTTCTTTATAAGACCTCCTGTTATACCAAATAGAATATCTTTTGTTGTTGTCCTGACTTGAGAGAGCCAAGAGGGGGAGAGCAAGGGAGAGAGAGAGAGAGAGAGAGAGAGAGAGAGAGAGAGAGAGAGAGAGAGAGAGAGAGAGAGAGAGAGAGAGAGAGAGAGAGAGAGAGAGAGAGAGAGAGAGAGAGAGAGAGAGAGAGAGAGAGAGAGAGGATCTTATTAGGGAGAGTTTATGAGGGGTTTCACAAAGGTTGCTCCAAGAAAGGATCCACATCATCTTCTCCAATCATTCTCCCTGGTTCCTTGGGGGTTCTAGAGAGGTCTACTTTAGCAATTGATCAAGGTTCTCTATCTACTTCTAGAGGAAGCAAAAGGAGTTGGGTTCTCTACCTGTTTCTGGAGGAAGCAAAAAGGAGTTGGATTCTCTGCCTGCTTTAGGAGGAAGTAAAAGGAGTTGGGTTCTCTTCCTAACTAGAAATTGGTGGAAAGGAGTTTGTGTATAGGCTTATTTGCCTTACTATGGGGCAAAAGGAGAGACACTGAGTTTAGTGCAATACTCAGAGGGTACCTCCTGGGAGTGGATGTAGGTCAAGTTGACCGAATCACTATAAAATTTGGTGTGTTCTTTCTTATTATTTCTTTTGCATTTAATTTCCACACTTTGTTTCTCTTGTGGTGAATCTTGGTTTGGTTGTGTTTGTGTTTTTGTTTGGAGAAAATTTTAAATACCAATTCACCCCCCTTTTGGTTAGCCTCTGGACTAGTTTATAAGGGCCTAACATCCCTGCCAAACTTTTAAAATTTTGAACTAAATGAATAGTATAATATACATTATACTGGATGTTTTGTAGAGAAGATTTCTAATTATACTGGTGATCGTCTTGTACAAATTAAAGGAAATTAAACTAATCATTATGTATGATCTGGATAAGAAATTGAACAGTTCATCCCATGACTATTTCATCATACTAAATGAACCTAATTTTTTAAACTAATCATACTATACAATATTTGATTGTATTATAGGAATAGTGATGGATGAATTGAAAAATTAGATTTTTTTGAAGCGTTGTTTAAATACTTTCTTAAGAGACTTTATGAGAGTCATTTACTATTGTGTTATCTAGAGCTAGAGCTTTGAGAGAGAGATTGGAGATCTTTGAGAAGGAGAAAGGAGTGCTTGTGCATGAGGAGAAGAAGTGTGAGGGGATTCCACATGGTTGCTCCGAGCAAGCTTTTATGTTGTTTCCCCTAGATGACTTGTTTTGTTTCGTCGTTGGCTCTTGGAAGTAGAACTTTAAGGCCAAATATTGTCAAGCTTCTCTAATTTCACCAGGAGGGTGAAAACTAGTGCTAGGTTCTCTGCCTTCACTAGGATAGTGAAAAATGAGTCAAAGTTCTCTGCCTTTATCAGGAGGGTGAAAAATGAGTAAGTGTTGTTTGCCGCACTGGTTTAGTAAAAAGATTGTAAGGGCTTCTCTGCCTAGATGTGGGTAGTAAAGGAGAGACACTATAATTTTTAGTGTAATACTCAGAGAGGAGGACTCTAGGAAGAGGATGTAGGTCAAGGTTGATCGAACTATTATAAAATTTTTGTGTGCTCGTTCTACTTTTTTTTTTCACAATTTTATTTTTGTATTTTAATTTTTTGTAATTCTTTTTTGAAAAATTCATATTGAGAACGTTGTGGTTGGTAGTTGATTGATTCAATTGAATTAACTTCCACATTAGGTGATTTAATTTCTTTAAAAATATTAAAAATATTTTTTGTGTTAATTTTTTTTTAAAACCCTAATTTAGCCCCCTCTTGGTGTGCCATGAGCAATTCAACAAAGTTTTTCAACCTCCATTGAACTTTCACATGCATACATGATGGGAATGAAAACTAATTATTAATTTTTTTGTTCAATTATATTTTACGATCTACATTATATTGTATGATGAATTCAAATAGAAATTAATTAAACTATTTAATTTCAATGAGTGAAAATAATTTTAAAGTATAACTAATCATACTATATGACTAACATATCATACTAGACAATTAACTATTGTCAGAAACCTTGCTATCGAATCAAACTTACTTAAAATAGGCAAATTTAAAATTTAAAAATTGAACTATTCGTATTATATAAGCCTATTCATTTTGTATGATCTTTGATAATATTACTTAATTTAAGTCAGGTAATTAAGAAATCAAATTAGATATGAATTAATTATTTATCATACTAGATGATCATGTTTCATACTTTACAAATCACCAAATGAATCTCTAGATGAACTTGATTCATCTTGTAGGATCAGATGTTTAGTTTGAACTAATCATACAATATGATTTTAAAACATTCTGGATGATCTATGATGGTAATGAACTATTCATAATATTTGCTACTCTTATTATAGTGTACGAATGCAGTTGACTGAATTAACAAATTATAGTTTTAGAAGTCCACTATTTAAACTATTATTAAGACTTCATAAGAGTTTTTTGGTAGTAAAAGGGTTTAGTCTTCTATAATAGAGCATTAAAGAGAGGGATTTGAGCTAAAGGAGGGAAAAGGTGATGTTGTTAAAAAGGGAGAAGATCCTTGTGGGTATCAAGAGAGTGTGATAGGGGATTCCTTGCAGCTTCTCTAGCTAACTTGCATTAGAGTTCCTCCATGTATCATTATTCATCTTGAGGGAAGCTCTGTGAAGAACCTTTTGGTGTCAAAGGAATGTTGGCTACTCTTCCACACTAGGAAGGTGAAAGTAAATTGGGCTAATATGATGCATGGGAAGGTGAAAGAGATTCGGAATACTTCACCGCACCAGAAGGATTAAAGTGATTTGGGTTACTCTGTTATACAAAAAAGGTGAAAGTGATTTGGGTTACTCTTTCATACCAGAAGGGTAAGTGAATTGGGCTATTTTGCCGCATCGAGTAGGTGGAAGGGATCCAGTTACTCTTTCATACCGGGTTTGTGAAAGTGATTTTGTAAGGCCTTCTTTACCTATAGTGGCTTAAGAAGTCACTATTTATTTAATGTAATACTCAAAGGGGAGGACTTGGGAGAGTGGACATATGTCAAGTTGACCAAACCACTATAAAAATCTGGTTTGCGTTCTTTTATTTATGAATTTACTTATTATTGTTTACATTCTTGCATATTTAATTTTACTGCAATTAGGTTGAGTTTCATAATCATTATAATTGATTGAATTCATCAGTACTCAAAAAGATTAAAAAGAATTAAAAAAAAATGAAACAAATAATTATTATTTGATTTTGTACAAAATAAAAAAAATAAAAAGATTAGTCTTTATATTTGGCTTTGTTATTTTGATATGATATTTCACTTCCATATTAAAAATTTTTATTTTTGTTATTTGATTAAAAAAAGTTTTTGAAAAAACTTTTAAGCACTAATTAACTCCCCTCTTAGTGTATCATTCCATATTACAATTGGTTTGAAACCATCTATTAAACTTTTAATTGGTATTAGAGAGGGTTCCTTAGGAAGGCACTAATGAGGTGAAAAAATCCCATTTAAATTAACTATTTCATGAATATAAACTGTTCCACATGAAACCTAGTGAAATAATATTTGATAAGTATACTAGGTTCAAAAAAGATAGTAACTTCTTCATATGCTTTAGATAGAGAATTGTCCAATTTTGAAATGGTGAATAAAATAATACGTTATTTGCATGTTTCTTTTGATGTAAAAGTCACCACCCTATCTGATTATAAAGATTAAATATTTATTCTATTGAAATCTTATTGGACTCCCTTATTGCTTATGAGCAAAATGTCAGCAAAAGACCCTTAGATACAGGTGATAGAAAGAAGTAGAGAATAATGATATTAAAGGCTGATGATACATATAGTAGTAACTTAGGAGCTGTTGAGAATGAAGACATTGCTCTTATGACCTATCAATTTAAGAGCTTTCGGAAGCATAAAAAGAAGCACTACCATGAAAAGGGAAAATTTAAAATTGGAAAATTCAATAAAACACATGATTTGCTTTTAAGTGTAGGAAGCCTAGACACTTGAATTCTAATTTTCCAATCTTAAGAGACACCCTATGAAGGAAAAGGATGAGGATAAGTCTAATTAAAATGGGGAAAGAAAAAGATCTAAAAATCATTTTGAGTGAACTCAGATTCATAATTCTTAGAACTGAAACCAGAAGAGGAGGTAACTAACCAGTGTTTAATAGTGTGGGAAACTTTGATCAGAATGAAGAATGCTCTCACAAATGGCCAGTGAGTGCATGTTGCACATAGACAGTCACTACTCAAGGCATGTAATGGGAGATCTAAAGGGGTTCATAATGTTGGAGGCAAGGAGTGGAGGCAAGGTAATATTGAAAAAAGTGGTAGGTACATGTACCACTTGAAAAATGGTATGTACATGCTTGATTCGTAAATCAAATGATTTTATTGTTAAAAATATACTTTTAGTAGAATGATTAAAGTATAGCTAAGTATCAACCATTGTTGTGATAAAGGTTTTGACATTTTGTTTCTTTCTAAAAAATTGCCTTATTTCTTTGAATGAAAAAACTATTTTGGAAGAAAAAAGTGTTAATAATGTATACATATTAAATTTGAATTGCATTAATACATATAAGGAAATTTATTGCTTTAAAACTATTTTAGATTAGTCTTGGTTATGGCATAGGCAACTATATAGTATTAACATGAACACACTTTAGAAAATAACTCAGTGGGATCTAGTTAGAGCATCCCTAAGTTAGAGTTCACTAAGGATCATTTGTGTGATGCTTATTACTTAGGAAAGCATACTAGATCTTCATTCCACTATATTAAGAAGATTATAACCATTAGATCTTCAAAAATCCCCCATATGGACTTGTTTAGACTTATTAGTATAACTAGTCTTGGTGGTAAGAGTTTTGTTTTTGTGGTTATGGATGACTATTTGATATGGGATTTGTGTGAACTTGTGCATGTAGGCAATAAAGACTTTATTATAGACTATGTAATGGAAGCTTGAGCTTGTCTATATTGAGTAATGCTTAGGTTTTCCTTAATATGTTAATGATGAAAGCTGCTTAAATTTATGTAAGTATGCGTGCCAAATTAATTAATAATGTAATTAAGTAGCGTGTCGAACCCACAAGGAATTGTTATGCTAACTTGTAACAAAACTATTATGATATACTTTCAAAGCATAATTAATCCTACTAAAATTAAAATGATGCTTTAGGAATTTCTGTCACTTGATAAAAATAGTAAAAAGTTAATACAATATTTAATAAAATATTTTAGATTGATGAGTGCAAATACCATATTTTTCTTAGTAAGACTCTTAATTGTAGATGTAATTTAGAGTATGTATATCCCAAGATCTCTATCAAGCTTGCAGGGATATTTGTTGACCTCTTACATTTATGATATCTCCTTAAGAATCTATAATATTCAAACAATATATGTTTAAGCATGCCAACATTCTATCTCAATATTTCTGATTATTCTTACATTCCTCCACCGAGACTATATATTACACTAGATTTTAGCTATATATATGGACATTATATGTATTAAATGAAGAATGGGCTATAATAAAAAAATATCATTAAATCTTTAAATAATAAGAGTCTTCATTAGTATTTTAATATGCTCTTCACATCATAAAAAAAAAAAAGAGATTTTATCAGACATAGAATAAATGATAAGCAAACTCATTTTCATTATATTCAGAGAAGAATCACAGTACACGTGAAATATTATAATGTTATCACTATGTAGGATTAAGGTTTCTTCTTTACACTCCTTCATTCACTTACAGAGTTGCTTTAACAAAACACAGACAAAGAACTCAAAAAGATTATATTTGTTGATTCTATATAGCTTGTTAAACTTATGCAATTGTCCCACGGCTAATCAAGGTGGGGGGGGGGGGGGGGGGTGAATAGGTAATTTCATAAAATCTCTTAGATTTGTAAATAAAAAACCAATTTAAGTAATTTTCAACTTTGATTATCTTTTTTAAAAAACTTTCAATCATAAATATCGAAGTGCCAAAAATAAAAATAAAATGTAGAAATTAAAAATGACACAAAGGTTTATAGTGGTTCGGTCAAACACGACCTACATCCACTCCCTAAAGACTCCCTCTTTAGGTATTGCACTATTACCAAAGTGAATCTCCTTTTGCCCCCAAAGAAAAGTGGAGAAGCCTTTACAAATCTTCTCTTCCATCAATCCTCGGTACAACAGATAACCATCGTCCTTTCTCACTCTCCATGTGTTGGCAGAGAACCGTCATCTATTCACACTCTCCAAGTGTCAATTTAGAATTGTCATTCTTTCACACCCTTCAAGTGTTGGTAGAGTACCATCATCTATTCACACTCTCCAAGTGTCGGCAGAGTACTGAATCTTCTTCAAGGGTATTTTCACGAGCAACTAAAAAGAAGAAAAGAAGAGTAATAACCAAAAAATATAAAGAGATCCTTACCTTTGAGTAACATTGTGAACCCTTCACACTCCACTTGTAAGAAATTTCTCTCAAATACTCTCCCATACTCTCTCTTTCACTTTCCCTTGAAAAATCATGAAGAAAAATGCTTTTTAAATTAGTTTTAAAGGACTTTTAATATGAAAGACACAAATAATCATCCAATAAACTAAAATTTTCAATTTTGAGTGTATATGATCGTATAGTACGATCGTGATTTTGTACGTACTAACAGTTCAAAAACTATTGCATATGAAACTTTTATGAATCTATACGAAATGACTTCATACATAATGATCGTCAAGTATGATCCAAGTTCATACTGTATGAACAGTTAGAAAAATTTTCATCTTCATCAGGTGAAGAGGGACCCCACATTTTTGTACTCTAGATGACATCTGTACAAAGATGACATCATACAATACAATCAATTCAAAAAATTTTAGAGTTCATTGGGACAAAAAGGGACCCAACTAATTTTTACTCTGGACGACATACATATGATGATGACATCGTATGATATGATCAATTGAGAAAAATATGAATTCATCGGGACGAAAAGGGACCTGTCTAATTTATACTCTGAACGACATACATATGATGACAACATCATATAATATAATCAGATAAAAAAAATTGAATTCATCAGGACGAAAAGGGACCTCATATTTTTGTACTCTGGAGGACATATGTATGAAGAAAGCTTCATACAGTATGAATGGTACTTAGAAAAGTTTTCTACATGCAGTTTATTTGAATGCTCGAAGGAGAAAACAACTCAACAAATTGTCCCGTATGAAATGACTTTGTATAGTACGATCAGTTTAAAAAAATATAATTTTAAGCACTCCCCTAGTGTGTGTGTGTGCATAGTTACTCAATTACAATCACAATCTCTCAGATTCAATAAAATTAAAAATACAGACTTCATTTATAATAAACCTTAATATGATCTGATTTGAAGTCTTTAATAATCTGGAGTATAATTTCTCTGAAATATTAGTACACACAAATAATAAAATATTACATCTAAAATATGTTAGGATAATTTGTAATCAAAATAATAATATTTGGGAATCATAAAAAACATACATGTTTTAAGAATATCTACAATCGAAAACTAAGTTGTAACTATCTCAACAATCTCCCTCTTTTTTATGATGACAAAATAATTATTATTTTAGTTAACATGTATAACCTAAATTTCTCCTTAGCCCCCCCCCCCCCTAAAAGAATAAACAAGTGAATGAAGGAAAATTCCATAAAGATCACAAATTTGTTTTTTTATATATATTTAAACACAAATACAAGATACAAAATAAAAACACAAACACATGAATACAAGAACACGAAATACAATACCAAAATAAAATACAACACAAAATAATATTACTCCCCCTTTTGATAATAAACAAAAGGGAATAAGAACAATGAAATGAATGATGTCAAATGAGAAACCATAATAACTGATCTTGAAAGAGATTTAAATATAATTGCAATAACAAAGTTAATTACATAAAATGAAAAAGAAAAATTCAAAAAGTTTAAATTAAAGAAAAACTAGATAAGAAAATTTTATCAAGGTCATGAAGCATTCTAGACAATTAGACATTAAGGATTATTGCAAAGGTGACGAAGTAAAGATTAGTTATTTTCAATTTTTAATATAAAATATAATTGAAAATTAGATTGAGTTTAATTAAAGATTAAACAATAGAGGAAAGAACAAATTCAATTGACGACATTACACATCTTTTCAAATATTTGTGGCACACTGTGCATCTTTTTTTATTTGGTCTAATTTTGTGACTCTTTTATTTTTCGAACCATTATACATTCTTTCGAATTTTGTACACACTCCACATTTTTCTTTTTAATATTATTTTTTATTTGGTCTTTCAAAAATAAATAATCTAAAAAATTAAATTTCTCTAATAACAAAAATAATTATATTGAAAAAAGAAATATAAAAAATAATAAGACATCAAAATTATAATAATAATATTCAAATCATGTTTGCCTAAAAAGAACATAAGATTGATATCCTTAACTTGATCGAGTTATAAGTTAACTTAAATTTTTAAAAAATTAGATTTCATTATGAAATTAATTTTGTAACGCAAGTTAATTTAAAACACTTTTAGATAAATTAAAACAGACTTTTCATATAGACAAACTCATATTTCAAATAAAGAACAAGAGCAACTAAAACAAAACATGATATTTTTATTGATATCAAAATGATGTAATACATTTAAGTCAACATATCAATAAACATTACTTCTAAAATATCAAAACATAAACACAAATCAAAATAACAAAAAAAGTACTATAGAAGGAAATAAACACTAACATCATCATCACAGCAAGAAAGAACTGGCATAAGCAACTACAAAAAAGTACATCTAAAATTCTGAAGACTCTGGTCTAGAGAAGGAGGCTGGTTGAAGACTGAGAAATTGCTATTCATGATAGCTATATTCGTGTTCACCAAGTCAAACTGACCTCAGATCCACCCCATATCTTGTTGGTACTGTGTATCCTGCTGGTTTAAGTGAGTCTGAATTTGATCAAAATGTTGATCAAAGTGACTCTCCAACTGATCAAAATACTAGACCATCTCTTGAAAGTCAGGTCCCTGAGCAATTGCAGGTGCTCCCCCTTGTCCCTTAGTATCCTCACTTGAATTTTCATTCCAACCAAAAAAGAGATAGAAAATAGGCATCGTTGAAGTATATTGGCATTTCAATGGGAATCTCAAGATGAATAATGTTGTACTTCTTTTCTAAGATATAGGTCACTAAGTGTGCTAGAGCAATATTTTTATTCCTCTTTTGAGAAGAAAACCCAATTTCAAAAATGTTATAAATGTAATCTAGAATGAGTTGGGCTTCATCAATTGGTTGTCCAGTCATGATCAAATAGGTTATAATGGAAAGTAGAGGAGTCATGTTTATGCGATCACCAACTTTAGGAATGATTGAGGTTCTTAAAACATGTTGGATGATCCTGGCATTTTGATTTAAAGTGTAGACTTTAGCCAAGTGACCAACTTGAGTAACCCCTCTAAAAGTTTTGTTTATCTTAGACCAATCATAGTCAGATTTAAAGGTCATAGTGTGTGCTCTAATTCCTCGAGTCCTTAGGTGCATAAAAGTTTCTAGATCTTCCTTAGTGATTTCTACCAGTTACTTTTTGACAAATGAAGTTATCCTACTCTCATCCTCACTAAAACTCATATTTGCTAAGAAGTAGTAAAAGGTCTCTTTAAGATAAGCATGGATCAAAGTTAAAATAAAGGAGAATAGGGTTGGAGCAAATAGAGGCATAACTTGAAATTGGATATCATCTTGTATCAGTAGTCTTGTGGGAGTGATTTTAGAGGCAATAAACCTGAAGAAGGAATCCTCATTAGTTCTAGACAGAAAGTTATCATTCCCACTCTTGGATGACAAACCCTTAGAAAATCTACCACGCTTGCTCGAACTTGCCATTCATAGGTTGAGAAGGATTCAAGGAGGATATTGAAGTGAATGAGAATGAATTTTAAATCCCTCCTATTTAAAGAAAAAAGACCCTTCGTACAATATAAAAATGGATTCGTACGTATGATCTTAAGATCATATGGGATGAAAAATTTTCGTATAGATGAATGATAATATCCAAAATGAAACGACTTTTCATAATCATACAATTTACGAAGCATCCTTTCATACATACTTTTTAACCATACAATCGTACAGACAAACAGGTGTTCATTTGGGACGATCAGTTATTTAAGATCGTTTTAATGACGGTTAGGTTCATCCCCCATAGAGAATGACACATGGTTCGTATAGATGAAATAAAATTTTGTACGTATGATCAGTTGTAATAACTGATTCTACCCAGATAATCATCTATATGTATACAGACGAATGTATAAAGATCGTATGGGATAATGATGACATTGTACAATACTATATATATATATATATATATATATATATATATATATATATATATATATATATATATATGAAAAAATCCAAATTTTATGCATTCAACTCCAAAAAAATAGACTTGTTAATGATTTCGTACCATACAAAAATAATTTTATACAGTATGAATATAACACTTTGAAAATTCAGCATGAAAAATTAGAAATATAACTTTTGATACGTGATACATGTCCAAATCAAACAAAGCGTAAGAAAAAAACCTAAATAAAAAAACACACACACACACTAATAAAACATTAACGAATAAAAATAGTAAAATTAAATTAAAGCACAAATAATAATCATATCAAGTTTGCAGAAGAATTTATCAAAGCATTAAATATCAATCACACATAACCTTGTTCTTAATGTACTAAAAGTATCAAAGGCTAATGATTTTGTAAAATTGTCTGCAAGTTATTTTCAGTTGAAACATGCTTCAATTCAATTTCTCATTTGGATACATGATCCCTAATAAAATGATGCCTTATCTATATATTTGGTTATAGAATGTTGAATAGGATTTTTTGAAATGCAAATGACACTAGTGTTATCATAATAAATTAGAATTATGCCTATTGAAAATCTTAAATCAATCAACTATTGTTTTAACCAAAGAACTTGTGCCACATAACTTCCTAAGTCAATGTATTTCATTTCAGCAGTAGATAGGGCTATGGAATTCTGTTTTCTACTTGACCAAACACTAAAGAATTTCTTATAAATTAATAAGTTCCAGATGTGCTCTTTCGATCAATCCTATAACTTGCAAAGTCTAAATCTAAATATCAAATAATTTCAAATGAAGAGTTGTACTTAGGATACCAAATCCCTAAGTTCTGAGTTCCCAAGAGTTATCTCAAAATCTTTTTTACTATTATCAAATGTGATTATTTAGGATCTAAATGAAATCTAGCACACAAATAAATACTAAATATAATATCTAGTTTACTAGCTATCAAATAAAGCAAAGATCTAATAATTCCTTTAAATTTCTTTTGATCAACAGATTTTCCCCTTGGGTCCTTATCTAATTGAACTGAGTAACTCATAGGTGAAATAAATAATTTAGTATTACCTATTTCATACTTCTTAAGGATGTACATAACATACTTTGACTAATTAAGAAATGTTCCCTCCTCAATTTGCTAAATATTAAAACTAAGAAAATAACTAAGATCTCCCATTAGGCTCAACTCAAATTCACTATTCATTTTTTTTTGGAAAAATCATCACAAAGATTTATATTAGTAGATCCAAAAATAATATCATCAATATAAATCTAAACAATGAGTATATCATTTCCCAATTTCTTCAAAAAGAGAGTGATGTCCACACTTCCTTTTTTAAAAGATTTCTCTAATAGGAAAGTGCTTAACATCTCATACCAAGCCTTAGGTGCCTATTTCAATCTGTATAATGCCTTTTTTAATTTAAAAACATGATTATGGAATTTTGAATTTTCAAAATCTAGAGGTTGTTCAACATAAACTTCCACTTGAATCATCCATTTAAATAGGCACTTTTAATATCCATTTCATATAATTTAAATCCTCTAAAATAGGTAAAGGCTAACAAAACCCTAATTGCTTTAAGTCTTGCTATATAGGCAAAATTTTCCTCAAAATCAATCACTTCAATTTGATTATACCCGTTAGCCACCAATCTAGCCTTATTTCTAACAATAACTCTTGTGTCATTCATTTTATTTTTAAATACACACTTAGTTCCAACTACATTTTGATCCTTTGACCTTGCAATCAATTCCCAAACATCATTCTTTATAAACTGATTTAATTCTTCTTGCATTACCAAAATCTAAAATTCATTCAAAAGTGCTTGATTTACATTTGTGAGGTCTATTGTTAAAATAAAAGCATAATGATTGACTTCTTTGCTAAGTTCGTGTCTAGTCCTAACACCCTTACTCGGTTCACATAAAATTAATTCCTTACGGTGGATTTTATAAAATTTCAAAGGCAAAGGATTTTCTTGTTCCAAATTTTCATTCAAATCAACATTCTCAATCCTTTGGGAGTTATTTTCTATATCATCCTCTTTCAAATTTGGCTCTTCTAAAATACTAGATTCATCAAATACAACATATGTGGTCTCCTCAACTACCATAGTTCTTTTGTTAAATACTATATACGATTTCCAACATTAGAGTATCCAAGAAAAATTCCTTCATCTGATTTTGGATCAAATTTTCCTAAGGAAGATTTTCCATTATTATATATAAACCTTACATATAAAAACATGCAAATATGACAAGTTAGATGCTCTCCCCTTAAGAAGCTCATAGGGTGTTTTATTCAATTTTGATCTAATGTTCACCCTATACAGAACATAACATGCAGTACTAACTGCTTTAGCCTAAAAATATTTAGGAAGTGAATATTCAGTCAACATGGCTCTAGAGGCTTCAATTAATATTTTGTTCTTTCTTTAGATTATCACATTATATTGAGGGTCCTAGTTGCAGAAATATTATGATCAATTCCAAATTATTTACAAAAAACCTTAAACTTTTTATTTTCAAATTCACATTCGTGATCACTTTGAATTATTAAAATTTGGCACCCTAGTTTCCTGTGAATTCAATTTAAAAAATCTCCAAATTTCTCAAATAATTCACTCTTATGAAATAAAAATTTAACCCATGTGAATCTCAAGAAATCATCAACTATCACAAATCTGTATATCTTCCCTCCTAGACTTACAGTGCTAACTAGTCCAAAAAGATTTATATGAAAAATCTCCAATGATTTGCTAATACTAAGATCTTTATTAGAATGAAATGTAGACTTCACCTATTTTCATAGTTGACATGCATCATAAATATGATCCTTAGTAAAATCTAGTTTTGTTATACCTCTAATCAGTTTCTTTTGAGTAAATTTCCTAAGGTTTTTCATGCTAGCGTGACAAAGTATCCTATGTCATAATCATAATTCATCAGAAATTATTTTTAAACAAAAAGCATTAGGACTTTTAAAACAATTCAAATATAAGATATAAATATTATTTACCCTAGTTTCATACAAAAACATCTTTTCTATTTAGGCTTAATATGCAGCTAGTGGAAAAAAAATTTAATGTTATACCCTTTATCACATATCTGACTAATACTTAAAAAATTATACTATAAGACTTCTATAAGTAAAATATTTTCTATAAAAAAGTTATTCAGGTTTTTGATCATACCTCTGCCAACCCCTTTTTTAATGGTATTATTTCCTAGTGTAACCTTGCCTCCATTCCTGACTTTCAGTGATATGAATTTTGTAGCATCTCCAGTCATATATTTTAAGCAACCACTGTCTAGGTACCAAATGCTCTCACGAGGTCTTATATGAGAGCGTTCCTATAAAACAATCAAATGTTAGACATGGGAACCCAAACAAGTTTGTGTTCTCCTTTTCAAAAATTAAAACTAGATGCATATATGATATGACTTGGTTTATACATCTTAGGTCTCCACACTAAATAAGTTTTACTATGTAAAGTACAAGTGTGTAAAATATGTTTAATTATCCCACAAGTAAAGCATTTAACTTCAGGAAACAATTTTTTCAATCTTTGATAATAAATCTATTTCTTCCTGGGTTTTAAAATTTTTGACCTCAAAATAGGATTAGTAAAATCTTCAAGTGTAGGGGGTAACCTATTTTTCTCAAGAGCTTTCACTGTCACTCTAAGATATGAATTTGCATCTTCTAACACATTATTATCATATCTTAGATAGTGATCTCTATTCTCAGATTTATCCCTAAAATCTTTAAATTCCTTTTCTAATTTAGCATAGGATGACTTTAGCAATTCATTTTATTTATTCAAATCATCTAATTCATTAAGTATGCTCATATGGTTGTTATTTATCTGTGTGTGATCTTTTCTAAGGGTTTCATGCTCTTTTTATAACTCTTGCAATTTTAAGTTCAATATAGCATGCATTTTTTTAAAGTTTTCTATATGCAATATATATTCTTTCAGAAACTTTAAGTAATTTATCATACGTTAAATTACATACCTCTTCTTGATCTGACTGATCAAGATTATCGGCCATTAAAATAGGTTGGTGACTTCCTCCTTTTCTATTTCTGATGAATCAAAAGCTGAGTCCACCTAGAAAGCTCTATGAAATCTCTTCTTACCCTTTCTACCATTTGCTTTCTCCTCTATCTTCTCCTTGCTAGGAGTGGCTTTATGATTAGGGAAATTCAATTTTATATGTCCAGGTTTTTTTCATCATAATAAATCACATCATTAGACACCTTAACATTTTTATGGAACTTTCCTTTGTTCCACTGATGGCGTCTCCTCTGCTTCATTTTAAGAAAACTTCAAAATTGCCTTGTAATCAAGGAAATATCATCCTCATCCTCAGGTTGTGACTGAACACTCTCCAAATCATCCACTTTTAGTGATATATTCTTCTCATTTTGCTATTCTCATGTATCAATCTTCCTTTGACGCACTCCTTACTCGTAAGCAGTCAGTGATCCAAGAAGATTATCAATAGAGTAAACATTTAAATCTTTAGACCCATTAATCACAATTGTTTTAGCATCATAAGTAGTAGGCAAATAATGAAAAATTTTATTAACCATTTCAACATTCGTTAGTTTCCTTCCTAATGCTTGTAAAGAAGTGACTATTTGAGTAAATCTTATGTATATTTCAGAAATGGATTCATTTGGTTTCATGCAAAATAATTCATAATCATGTAATAAGATATTTAATTTAGATTGCTTTACTTCATTAGTCCCATCATAAGTAATGCAAAGCCTATCTTAGATGTCATATCCACTTTTGCAAGTGGAAACCCGCATGTAATCTTTTGACTTAAGTGCACAAAAGAAACTATTTTAATATTTTACATTTAGTTATGCTAAGTCACATTTTTTATACTCCACTCAGTAAAAGGTGTTTCAATCCTAATGCCATATACAAATCTAGTTGGCATAGTATACCCTTCTTGAACTAAAATCCACATGCGATAATCAAGCAATTGAAGAAAAGTTGACATGCGTGTTTTCCAAAAATCAAAAGTGATATTGTCAAATAATAGAGGTCTAGTGATCGAATACCCTTCAAGTGTGTTTCGATTTCTAAAAGTAGTCATTATCATTTTTTAAAAAGTAGTATAAACTTATAGTTTTGAAACAAAGCTCTGATATCACTTATTGATTATGTATAGGTTGTTAAACATAAGCAATTTTCCTACGGCTAACCAAGAGGGGGGGGGGGGGGGGGTGTGGTGAATTTGGTAATTTAAAAAATTCTCTTGGATTTTTAATAGAAAACTAATTTAAATAACTTTCAACTTTGATTATCTTTTTTAAAAAACTTTTCAACCACAAATATCAAAGTGCATAAAATAAAAATAAAATGCATAAATTAAAAATGACATAAAGGTTTATAGAAGTTCGATCAAACATGACCTACATCCACTCCCTAAAGACTCCCTCTTCAGGTATTGCACTATTACCAAAGTGACTATCCTTTTACCCCCACAACAAGGTGGAGAAGCCTTTATAAATTCTCTCTTCCATTAATCCCCGGTGTGGCAGAGATCCGTCATCTTTTCACGCTCTCCAAGTGTTGACAGAGAACAGTTATCTGTTCACACTCTCCAAGTGTCAGTAGAGAACCGACATCCTTTCACACCCTCCAAGTGATGGATGAGTACCGTCATCTATTCACACTCTCCAAGTGTCTGTAGCATTAGGTCTTCTTCAACGCTCATCTCACGAGCAACTAGAGAGAAGAAAAGAAAAGTGATAACTAAAATACACAAAGCGATCCTTACTTTTAAGTAACTTGTGAACCATTCGCACTCCACTTGCAAGAAATCTCTCTCAAACACTCTTCTACACTCTCTCTTTAACTTGCCCTTGAAAAATCATAAATAAAAATGCTTTTTACATCAGTTTTAAAGGACATTTAATATGAAAGACACAATAAACTATCCAGTAAACTGAAATTTTCATTTTTGAGGTTGTATGATAATACAATACGATCGTAAGTTCATACATATAAATAGTTCAAAAAGTGTTGTGCAAAAACCTTTTGTGAAACTGAACAAAATGATTTCGAACACGATGATCATCCTTTATGAACCAAGTTCGTACTATATGAACAGTTGGAAAATTTTCCATCTTCATCGGAACGAACCCCATATTTTTGTATTCTGGATGACGTATGTACAAAGATGACATTGTATAGTACGATCAATTTAGGAAATTTAAGAGTTTGTCAGATGAAAAAAGACCCATCCAATTCATACTCTAGACAAAGTACATATGATGGTGACATCGTACGATATGATTAGTTCAAACAAAAATTGAATTCGTCGGGATGAAAAGGGATGCATCCAATTCATACTCTGGATGGCATACGTATGATGACGATATCGTACGGTATAATTAATTCAGAGAAAATTTGAATTCATCGGAATGAAAGGGGACCTCACATTTTCATACTATAGACGGCATAAGTACAAAGAAAGCTTCGTACAGTACGAACCATACTTAGAAAAAGTTTCTAACTGCAATTCGTTTGACTGCTCGAAGGGGAAAATAACTGAACAAATCATTCAGTATAAAATGACTTCGTACAATATGATAGATTAAAAAAAATATATAATTTAAACACTCCCCCAGTGTATGTGTACATAATTACTCAATTACAATCACGCTCTCTCAAACTCAATAAAATTAAAAATACAGACTTCATTTATAATAAACCCTAATCTGATCCGATTTGAAGTCTTCAATAATCTGGAGTATAATTTTCCTGAAATATTAGTACACACAAACAACAAAACAATACATCCAAAACATGTTAGTAGAATTTGTAATCAAAATAATAATATTTGAGAATCATAAAAAACATACATGTTGCAAGAATATCAATAACCGAAAAACTAAGTGTCAACTATCTCAACAATATCTTGTCTTTCCCTAGCCACCCTTAGATTTTACTCTATGAGGGTACTAGAGAAGGACACCAAAAAATACTAAATTTTACATAAGTGACTAAACTCCTATACAAATAAAAAATAATATTTATTTATATAAAAAAATGGCATTTAGCACTATGACGCTTGAAAGTGTGGCACTAAAGTGCATAAAAGTGAACTAATACCTCGGAGCTGAAATGTTTGCTCTACCACAATGTTTAATGATATGGAATAGTGTTTTAGTGAATAGTTGCGACCTTCGACTAAAATAATGTTACCCTTAAAAGTTATAACTGCTACACCTCAATACTGTTGAAATTAGAGAGATGTGGCACCTGAGTGGATAAATTTGCATTGAGCTATTGAAATGTGTTGCACCGCAACATTCAATTTCTTGAGAACCTAACACTGCTAAGCTGTCTTCCTTACACAGTGGTGCTTCTAATGCTATGACACTGGATGTGTTTTTGCTATATTGCTCATAAATAGAGAGTATGACACTATAATGTCCATAAGTGATGACTCAGCGGTGTTGAATTTAGCGAAGTGGTTGTGCTTCCTTTGGCATTATGGTGTTGAATTTTCCTTTGTATTTTTCACCATTTTTTTTTCTATAAAAAAATAATGAAAATAATATATTTTTATTGAAGTTCAATCATAAAAAACATTATATAATTTACACTTATCAAATTCTCCCCAGCTTAAACTCTTGATTGTCATAAAAAAATAAGAAATCTACACTTATGATTAATTTAGTAACTAAAGTAAAAATTGATAATTTTAAATTATTAAAATATGTAATAATACATCACGATCTAGAAGTAATTGAGATGAACAAGGTTATAATTTTAGTTTAGAAATCCTAATTGTTATTCTAAACCGTCACCCATACCATTACTTATTCTGAATTTATATGTTATGAATATAATACAACAACAACAACAACAACAATAACAACAACAAAAATAACAACAACAACATCAAGCCTTTGTTCCACTACATGGGCCAGCTACATGAATCCTTTTTTGCCATTGTGTCTTGTTAAAAGTCAAATTCTCATTGAAATCTAATAAAGGAGATCATTTCTAATATTTTCTAACCAATTCTTTTTAGGTCTTCCTCTACCTTTCTTAACATAAGCCAAATCTAATACCTCAACTTTCCTAACTAGGTGATCGAAAGGCCTTTATTTAATGTGATCAAACCATCTAAGGAGACTCTCTCTAATCTTATCTTCCACTAGAGCAACTCCAATATTTTCACTTATATGCTCATTTCATATCCTATCTCTAAGGCTAAAGCCACTCATCCACCTAAGCATCCTCATCTATGTAACACTTAACTTATTACTATGATTCTCTTTTAATGGCCAACATTTGGCACCATAAAGCATTACAGGTCTCACCACCATCTTATAGAATTTTCACTTAAGTTTGAGGGGGAATTTTTTTATCGCACAATAATCTTGATGCATTCCTCCACTTCAACCATCCAACTTGGATTCTACTGATAATATCCCCATTTATTTCACCATTACTCTGAAGAATAGATCCAATATATTTAAAATGTGTACTCTTATTAATAACTTGATCGTCTAAAGTCACAGTCCCCTCACTAGGTTTATTTCTACTAAAATTACACTCCATGTATTCAGTTATAGATCTACTCAAGCGAAAACCTTTAGAATCTAAGGTTGACCTCTATAATTCAAGTTTACCTTCAACTCCCTCTCTAGTCTTATCAACAAGAAAAATATCATTAGAAAAAAGCATACACCAAGCTATATCCTCTTACAAATGTCTAGCGAGAACATCCATGACTAAAGCAAAAAGGTATGGACTTAAGGATGATCCTTGATGTAATCCAACCGAAATAGAAAAATACTTGGTTAATGCACCTTGTGTTTGAACACAAATAATAGCTCCTGCATACATATCTTTAATGATTTGAATATAAGAATTATTAACTCCTTTCTTATTAAGAATTCTTTGAATAACTTCTCTTGGAACTTTATCATATGCTTTCCCTAAATCAATAAATATCATACGTAGAATCTCCTTATTCTATCTATATTTCTTCATCAAACCTTTCAATAAATGTATGGATTCCATAATAAACCTACCCGGCATGAAACCAATTTAATTTTGAGAAACATTAGTATCACGCCATAACCTATGCTCCATAACTCGCTCCCATAGTTTTAAAGTATAACACATTAACTTAATTCCTCTATAATTCGCACACTCATGTGCATCACCTCTTAAAAATAAGAATTAACACACTCTTTCTCCACTGATCTGACATCCTTTTAGGCTTCAAAATAGTATTAAAAAGTTAAATAACCCAAGAAATTGCTTCATCTCCTAAGCATTTCCACATCTCATTGGAATATCATGTGGTTCAACATATTTTCCATACTTCATTTTCTTTAAAGCCTCTCTAACTTTGGTTTAACTAATACATCGATAAAAAATTTTTTATTTTTATTTAGGTGTTAAAGTCACTAAAGTCAATCGTATTTTCACATTCTTCATTAAAAAGTTTATTAAAATATCTCATCCACCTTTGTTGAATAGCATCTTTTAAGAAAAGTACTTTTTGATCTTCATCCTTAATACACTTCACTTGAACTAAATCCTTACTACTCTTATCACTTTGTTTGGCTAACTTATACATATAATGTTTCTCCCTCCTTAGTATCTAATCTATTATATAAATTATTAAAAGCTAAGCGATTTGCATCGCAAATATCTTTATTAGATTCCTTACAAGCTTCTTTATAGCTTTCCCAATTATCATAATTTTTACATCTAAACTAATTTTTATAATAAATCTTCTTATTTTTATCTTTTCTTGCACATTTGGATTCCAGCATTAACTATTTTTATTATTAAGAGTTTTTTCCTTTGAAACTCCAAGCACATATTTTAAAATATTATTAAAATTAGTAGCCACTTTTTCCCACATAATATTAGCATTCTCATTCATAGAAAAAATTTTAAGATATAAAAACTTACTCTCAAAAATACTTTTGTTAATATTCTTTAAATGCCCCCATATAATACTAAAAAATTGTTTTACTTTATTTTTTATTTTTCTGTCCCTTTATCTTAAATTTCAAAACTAATAATCGATGTTGGGTACATAAAGTTTCACGCAAAATAACTTTATAATCTTTGAAATCTAAAAAATCTAATTTTCTTATAAGAAAATAATCAATTTTGCATTTTACTATATCCATTTTTATATGTGATAAGATGCTCATCTCTATTCTTAAATAAGATATCAGCTATTAAAAAATCATAAGCTAAAGAAAAATCTAATATGGTCTTACCACCTTTATTTTTTGTTCCAAACCCATGGCCACCATGAATACTTTTAAAATCATTTACCTCTTTACCAACATGTCCATTTAAATTTCCTCCAATAAAAACTCTTTCTTCAAGATGTATCTTTTATATTAATTCTTTTAAATCATTTCAAAATTTTAATTTTTAACACATATCCAAACCTACTTGAGGAGCATAAGCACTTATAATATTAACAATCTTAGAATCAACAACAATCTTTAAAACTATAATTCTATCTCTAATTCAATTAATTTTTATAATATTATCCTTCAAACTCTTATCTATAATCACACATACACTATTTCTAGTATGACTCCTACACGAATACCATAGTTTATATCCTAAACTATCACTCCTTAGCCTTCTCTCCAACCTGTTTAGTTTTATGAATGCACTAAATATTTATCTTCCTATGAATCAAAATTTTTATTAATTCCATTAATTTTCCTATAAGGGAGGAGTTTACATTCTAAGTTCTAATTTTAGTTTCAGGGACTAGCTTCTTTGCCCACATCCATCCTTTATGTGGGAACCCTTACATATTTAACATTACACTCGGGCGCCGGTGTAGCGGCTCTTGCACACTTTTTCCTGTATTCAGGCCATAAATCATATCATTTTCAGGGGATGACCTAGCATTAACATAATTTTTAAAAGGTTCATATCATGATTATTTGATAAGTTTTATGCTAGCTATCAACTACCTAACGCTACCCTCCACTTTTCACATCTAAGACTTGGGACCTGGCAACAATAGTATTATGTTATGAATATAATCATTGACTATTAAATTTTGAAATGAATAATGCAGTTTTAAAGGTTAGATGGGTTTGTAGTTAATATTGAAATTCATTAGTTCACCATCATCTATATTCAATTTTCTATTTATCCTTTGCGTATTTAAGTACAAGATTGCAATTTGACTTTATTTTTTTAATTGATACTAATTTTAAATTTACTATTATTATTTTCTTTCTTTCTATATCTTTTCTCATAATTACTTTCTTTTCATTTGTATAGAGTGCATAGTTAATGATTTTGAATATAAGTTTTGTTATAATCATTTACAATCTTAATGATTTAAATGTAATAATTTAATAAGACCACTAGTTCCAATTTCAAGTTACCATGGTTTCTAATTTTGACCTACTCCTATTTATTCTTAACATTAATTATTTTAATTCAAAGGTAAATATATAAATGTATAGCTTATAAATTCAAGTTAAGTCAATAACTTAAATGATCGAAGTTTGTTAATTATTAGTTTTCATATCTATTAATTATAATACAATATTCCTTTATACTATAATCTAATATATATTATTATCCTAATTTTACATAATTTTTAATTATCATTTTTTATTTTAGTTAAATAAACAATAAAAAAGTGTAGATGTTAATGGAAGACAATATAACAATGTAAGCTTAAGGGAATTAAATTAAATGTAAATATAAATAAAATTAAAATAAATTTAATAACATATGCTTTTCATATGAATGATAAAAGTGCTCAAAACATGTGATATATATAAAACTAAATAATTAATACTGAATAATTAGTACTTAAGGCACTATTCTAACATAATAATTCATTAATTCTCATGGCTATAACAGACATATCAAAAAACTGTAATTATGACAAACTATCACATCACTAAGATTTCCCTCAAGGCAAAGAAATGGATAACAAATAAATAAAAAGCAATAAAATAAGTGCATCATTCACTCTCTTTCTCTCCACTTGCCTCTTAACTAGTAGAATTTGGATCTTCCTCTTCTTCATCTTCCTCCTCCTCATCATCATCGTCATGATGGTCTCTCTCTAGGCTAACAAACAAAAGGTTTATACTAGGTGTTATTAAAAAATAGACCTAATCAACATTCTCCACAAATGGACTACTTCAGAACATTCCCATAAGAGCATCATTGAAATTAGACATGTATATATAATGCTTCTCTTATTGGTCCATGCTGTGGGCCACCCTCATCTTCATTTCAAATTGTCAGTCCCTAGATTCATCCAAAAATTAGTCACATCTTCCATTTTCCCTCTTAACCCAGCAACCTTGTCACTTAAAGTTTTAAGAGTTCGAGCACTCCCACCACTATTGCTACTATCAGACCTACCATATAATCTAGGATTACAAGGATCCCCTTCTTCCACTCTCTCTCTCTCTCTGCTTGCTTAACATTTAAAAATTTTCTCTTTGTGAAGGTAAAATAGGGAACAACTATTCCTCAATTTGATCCCCCCTTACACTACCTTCAACACATAGGGCATAAATAAGAGAAGAAGTGCTCCAATCTAACATACGTGGTACCTCGAATGATATATATTAGAGAGGAGAAAATAAGTTTCCTAACATATATCAATAAAGTAACCCATATGAATAGTATAATTCAAAAGGGAACTATCACGGGTTACTTCACTAATGTATCTATTGGGCCAACATATGAGCTGAAATAAAATAATGCCATGATTTAGAAGTTTGGGTAATAAAGGTAGTAGGAAAATTAATAATTTGTTTTATGTCTTCTCCCAACTAGTTCCATTATTAGGTCCACACAAATTTCTCAAAATATCCTTAGTATCTATAGGGGTTCTTATGAAAGTAGTATATTCATCAAATTAAAAATCTCTTAGTTTATAGACTTTGTTAATGGTGATAGAATTAAAAGGGATCCACTTTCCCCTCACATAACATCTATTTTCTATGACCTCCTACACATTGGAAAAAATTTCCTTCACCACATTGACAAAAGCTACGAAGGGTTCCTCACAGAAGTGTTCCCATCCTTTATAATAATTTTCTTAATGGGATGACAAGGATTTCGGAAAACATACTAAAAAATTTGTTGTTTGTTAATAAACTAAATCAGCAAATCTTGACTCAGCTTCTGCAGAAATGAACCTACTCTTGTCATAAGAAGAGGAATCCCTCTTCTTTCCGGTCATCTTGGGATCCATTTCTCTTGAGAAGTTAAAAGAATAGAAGAGTTTGAAAGGAATGAAATGATTTGAATGAACTAAAGAACTCACACTCTATTAATAGAATGTTGAAGTACTTTGGCGTTGAAGGATGCGGCACTACAGTGCTGAAGTTATGCAAAAAATGATAGAATTGTCAAACCAATAGGCACTACAATGGTGCAGACCATGTGATGCAGTAGCACTATATGTTGAAAATTTTAGCGTCACTTTGAGATAGATAGTTACTGCAATGGTTGACACATGTAAGTGCAATTGCGCTTAAAGTAGGTGACTTCCACTGCGCTTTAAATGAATCATTAATGAACATGCAATAACAACACAACGTTAGTTATCAATGCTGTGGTGCTCACCAATGTATCATAATGTAAAGTTATGATTATACAAGTACTTTTGATCTTATAGGATTGCCCTTTTGACGGAAATGACCAGGCGCCTCAACACTTGAAATTATAACGCAGTGGTGCTGCATGAGCAAAAGAAAAAAAAAAGGTTTATTTTGAGTACTTTTTCCTAAAAGATTAGCATTGTAATATCAATTTTCAAAATCACAATGTTTGAAGGTCAGCACTGCAGTGCTCAGAGACGTAGTGTTGTAGTGTTAGATCAAATTTTAGCTCATTAATTATTCTTAGGAATTATATTATAATTTTAATTAATAAAAAAACAATATGTTACAAAACATTTCAATAACAATAAAATAAGTAACATGAAACATGTAAACTATAACAATTAATGTGGAACACTAAACATAAAGATGGGTTATCTCCCAAATGCGCTAAGTTTATAGTCTTCAGTCAAACTTGTTAACATATAACACTTTGGCTAAGGTTCATCATTACCACTCCTAAAGTGGTTTTCACTATGATCATTTCCTTTCTCCTTTGGATGAACCTTAATATTGCTTGGGAACAATCCAAGAGGCCTACTACTAACTGAAATTGTAAGTTGACCTAATTGATTTTTCAAATATTTAAAAAAAGCAGCTTGACTTTGTAATCAAATTTCTAACTACATCACTATATCTTTCAAAGGTGACTTTTTATTTTCAAACTGATTATTTTAATTTAATCCATGAGGATAAGAGGTATATAATTCATAATAGGTTGTTTAGGATTGTTCCAAATTCATCATTGATTATTTTGACCCAAATTCCATTCATACTACCATCAATATTATTTGACCAATTAAAATTAGGATGGTTCCTCCAACCTAAATTATATATATTGGAGTAAGAATTATTTTAACTACTAATAAATTCATATTTATAATCCCTTGCACACCACTATCTCCATTATAATTTAAATCTTAATCTTCTAATTACATAGATGATTTAAATACTGATCCTGAATTGATCCCTATTATGTTCAATTCTTAGAAATTATTAAAAGTGGTGTATTCAAAATTGACATTGCATCTGATTCATAAATTCTAGTTATTCTCTTGGGATTTATCCTATCAGTAGGCCACTAAAAATTATTAGTTGCTATTTCCTCTATTAATTCATATGCTTCCTCAAATGGCATGGATATTAAAGATTCTCCACTTGCATCATCTATAATTACTCTAAGAGATCCTACTAATCCATTTTTAAAAAATTGAATAACCAACCAATCAAGTAAGGGTAATGAGGGATTTCCTAAGCATTTTATTAAATTTCTCCTTACTTTCATAAATTGATTCTCCTTAAAATTGGCAAAAGATGTGATATTATTTTATGTTTGACAGTCTTTGAAGGTGAGAAATACTTAGCAAGAAATTTGTGAGCCAACTTATTCTAATTGA
This sequence comes from Dendrobium officinale, assembly GCA_019514585.1. Classification (NCBI taxonomy): domain Eukaryota; kingdom Viridiplantae; phylum Streptophyta; class Magnoliopsida; order Asparagales; family Orchidaceae; genus Dendrobium; species Dendrobium officinale. The sequence goes on along the minus strand of CM033698.1, from coordinate 757,414 downwards.
TTATAGAGCTTGGGGGTAAAGAATTTAACCTCATCTTAGCATTGTCTCTTGGAAAAAATGAAAACAATCAAAGCCTAATACCATCATCATTGACACCATTATATATAAACATTTCACATATTTCTAGGAAACTAGCTAAGTATAAATTACAATCTTCAGCAGGAGTTTCCGCAAATTAGAAATTTTGAACCATCTGAATTATGGAAAAATTAATTTAAATTTATTAGCCTCGATAGTAGGTATATTAATACTCTGATGAATTTAATCTACTGCAAGGTTCGCATAATCCCTAAGAGGTCTTGAATGATGTTGATGTAGTACTAGTTTAGATATTTTCAAAATCTTTTTAGTTTTTTATTTTATTTTTAAAGGGTAATTTATTTCTCAAAATCAAATAAAAAAGACTCCTTTCTAGATCTACAAAGTATGTAATAATGAATACATGATCAACAAATAAAATATGAAACAAAATATAAGTAGGCCTAAATATACACTTTCTCAACAATATAATTAAAATTACAAAAAGCAAATTACTTCCTCGGCAATGATGCCAAAAACTTGATGCGAGGTGTGTGGACTTGTGCATGCAGGTAAGAAAGGCTTTGCTATAGACTATGTAAAGAATGCTTGAACTTGTCAATGTTGAGTAATATTTAGGTTTTCCTTGATTTGTTAACAATAAAACACACTTAAATTTATGCAAGTTTACATGTCAAATCAAGTAATAAAGCGATTAAGTAGAGTGTAGAACCCACGAGAAAGTGTTATGCTTACTTGAAAGAAAACTATTACTGCTTACTTCAATGCATAAGTTATCCCACTAAACTAAAAATTATGTTTTTAGAATTTTATCACTTGATAAAAATAGTAAAAGAGTTATACAATATTTTAAAAAATGTTTTGGATTGATAAATTCAAATACCTTATTTTTTATTATTGAGACTTGTAATTGAAGATGTGATTCAGATCATGTACATACCTAGATCTCTGTTGAGCTTATAAGGGTGAAAAGGATATCTACTAGCCCCCTAAAGTTATAATATCTCCTTAAGAACCTAGAATATTCAAGCATCCTATGTTTAGGTATGCCAACATTCTATCTTAATATTTCTAATTGTTTTTGCATTCCTCTGTTGAGGCTATACATCACACTAGGTTTTAACTACTTATATGATCACTATGTATATTAAATGAAGAATGAGATATAATAAAAAATTTATGAAATCTTTAAACAATAAGGGTTTTCATTAGTACTTTAATATGCTCTTCTTATCATTAATAAAAAATAAGAAATTTAGTTACACGTAGAATAAATGATAAGCAAACTCATTTCATTATATTCATAGTAGAATCAAAGGATCAGGGAATTGTTGGAATGCTATCACCAATAGGATATAAGTTTCTCCTTTGCACTCCTTCCTTCACTTATAAAGTTACATTCACAATATATAAACTAAACACTCAAAAAGATAATATCTTACACATACTTAGCCTCCCTTAGATTTTGATCTAAGAGGGTACTAGAGAACCACACTAAAAAATACTAAATTTTACACAAATTATTGAACTCCTCTACAAATAAAATAGAATATATATTTATAAAAAAAAGGGCATCTAACACTGCTGTGCTTGAAAGTGTGGCGCTGCGTTGCTTGAAAGTGAACTAGTGCCTTAGTGTTGAAATGTTTACTCTGCCATAGTGCTTGATGATATGTTACAGCTTTTTAGTGAAAATTCATGACCTTTAACTAAAATAATATGGCCCATAGAAGTTATAAATGCTACATTGTGGCGTTATTGAAATTATAGCGCTATAGTGCCCGAGTGAAAAAATTTGCACCGAGGCATTGAAATGTGTGGCACCATATCATTCAATTTTTTGAGAACCTGGCATTGCCAAGATGGTTTTCTAATGCAGTGGCACTTCTAATGCTATGGTGCTAGATGTGTTGCCAATGTAGTGCTTTCAAACAAAGTGCATGGCACTGTAATTTCCAAAAGTGACGCCTCAGAATACTGGTATAGAGTGATAAAAATAAGATGATTTGAACTTCTTCTTTGCAATTTTAACAATCATTCGATCTTCTATTCTTCTTTTCCTTCTCAAACATTAGGGGATTTTCCTGTTTTGTAAATGTGAAAGATGTCGGAGCAACGACATTGCTTCTTGCTGTGAAGCAAGGTTAGCCATCCCATGTTAGAATGCTATTGGATAGAATGAGCTATTGTCTGTGCGTCTACTGGTGACTACATGTAACTTTGATGAATTTCCATTTACTCTTATTCTATTATTTTTTGGGTTTCTAAACTTTGAAGTATTGAAATTAATTGTTAGAGAAGAAACATAGGTTCTTGATTGGCTTCTTGGAGCAATGACATAGGAAGAATAAAAAGATGATGTGGACACAAAAAATAATGTATTTCTATTCATGTCAGTGAGTAGAGTACATATGTATAAATAGATATGGAGAAGTAAACAATACACGTGTACAACTAAAATCAGTATAATATGAAATTATGATAAGTAATACATAGGCTAGTTAGTCTCCTTAATATCAGTTATTTGGTTTGACTTTAATACTCCCTAGCAAATTGATGGATCTTCCTTTACCGTTAGTTTGAGTCTGAGTTGATGAAATCTTAGCGCAGAGAGCGCCTTGGTGAAGATATTTTCTATTTGATCCACATGACTGATCGAAAGTAGACGAATATTATTATTGTGAATGTGATCTCTAATAAATATATGATTGATCTCGATGTGTTTGTTTTGGCATGAAAAACCAGACTGGTTGCCAAAGTAATGGTCGATGTGTTGTCACAATAGAGATCGATTGGTTTTGATGTAGTGACACAAAAATCTGTAAGAATTTCTTGAAGCCATATAATATCAGAAGTAACAACATCAAGAGCTCTATATTCAAATTTTGTTGAAGATTTAGCACGATATGTTGTTTCTTGACCTTCCATGAGATGAGTGTATTACCTAGGTAGGAGTAGTACCCTGAAGTAGACTTTCTGGAGACTGGGTCACCTGCCCAGTTGGCATCAGAGAACGATCGAAGATCCAGATTGCTCTTAGTGATTGGTATGATAAAGAATTGAGTACCTTTGATATAGCGGAGAAGCCATTTTAGAAGAAACACATGCTGCTGAAGAGGATTATGCATGTGTTGGGAGAGGAGATTGACAGAGTAAGAAATGTCTAACCTCGTAAGGGTGAGGTATTGGAGATATCTATTAATAATTTGATCGAGTCTAGGATCAAATAGGTTGGGGTCAGCCGAGATAACGAACAGGAGCTTGGTATAGGTGGGATTGACGATATGATTACATTAAGTGAGATTAACCAACGTAAGAATAGAGTGAGCATATTGTGGTTATGATAGGAAATACTGATTAGTGAGAGTGGTTATTTGAATGCTAAGGAATGAGTGAACGTTCCCGAGATATTTCATTGTGAACTTTGAATTAAGTTGGCTCAGAAGTTTGGCTATTGCAGACGAGTTGTTACCTGTGATTAATATGTCATCAACATACATGAGAAGGAATATTTGAGTATGAGGTCGATGAAGAATTAGAAGAGAAGGGTCAAGTTTGTTGTGATAAAAACCAAGAGAGACCAGATAGGAAGTGAATGTATTGTACCATTGATGCAGAGCTTGTTTGAGCCCATAGATGGCTTTACGTAGAAGATAAACATGATTTGGATGTGAAGAATCCTCAAATCATTTTGGTTGATTCATGTAAACAATTTCGTTGAGATTTCCATGCAAGAAAGCATTAGCCACATCAAGTTGTAGAATAGGCCAATCGTTATGTAGAGCAATGTTAAGTAAAATGCGAATGGTGGGAAGTTTCACAACCGGGATAAAGGTTTTTATGAATCGATGCAGTATTCTTGGCGATTTCCCAAGGTTATTAGGTGAGCTTTGAGTTTGGCTATTCACCCGTTAGAATGCTACTTAATTCAATATGCCCATTTACATCTGAGTACAAATGCATTTGCTGGTGGAGGAACAAGCTCCCAAGTTCCTTGTTTTTGGAGAGCAAAGAGCTCAGTAGCCATGGCTTGACACAACTCGAAAGATTTACCAGCTTGAGTATATGATGTTGGTTTAGATAAATAATTTTAGCACCATTGCTTATGGAAAAGATTGAGTCGATTAGGAGGTTTTAGAGATCCCGTTTGTCTCCTGGTTACCATCGGATAATGCTAAGGAGTCAAGGGTGTGGGGGAGTTTAGCTGCAGCAGAGGAGAAGTAGATGGAGGGGAATTACTCAGGGATGGTGAAGTGAGTTTTTGGAGAATGAGAGAGAGACACATTGTTAGTTTGGCTGACTGGGAAATGATGTTGGTGAGTCATGGAAACGGGAATGAAGAGGGATGAGTGGATGATAGGAGTGTTTGATGTAGTGGAAGACTGAGGTGTATTGATGGATTATTCAATGAACTTAAGATTTGTGGATAGACGAATTTTATGAGTTGTCGAATCTAGACATTTATATCCTTTATATGAGTTCGAATAGCCTAAGAATATGCAAGAATTGGATTTGGGCTGAAGTTTGTGGTGAAGTGGAGAAGGTGTTAAAGGAAAACATTCATAGCTAAAAGTTCAAAGATGGGAATATGATGGAGGGACTTTATGAAATAGTTTAAATGGAGAGGTATTATTTATGGTAGGAGAGGGAATTCTGTTGATAAGATAAATGGCTGTTAAAATAATATTTGGCCAGTATATGTAAGGAACAGAAGCAATATGAAGAAGAGTCCTAGTAGTGTCCATTATATGCCTATGTTTGCGTTCGGCTAGATCATTTTGTTTTGGAGTATATGGACATGAACTTGATGATGAATGCCATGATGTTTGAGAAAATTAGTGAGAGTGCTGTTAATTTATTCAGCTCCTCCATCAGTGCACAAAGCTTTGATATTATACGATGTTTATTCTTCATTTTGTGTTTTAAAATTAATAAAGATCGTGGAAACTTTAGATTTAGCTTGCATAGAAAATAATCAAGTAAATCTAGAAAAATCATCGACGAAAATGACATAGCACTTGTATCCTTGAGTAGATACAACAGGGGATGGACCCACACATCGAAATGAATTAAAGCAAGAGGTATCGATCGCCTATTTATAGAATTCTCAAAAACTAGTTTGTGGCCTTTAGAGGAGTTACAAGATATGCAGAAATAAGAAAGTTTGGGAATATGAAGTTGTGGGTTTCTTCTAGAGATGGTGTCAAGAACTCTATGGTGAGGATGACCCATGCGATTGTGCCAGATGATAGGATCAGTTCTAATAGCAATTAAGGCAGTAGATGTAGTTTGGTGAATAGGATATAGCCTGTAAGAGCAATGACCATATAGAAGAACTTGATTTGTCGTTAGATCCTTGAAAGTGTAACTGGAGGGATCAAAGATAATAGAAATGTTATTATCTTTAGTTAGTTTAGAAACAAAAAGGAGATTATACTAAATGTTCGATATATGTAAAAGATTGGATAGATGAAGCTTACAAGTTGGTGTCAGTAGCAAACCTTCACTGATGTGAGCAATGGGAATTGAGCGGTCATCGCCGATAGTTATTTCATCCATTCCTTGGTATGGGCTAGAAAAAGAGAGTTTTCCAAGAGAATTGGCTATGTGAGACGAAGCACCTGAGTCAAGATACCATCATTGGTGGGCTGGTTCGAGAAAGTAAGCAGAGCTTTGTTGGAAGAAGCATTAATCTACGGAACATAATGGGCGTTTATCCTGTGTCAACAAACAAAAGCTTAGTGGCCTTTCTTGTTATAGATTTGACAGATTATGAAAAGTGTTGAGGAGGAGCAATTTGACATAGAAGAAGGCAGAGTGATTCGACCATGGCTACATCTGTTGCAACCTCTTGAAGAGTAGAGCACAACAGAAGGATCAGGAACATTTAGACTGCAAGCAGTTTCCATGGACAGAGTGATTTCTTCTTTAAGGAGCGAAGAATAAATATTGTCAAGACTTATGGGATGAAGCATGGTTCTAATGGATGTTTTGAATGCTTGATAGGAGTTAGGAAGACCATTCAAGATATAGAGAATAATGTCTTCAGTATCAATATGAGATCCAGTGGCGGCTGTTTGATCAACAAGTGTTTTAATCTGAGTTAGGTATTAAGTCATGTTGGAGTTTTTAATGGAGATATTGTGTAGCTCATTCATGAGCTTGATAACTTTAGACCTATTCACAGATTGGAAACGAACCTCGAAGGCGACCCAGCTAGCTGAGGTAGATTCAAGATTTAGGATGTATGGGTGGACTGAAGGTGAAATGGTGGAATTGATTGCTGCAACAAGGTTTTGATCGGTACACAACCATTGAATGTATGCCGGATTTGGTATTGTAGATCCATTGGATTGCTGAATGCGATTGGAAGGAGGAGCAGATGGGATTTAAAGAAATGTTGAAAAAACATTGGCAGTGAATATCTTGGAGATTTGAGATATCCACAGAGGATAATTTTCAGGTGAAAGTTGAGTTGGAACAAGATTCTTAAGGTTGGAGACAACAAATTTGAGAGAAGAAGAGATGCTTTCAGTAACCGAGCCGGATTGCTCTGTTGTTTCTGTGATCTGTGATGTCTCCGAGGTAGCCATGGACCGAAGTAGTTTTACTCCCGCTCTGATACCATGAAGAAACATCGGATCTTGATTGGCTTCTTGGAGCAGTGACAGAGGAAGAAGAAAGAGATGATGTGGACACAACAAAATTATGTATTACCATTCATGTCAGTGAATAGAGTACATAGGTATAAATAGACATGGAGAAGTAAAAAATACATGTGTACATCCGAGATTAGTCTAATATGAAATTATGATAAGTAATACACATGGTAGTTAGTCTCCTTAATATCAGTTATTTGGTGTGGCTCTAATAGTTAGATTATGTTAATTTTATTAATTTTTAATAATAATATTATCATTTTTTACGTTATCTTGTTCAACCACAATTGAATCGGTCGAATTGTGAACCTCTTCTTCCTCCGGTTCGATATCCAATACGATTTGCATAACGATGGCATTAAGGATTGAGAATTACATTAGCAGTTTAACATTTCCTTGGGTTTCAACAATTTTAAAATTTTGATCAGTTTTGACCTCAAAACTCATCAAATTCTGCTGTTTGGATGGTTCTGCCGAAACTTGAAAACCATTTTGATAAGGAATAACATTTTCGTAATTTACAGAAGGAGAGTAGCTAACCTCACCTAATCACGAAGGGTCACCTCATAATCTACTTATACAAATTAAATTCCTTTTTTGTCGTTTCAACTCCCACTTCAATACTCTCCTCTCTCTCTCTCTCTCTCTCCCTTTCTCTCTGCGTATTTCTATGAAGAATCAGGCTCTTGTCTTTGCTATCTTTCTCGTTCTCCTTCCAAGAATTGTTGCAGGTGCTTCCTCTTGAGATATCTGTGACTTCAATCATTTGAGTCTTACCGACCATTTATCATTTTGTTTGGTGTCCAGTTCTCATTCTTTTATATGTTTTGTTCATATGCTAGAAACGTAAATTTTATTTGCTAGTGTTGTTTATGTCTATGGATGATTTTTTTCTCCGAGGAGAAGAATCATCATTCTCCATGCATTTAAAATTTGAGATGGTATTTTATTTGCAATATAAAAATCATCCATTTAAGGACTCCCAAGATTGTTTGGTCATCCATCCAATGCTTTAAAATGTTCATGATGAATGATTTTTATACAAACATATATATTTTATATTATTTTTTTGTTTGAAGATGATGAGGACATTTGTGGGAAGGTGGAGTGTGGGAAGGGAACCTGCAAATCTCCAGCGGCTAATATGGCAGGCTTTGTGTGCGAGTGCGACCGTGGATGGAGTCAGCTTCATTTTGGCAATCATTTTCGATTTCTCCCCTGCAACATCCCTGATTGTGAGTTTTCTTCTTTGTTTATTATACAAAAGGCTTACAATCCTTCTCTTTTCATTTTAAATGATTTTATTCAAGTTTCGTAAAAGATAGTCTCATTTTATAACGTCACTTTGACTTATGCATCACATTTTTTTTTCTATTATTTTTCCATATCTGTAAGAAAGAAATGATGAAGAGATTTGGCTGTTGAAAAAATTTGATTCTTTATGAAGACATTTGGTAAATTTTGTTCTCATTATTGAACTGTTTTCAGGTGATTTCAACTTCTCTTGTTACAATGTCTCTTTTGATCAGTCCATGCCTCCATTTCCAAACAGCAGCAGTACAGGCAACAACATCTTTGATCGTAAGCATTATAACTTACTTTATCTCAATTAATTCTCGAACAACTCGATCATTGTAAGAACAGTACTATTTAATCTTCTGAATCATTTTCATAAATCATGTTCATAGCTTGCTTCTGGTCTTACTGTGGAGATGGCGACTGTGAGAGGATATCCCCCTTTGCTCATAAGTGCGTATGCAAAGAGGGGTTTAGTAATCTTCTTAACATCTCCAGTTTCCCATGCATCAAAGAATGTAAGCAATTACCATCCTCAAGCTTTTTCCAACCAAACAAACAAAAAAAGAAAAAGAAAAAGAAGTCCTGCATATTTACTCCCTATTTAAAGTCTGTAACATCAAACTTGTTAGTCTAAGTTATTTAAACTATTTTACAGGTGTGTTAGTGGCCGATTGCGATAATTTGGGGATTTCTTTGACAAACACAACGTCATCTTCTCCTAAGCTTGCTGCGAATCATGCAGAAGGTGAGGGTGGTTCTCCTAATTTATCTACTTTATTATATATTCTCCCTAGTTAAAAAAAAAAAAAAATAATCCTGGTTTCCTACATAAGTAATCGATCAGTATCTAAAAAAGCATTAAATATTAACCAATCAACATGTTTAGTGTTGACTCAAAACCTTTTCGTTTGGTACAACCCTGTTGAAATTGTGTTTTTTCAGTACTTGATAAAATAAATATTGTCATACTCTAAAATAGAGAAATATAAGCTGCTCCCTAAAAAAGATCAATTTTTAAGCGCATACAAATGGTGAGACAGCTTTTTAAAATTTAATTTTGTACTAAAAAGTTGCTTAAAGAAACAGAAAGAAAGCCATCATAAATGAGGCCAAAACGAAACCCAAATTCCACTAAGTGCATGTTATCATAAGTGTCTATAATCATGAATTAGAATGTTTTCCATCCCTTTTAAGTTTTAATAATAATAATTCAAAATTAGATTCAAATCCCGCCTATATTAAAGTTAATCGTGCCTTGACAATCACCATTTCCCAAAATAAATATTATGTTTTTGTTGGATTTGTCTCCTCAAGAGAAGTCGGTACAAATTATCAAATAAGTTGACGATATTCTTATCTTCATAAATTCATAGTTTAAAATACTCATAATCTACGTATGCAGCTCATCTCGGCCTGTTGGTTGAAAGTTTTAGCTACCAACAAAGATGTCTTGAATTTGAATATTTCGTATGTGATTTATGTATGAAGTTTGTCTTAATTGGTTTGAATGTCGCCCCACTTCAGAAAAAGACATTAAAAATGTACCATAAATGATACCCGATGTAATTGCTACAGGTTTAGTATTTTAAATGGTAGGAGCTTCAATTATTTATAGTTGTGGGAGATTCCATGGAAGAAGTTTTATATTTTGCATAGTTATGCAGGAAGATTTTCTCAAATCTAGGGGGGGTGAGAGCCATCCCTTTCTTCACCATTAAATGTAATGAACATAAAATTATGCATTTTTTCGAGAATGATGAATATCAGCATGCAAACTGTAAAGATTTTAGTGTAAGTCAGCGTGCTTGAATAGAGATGAAAACAAAAAAAAAGATTATAGACTAAAAACTTGGAATCTGTTCTTGGAGATCGAGCACAATCATCCTGATCTAGAAAACAACCCAATACAATATTTTGGTCCATTGAGGCCTCTAAGCTATCTGAAGTCCTAAGCAAATTACTTGCTATCATATCCTTATTAGAAAAAATAAAATTTGTTAACCTGCTAACTTCGAAAAACTTGAAGTCAACAACAATATAATGTAGTATTAGTTGTTGACGGGAGCTGAAGTAGTTGAAAGTTGTTACTTCTGCTCAGCGTCAGATGATGATCTCATAGATATCAACCAAGATAGCTTCAGATCAATCCAAACACCATAAAATAAGAATCAGTAGAGATGTAATGGAGTCCAATTAACGTGTGGCTGTTGCATTCAAACAGGTTCAGTTTCTGCAACAAGTCTGCTGTGGTTGTTGCTTGTTTTGGTAACAGTTCTAATGGCAAGTCAAGCTTAGTAGTTGCAATTCAGACAGCCAGCAATATTAATTTGTTTTTAAAAGCTGCTGAGAATTGAGATCAAATGGTCAGCTAAGCAGTTAACCTTAATTAGTTCTCTTTCAACTGGATTTTGAAGCATCCTTTGAGTCAATTTCTTGATGAGGAAGTAAGGAAGTAGTGGATTGCAGCATCAGCCTCAGTCTTCTTCACAACTATTTGGGTTCTGCTTTATAGATCCACATTTTTTTATTATGAAATGTTAAATCTATTAATTTTATGTAATTTTTTTTCTACTTTTTCTATACATATTAATTAATGTCTTATGTTATATATTTACTCAACTAAGCCTAAGGCTATGTTAATAAGAAAGAGGTTTATTAGCATCCAATAGTTTCCTTTTTAAATAAACAAAAAATAGGGCTGATATTATTAATTATGTTAATTGACAGTTTAGCTATGTGTTTAGGCCGGTTAATTATTACTTTTTCACTAACATTTTAAGTAAAAGAAAGAATAATAGATAAAACAATATTTGACAAATAGAAGCCAAAATGAAGAGCAATTGATTAAGCTTAGAATTGAAAATGTGAAGGCCGTTAAAGGAGAAATTATTAGGTGCAGAGTGCGGAGTGCGTCCGGAGACCAATAAAAATGCGTCACGTCACCTCATTGGTGGGTACTCAGCTTGGTACCCGCACTCGGTATCGCTGGGTACCTAGTGCTTGTGCGGACGATTCTCCCGTTTGCACTCCGCACCTAATAATTTCTCCCGTTAAAGACAACAAGAGCTCAAGATGCTAATACAATTCGAAAATTAATTGGTAACAGTCGATGCATCATTTTGTATTCAAGATATATAATGGGTTAAATAATAAAGCAAATACATAAGTAAAAGTAGTAAAACGAAATTTGAAAATTAATTAAAACGCTTGATTTTTTTATCATTCACATTGTAAAGTCTAAATTGTGCATTATGATGAGCAAGGAAATTTTTTTTCAATTTATGATAATGAAGTAGTATTAATTAATAGAATTTTAGAAAATTAAACTTTTTATAACTACTTATATTGTACAATAATTATGGTACTAGACGATCAGTCATTATGCTGCCATATCTTTGTTATTTCTATAAATAGATAAATTTGAATTTATACTAATAGTACTGAACGAATTTGTTTCTATAGTATGAATTTTAAATTTGATCTTAAATATTTACCTATTTTAAAACTTGATATCAAAGAGCCTAATCAGAGAAATTTTTGGTACTATAAGATCCATATTTTATAGGCCAAATAAAAAGGGAGCTTGTTCGGATGATCTTCCTTTAGATAGGGTAATTCAGTCCTTTGAGTCGAAAATTTGAACTGATGATATTGTATGATAACCATCGTACATGCCGATTAAATAGGGAGCCTTTTTTTTTTTTTGGAATTTTATGCTAAATGAACTAATTTTATTGTAAGATCAGTGGGTTGTACTATTTGATCAATCTTTTTTTTTTTTTGAGAAATCTTTCGTGGGGCCTACGCTTTAATATAAAGAAATGTTACAAGGCCCTTAAAAGGAACTTTCAACTCGCTAATGCTCGAGTGAGCTACAAAAAAAGTCAAAAGAAAACCTATGAGCTGATAGTTTCCCTATACTAAGATTTAGAAAATTACTTAATAACATTTTAGGACGGCTAGAAGCCTGCATCCAAAGAAGGGTGTATACCAATCAAAATTACAACCATAATTCAAGGACCAAATAGTATACCAAACAAAATCAATGTTGAAATAGACTCAAGTAGCAAAAATATGAAACCTCTTTAAAGCCAAAAACCAATTCAAGAGATATGGGTCAATAGAGCTTAGGGTGTAAGTATCTATCGTAAGATCATGAATAATACCCAAATGCCACTCAATTCTAAACCTAAGCATACTCTGACGCCTCTAATAGGTCGTGGAGATGGCGCAATAACCACAACGATTCCCATCGCACCAACCTAAAAACCAAAAACACCCATCAGAAATCTCTAAAGGATCAAATACCAAAAGGAAATTCCAGCACACCCAAAGGGACCTCCCAGGAAGCACACCAAAAAGAAACCAAAGAGACCAACCGCCCGAATCATAAGATGATGGATATAGCAAAGCCACCCAGTAAACACAAAACCAGGGAAAAAGAAGAGCAACATTTAAAGTTCAAATCAGGATACCAATAAGTCCAATCATCGCTCAAACCCAAACCATCAACACCAATACTAATGCTAAAATCTAGGTGATCAAGATTAGACAAAATCATCATTTCACAAGTATCAAAAATCACATTGAAGAGACTAGTTAACACATCACACCATAACACAACAAAAAAAAGATGCCAGAATACATCATATCACAACTGTTCCACCATAAATTAAACTGACATAAAAGAAGACCAAGCCACAACTTAGCGTAAACAAAAACCATATAAGGGAATAAACACAAAGCAACTACAACAAGAAGCCAACAAATAACAAAAGACCAATACAAACAAAATATAAGAAACTCTAACTTAAGATATGCCCATACGATCAAGCATAGCTAAACCCAAAAGCTTGGATGGAAGAGAGGATCCCACATACTCCACAAAGTCCATCAAGTTACAACCCAAATTAGATAAAAAATTAGCAGTTGCATTGCCTTCCCTATAAATGTGAGTTATAGAAAAATTTATAAGCGACAACCATTGTTTAATCTCTCTAATGGTATAAAAATAAGAAGGATTATCAATGTAATTATCAGTAATATAATGAATCAGAAGTAGAGCATCAACTTCAATCCAAACATTAATTAGTAATCCCTAAAGAAATGCATAATTGTAACAGATACTTTAAAGCTTGAATTTCTACCATAATAGCAATGTTAACATCCGAGGGACTAGCAAAAGCCACAATAATCTGATCGATAAAGTCCCGGATGAGACCATCACAACCAACTTTCACATTTTTAAATGAGCCATCAATACTAAGTTTGTAGCAACCCAAACGGGGTTTAATCCATTTCACCATAATGTCTATAAAAGAATGACTATCAGCTACAACATTAATACTAAAATGCTCAGGAATTTGATAATAGCTATTAAAATAATCAAAATTAATCAACTTATCCAAATATAATTCTCTTACTTTTTCCTTAATCTTGGAATAATGGTCTAGGCATTCATAGTAATGTTCTAGTGCTTCGCCTTGTTCCTACTTTTCCAAAGAAAGTAATAAAAAATAAAGGGTAACACATTACGAATATGTTTCTTAAAAGGAACCACCCAATCATGCATGACACTATTAATGTTGATATAAGCCTTACAAAATTGGGAAATAAAAACATTGTCATAATATAACCAAACTTTGAGAGCAATAAGGCCATAGCAAACACATGATTTAAATATTCAATATGTAAACAACATTGACAGGACTATTTTATCCCTCTTGAATTTTCCACACTAAAATGAGAACCCAACATTTTGCCAAATGGAAGATAAAATCACTATTAGTAATAGATTGCCATACTTCTTTGAACACAAATCTCCCATCATTAGACTTATCAAATAAAATACAATCTTTTTGATTAAGTTCTAAAGGAACTTTCAAAAACCTAATGACAAAATGAGGTATTTTGCGCTAGGTCCCCTCTTGAATTGAGAACTTTGAAAATTAGTATGAGTTTGCAAATTATCTATCACCTTTATTTTGAAAAAAAGGTTTCCCCACACCCCATCCCCCATTGAATGAAATTTTCAGCATCGCATTTAATGGAACAAAGACTTTTCAATTGAATGAATCCTTAAAAAAAAAAAAAAAGCAGTTAAGAGGATGCTTGCCAACATAATATTTAGAAATCTTAAACTTAGAACAAATGCTCTTTTTTTTACCTTAAATTGAACCAAAGTTTGTAAGAATAACTAAGAGGCATGTCACCCAAGTTCTTAATACCCAAATTGCCTTCATCTTGGACACTAGAACATCTATCCCAAGAAGCCCATAACATAGCAGATTTACCTTCTTTAGCTCCTCAGAGAAATTTGTTAAAAATTCTTTCATGCCTATTGCAAATATTCACATTCGGATATAGAATATGAAATAAATAAATAGAATTAGAACAAAAAACACTTTTAATTAACACAAATCTACCCTACCCCCAAAGGATAAAAAATTAAAAGCCCAAGTAGATATCTTTTTGTGAATTTTAGAGAAAATATCTCTAAATAAATGAGATCTCTTTTTACCCTTAAAAAATGGGTGTCGAAATACTTAAGTGGTAATTGTATATGCAAAAACCAAAGCTTGAGAGTGCTCAGATGATACTAAAAAGTGCTCTGAAATCACTTGAAAGTTCGTTAGGGATGTTAAGCCCTTATGAACTAGCCCAAGGCTAAATAAAGAGAGTGGTGAATTGGTAAAGAAGAAACTTTAAGCAAAGTACAAACCAAAATCAACACAAATAAAACAAATGCGGAAGCAAATAATAAGAAAGAACACACCAGATTTATAGTGGTTCAGTCAAACCTTGACCTACGTCCACTCCTTGGAGGCACCCTCCAAGTATTGCACTAAAATAAGTGTCTCTCTTTTAGCCCCCACAGCTAGGCGGAGAAGCCCTTACAAAATCACTTCCACCTTCCCCGGTGCGGTAGAGTCGTCGGGTCCTTCGACACCAAAGTGAACTTCTTCTTTGGTGAACTTCCCTCGAGACAAGCCTTGAATCCGATGGTATTAAGATGCAAGCCTGCCGGAGCAACCGTGTGGAACCCCACTCCACACTCCCTTAAGTCCCCCCTCACAGGATCTTCTCCCTCTCTCAGACTTCACCCGTTACTTACTCCCTTTCAAGCTTTCTCTTCAAGTTTTCCCCACAAGAACGAAGCTATAATGGCTGCCAAAGACACTTACAAAGTGCCTTGTCATATCTTAAATAGAAGAGCTAAAAACGAGCTCATTAATGCAAGCTGCCGACTTTATCGTCCAGGACGATAGACATATCGTCCTAGCTGATTAGTTCAAATATAAGGAAAATCATCCTGAATATTACCCTGAAATGAAGCTGGATGATGTCTAATCGTCCCGGACGATCTTGCGATCAGCCCGGACGAAATCACCATTAATTGTTTTCCAAAATTCCTAGATAAATTTTGAAAAAATTGTCGTGGATCGTCCTGGCCGATATTTTATAGTCCAGGCCGATATCCAAAAATAAGAATTTTCTAAGTAGATCTGGCGGCAGATTCTTTCTAAATTGAGCCTATCGTCCTGGCCGATACAAAATCATCCAGGATGATGTGTTTTGCATAAAGACGTCTGCTTTAATGAGGATTCCCTAATTAGGGTTTCTGCTTTTCGACAGATCGTCCCGGCCGATATAAATATCGTCCAGGACGATGTTACCAAAAATAGCAAACTTTAGGGAACAGTCAGAAACTCTTATACGTTACAAAGCATTAAGAGCCACAATAAAGACAATAGACTCAAGAAAGGAAAAAGTGTACAAACTGACTCAGACCTAGTTTAGCCAATCTTGAGCTGGTTCCAAATTGCAGTCCGATCGTGTGAACCTGAAATGTCAGTACATAAGGCAGTCGTAGAGAAATAAAAATGTTTGCTATCATCAAAATCATAAACCATTGATCTACAACAATCTCCCCCTTTTTGATGATGGCAACCAATTCAATTTGAATTTTCAAAAAAAAAAAAAAACAATTTCTCCTAATCTCCCCCTTATTAGAATAACACTTTTAAAAATAGGGGAGATGAAAATATTTTTGTTATTTTTAATTTTTTGAAAACAAGATACAAACATGATAAAAGTACGAAAATTCAACAATACATTCTCCCCCTTTGATATTATCAAAAAGAGAAGAGGCACAAACAAAAACAAAACGACCAAAAGATAAAAACATTTCCTGATCTAGTGAAAAACAAATATTTTTAAAATGAGAAAGTTACCTCTATGTTTTAATCAAAAACTTAGTAGAATTGGATTGACAACGCATAGTCCAGAAAAGGTTAGAAATTCATAATTTGATTATCCCAACTCAAGTTCTTTTAAAGGCTCAAAAACTTTTTAATCCAATATCCAAATCATGGAATAAACGGGAAAAAGAAACATTAATTTTTCAAAACTCCTTTCATAAAATATATCTAATAGAAGATTAATACATGAATTATTTAATCAGGAATCATATTTTTCAAAATCAAGTATCGAAAGTATCAAGAGTTTTCTTAAACTTTTAAGAAGTACAAGAATGGTAAGCATTAAATTTTATGGGCTCATTTTATGCATCTTGTCAATTTGAATGGTGCTCTTTGCGTATCTTTTGATCTTTGATACACTTTTGTATATATTTTTCAATTTGGATTTATTGCGCATCTTTTATTTTTGCCATCATTGGCCAATTTTTTTAAATATACTACCTTTCTGTAATCTTAAAAAATAAAAGTAAACCCATTCTATTGATAAATCAAATTCTTGATTAAGAAAATTATGAGTTAGATTTAATAACTTGCAAAAGATTCCTATGCGATAAATAAAATGTAAGGAGATAAAAAATTTAGTTTTAAAAACCAATTTAAAAGATGAAAAAGATTTTAAATCAAAAGTAGGATAACCTCTTTTAGGAAATAGAGATTGAGAATAAAAAATATGAGTTTCTTTCCTTTGACTGTTTTAGAGAAGTCAAACACAACTTACCAAAGTTTTCAAGAAAAAACAGGAAGTAGATTTTTCATTTTTAGAAAAGTGAATGTGTGTGTTGATTTGATAAAAACTTTCACGAAACAAGTAAAAAAAAATCAAAGAATAACCAAAAACGAAAAAAAAAACACAAAATAAAAACGAAAATATAAAATAAAAATACAACACAAAAACACGAAAAGCTTTTAACCATTATCTCTCTCCTGGTCCGATGCTTCAGAAGCCAAATCTGCCCATGAGATTTTTTGCCTGTCATTATTTCCCTAGTTTAAATTTTTCTTTGCCTTACCCTTTTCTTTCGTAGGAAGAATTTTTAAATTAGGGCACTGATTTTTCATATGTCAAGGCTTCCTGCATCGAAAGAAAATAATGTCAGAAGGAATTTGAACATCCTTACCATTTTTACTTTTTTTTTCACTTTTGCTTATGCTTTGGTGAGCTTTGTGATTTGCTTGACAAGTCATTGCATTCGTCACCAACTAAGCTATCTCTTTCTGTATCTTCAGTTTTTAGAACAATCATTTCACCTGCATCCACAAGTCTTTGACCCAAACTTTGCTCGTAGGCAATGAGTGAGCCAATCAAATTATCAATAGAATATTCATTCAAATCTTTTAATTCATAAATAACAACAACTTTGGCATCAAATTTGTCAAGTAAACAACGAAGAATTTTATTGACTTTTTCAAAATTTGAAAACTCTTTTCCTAAGGCATGCAATGATGTTACAATTTGAATAAATCTAGTATACATGTCCAAGATCGTCTCATAAGGTTTCATGGAAAATAATTCAAAATCATGCATTAACATATTCAACTTGGATTGCTTGATTTCACTAGTGCCTTTGTATATGGTGTGTAGTTTATCCCAAACTTTCTTACCAGTAGTGCACGTGGATACTAACATGAAATCTTTAGAATTTAAAGCACAAAAAAGTAACTTTAAGATTTTGCATTCAGTTGAGCATTTACTTGTTCTTCCCTATTCCATTGATTAAAAAGAATATCAGTTTTAACTTCATTAACAATACGTGACGGTGATGAATAACCAGTTAAAATCATATGCCACATGCGAAAATCAATCGATTGCAAGAAAATAGACATGTGAGTTTTTCAAAAATCAAATGATATATTTTCAAATAAAGGGGGTATGGTGATTAAATAACCTTCCGCAACATTACGATTAGCCATGGATCAAAAATTCAAAAGCTTTTAAAAACTTATTTTATGAATACGGCTCTGACACCACTTGAGAGTGCTCAGATGACACTAGAAAGTGATCTGAAATCACTTGAAAGTTCGTTAGGGATGTTAAGCCCTTATGAATTGGCCCAAGGCTAAATAAAGAGAGTGGTGAATTGGTAAAGAAGAGACTTTAAGTAAAGTACAAACCAAAATCACCACAAATAAAACAAATGCAAAAATTAAATGCGGAAGCAAATAATAAGAAAGAACACACCGGATTTATAGTGGTTCGGTCAAACCTTCACCTACGTCCACTCCTTGGAGGTACCCTCCAAGTATTGCACTAAAACAAGTGTCTCTCCTTTAGCCTCCACAGCTAGGCGGAGAAGCCCTTATAAAATCACTTCCACCTTCCCCGGTGCGGCGGAGTCGCCGGGTCCTTTGACACCAAAGTGAACTTCTTCTTTGGTGAACTTCCCTCGAGTCAAGCCTTGAATCTGACAGTATTAAGATGCAAGCTTGCCGGAGCAATCATGTGGAATCCCACTCCACACTCCCTTGAGTCCCCCTCATAGGATCTTCTCCCTTTCTCAGACTTCACCCGTTCCTCACTCCCTTTCAAGCTTTCTCTTCAAGTTTCCTCCACAAGAACGAAGCTACAGTGGCTGCCAAAGACACTTACAAAGTGCCTTGTCATAGCTTAAATAGAAGAGATAAAAACGAGCTCATTAATGCAAGCTGCCAACTTTATAGTATAGGACGATAGACATATCGTCCTGGCTGATTAGTTCAAATATGAGGAAAATCATCCTGAATATCACCCTGAAATGAAGCTGGATGATGTCTAATCGTCCCGGACGATCTTGCGATCGGCCCTGACGAAATCACCATTAATTGCTTTCCAAAATTGGTAGAGAAATTTTAGAAAAATTATCCTTGATCGTCCTGGCCGATATTTTATAGTCTAGGCCAATCCACCAGGCCGATATCCAAAAATAAGAATTTCCTAAGTAGATCTGGCGGCAAATTCTTTCTGAATTGAGCCTATCGTCTTGGCCGATACAAAATTGTCCAGGATGATGTGTTTTGCATAAAGACGGCTGCTTTAATGAGGATGCCCTAATTAGGGTTTCTGCTTTTCGACAGATCATCCCGGCCGATATAAATATCATCCAGGAGGATGTTACCAAAAATAGTAAACTTTAGGGAACAGTTAGAAACTCTTATACGTTACAAAGCATCAAGAGCCATAATAAATACAATAGACTCAAGAAAGAAAAAAGTGTACAAACTGACTCAGACCTAGTTTACCCAATCTTGAGCTGGTTCCAAATTGCAGTCCGATCGTGTGAACCTGAAATTTCAGTACATAAGGCAGTCGTAGAGAAATAAAAATATTTTATATCATCAAAATCATAAACCATTGATCCGCAACAAAGCTTTCTTTAATAAAGGTGATTCTCTTATGTGATATTGATTAAGCAATGATAAAACAACTTTTCAAAGGATTAAAAATTAGCACACTAGCCATTTAAAATTATCCAAGAAATTTAAAAAAAAATATTAAGCCTTTTCTTGGACTCATTCATAAAAATAATAAAATCATCAGCAAAACTTAAATGAGATTCTAGAAAACCATCAATAGTACGGTAATGTAAAGTAAGGTGTTTTCTAAAAAGTTCATTAAGACCTCTTGAAAGAAATTCAGTAGTTATGATAAACAAATCAGGGGATAGTGGATCCCCTTGCCTGAGGCCATGGGCAGATTTAGAAAAAACTATGAATCCTACCATTGATAATAATTGAAAAATAGCAGTGTTCAATACTATTCATAATGATCCTAATGAAGTCATTATTAAGACCAAATAAATTAAATATAATATAAAAAAATTTTCAATTAAGATTATCATATGCTTTGGAATTTCAATCTTAAAAATTACAATTAATCCAACAATTTTAGCCTCCAAATCATGCATAAGCTGTTGAGCTAATAAAACATTAAAAAATAGAATGACATTTCACAAAACTAGTTTGTTCAAGAGAGATGATATCAGGGAGAATTAAAGCTAATCTATAAATAATTCAAAAGTTAAGAAATATATTTTGAAAAATTATGGTATCCTATTTTTTATTAAAATATACATAATTTATGCTCTATTGTGTTAAAGTTGTTTTTGAAATAAAAAGAGGAATCATATTTTAATGTTTTAATTTATAATGACTTTCGTTGTAATCATTAATTTTAAAAAAACACACCAATTCAACCCCTCTCTTGTATGCATCGAACATTTTCAATTACTATATGAGATAAATGCTTACTAGACTTGTTCGAACACCATTAATAGATCCTGACATGGCATAATTAAGGAATCAAAACATGTTAGATGGGTAATTTATTACCCATCCATTTCTTTTTGATAATATACCCTTTGATATATCTAAAATTTTGTTTGCCACCTTTATTCAATCTATTGATTTTAGAATGCCAAAAATTCAAGTATGCTATACACCTCCACATAGAATCATAAATGGCATAAAATTTGAACTTCCATTTATAGATTGGATTGTCAAAGATAGGAAGTATGCATAATTAATTGAAAAATATTTAAATTATTTTTTCTATGCATTGAAATCGGAGGACTACATATGTGTATTTACTTGTACTACTGAAAAAAATGACAAACATTGTATTTCTTATACATGAATAAATAAGGTTGAGTGATCTTGGTTGAATATTTTACTTCATGATTATAAATTTTTTCAAATGCAATCAGATGAATCCATTACTAACATGTACACTAGATTTATTGGATTGATACCTCACTACATGCATTAGGAAGAGAGCCTAGCAATGCTAAAAAAGTTAACAAAACCTTATGATGCCTTTTTGATTCATGGGATGCCAAGGCATTGGTATTTTTTTTTTTTTTTTTGAGAAAATGAAAAGAGCAATAATTTTATTAAAGCAACTAAGTACAAATAAATTCCTTCTTCAACAAATGAAGAAAAGAAGGAGGAATGCTACTATCGTTCATATCTTTCCAAAAAAATCTGAACGTAGAGCATAGTTAGCACAAACATCAGCTAGCTTATTACAATCTCTTCTAGCAAAAGAAAAAATAATTTGCTTAAAATCTTTTAGAAAATATAAATCCTTTGGATTAAGATATTCTTTTGAAATAAATTATTCTGAAGAGCCCTTTAAAAGAGAAGAATAACGTTGTGATTATCACCTTCAATCATAAAACCTTTAACATCAAGCATCCAATCTTGAACATACTTTCTTAAGGAAAGAATAGAAAGTATTTCAAATTAAGCAATATCCCAGTGATTAAGGCTGAAACCAAATGCTCCATAAAATCTTCCCTTGTCATCTCTGAAAATACCTCCTATTCCAGCTAAATTGTTACTGGATAAAGAAGCATCAACATTGCATTTAATCTAGCCAGGAGGTGGAGGAAGCCAAGCTGTCATACCCAGCACTATGTGCTGATTAGCTTCCCAGCTTTCCAGGCATTGGTAATTTAAAAATCAAAATACTTAACTACTTATTCTATTGATAATTTACTTGTGTCTCTTATAATATAAGAACAAAATATTAGCCAGAGATTGACTGACATAGATGATAAAAGAAAGGAGAAAACTATATAGTTGAAAGCTGACAATTTTATTAGCAACAAATTTGAAGGATACAAAAAAGAGAATATTTTCCCAATGATAAGGAAGTTCAAAATTTTTTTGAAAAATTATACAAAAAAGCATAGTGAAAAATGGAAAGAAATAGGTAATAAAGTCAATAAGGTTTTAGCTGATACTACTAATTTTAAATATGAAAAATCGGTTCACATTAAATGGGACTTCCCAAATCTAAAACACCAAGTACTAAAGGAAAAAATTGAGGAAAAGGAAAAATAAAAAGAAAAAAGAAAAAAATACATACCTCACAAAGCCTTTTAGGCCAACTTTTTCTTGGAATCCTCTGAAACTGAAGCCGAAGAAGAAACAACCAATCTATGTTTAACAACAAAAGATAGCTCATGTAACATTGATAAGGATCAGGTGTTTGATTGCACTTATGATAAATTACATTCCTTTACTAAGCATTTACATAATAAATATAGTAGGTTAAGGGAAAAAATCTATGTTTAAAAAAGGAGCATATTGCATTTAAAAATGAGCATTCCATCTATTTAAAGAATTTGATATTCTAAAAGTATCTTGAAAGAAAAAAAAAAAAGAATGCATATTTAATTAGATGCTACATACAAGATATTAGAGACCTGAGTGTTGCATTTATAAGAAAGTGAGCCGCACATGTTAAACTAGGAATATTTAAAAGTTCAAATGAATATCTAATAAAGGATATCATAAAATATAGAGACTATGCATCCGAGTCCTCACTTGTTCACAAACAACCCATTAAAGCACCGCATGCATCATCTTCTTAGATAAGGAAAAATTACTCATTATTTAAATTAGATCATTCATTTCTAGAGGTTATGAGTTATTTTTGTGGCATGGTAGGACACATAGCACAAATTTTCCATCTAGGATCCATCATAGCACACAATATATTTAGAGGCCAAAGATCTCTAAAGCATAGCATAACATGCTTTCATCTCATCATACTATAAGACCCAAGCTTGTTTGTTCCAAAATTCATAGTTTAATATATTTTGTAGGTATACTTTATCAATGGGTCTAATGAAGGCATATTGTATCTGTGCATTGGGTGTTTGTGGCACATAATTTGAGTCATCAACAAATTCATCACCTTCAAGTTCAGTTACAGAGGCAAATTGACCCTTGGAGATAAGACCACCAAAAAAATTATTGGTATAGGTGCTGTAGGAAAAATTAATTATTTTTCACAATTGAAAAGGTTTTACTTGTAGAAGGACTTAAGCATAATTTATTAGGTATTAGTCAATTATATAATAAGGTTTTGATAATAAATTTTATTTTAATAAATGTTTGTTCATGTTAAATAAAAAATTATATTATAAGGATTAATAATAAATAACATATACATAATTTATTCATATTATATTTACATAACTAATGAAATATGTTTTTTAAGAACCACCTAAGATGAGTCATGGTTGTATCAGAGGAGACTATGTCATGTTAATATAATCACTTAGAAAAATCACACACTTAGAATTTGTAAGGGAAACACCTAAGTTAGACTTTACTAAAGAACATTTGTGTGATGCATGACAACTAAGAAAAATAAGTAAAAGCTTTATTTCACTCAATTAAGGAAGTTACCACCAATAAACCATTGAAAATACTATATATATATATATATATATATATATATATATATATATATATATATATATATATATATTTATTTGGACCATTAGCACTGTGAGTCAGGGAGGTAAGTTGTATGATTTTTTTATTATAGATGATTACATCAGATTCACATGGATTAAGTATTTAGAAAATAAAAGTGGACCATTTAATGAATTTTAAAAATTCTCGATTCAGATTCTATGATAAATAGAATGAACCATATCCCCCATTCAAAGTGTTCATTGAGGTTAATTTAAAAATATTAAGTTTGAGAAATTTTATCAAAAATTAGGAATTAAACATAATTTCTTTGACCCAAAAATTTCACAATATAATAAAATAGCAGAAAGGAAAATTAGAACCCTAAGTAAAGCTGCTATGGCAATGTTGAATGAATATATGTTACCTAAGTAATTTTGGGCTGAAGTAGTGAATATTGTAAAGTCCGTATAGGTTGTTAAACCTACGTAATTATCCTAAGGCTAACCAAGAGGGGGGAGGAGGTGAATTGGTAATTTAAAAACCCTCTTAAATTTTTTTATAAAAAATAGAATATTAAAAATTACACAATTTAATTTTATATTGAAATATGCTTTCAACCACAACAATAAAATCGTAGAAAATAAAAATGTGGAAAATAAAATGACACAAAGATTTATAGTGGTTTGGTCAAACACAACCTATATCCACTCCCTGAAGACTCTCTCTTCAGGTATTGCACTATTACCAAAGTGACTCTCCTTTTGCTCCCACAGCAAGGTGCAGAAGCCTTTATAATTCCTCTCTTCCACCAATCCTCGGTGCGGTAGAGAACCGTCATCCTTTTATGGCCTCCAAGTGTCAGCAGAGTATCAGACATTCTTCAAAGATCTTCTCTCGAGCAACTAGAAAGAAGAAAGGAAGAGTAGTAACCAAACAAAAAAAGAGATCCTTACTTTTGGGTAGCCTTGTGATTCACACTCCACTTGCATGAAATCTCTCTCAAACACTCTCCCAAATACACTCTTTCACTTGCTCTTAAAAAATCATAAAGAATAATCATTTCCACGTCAATTTTAATGGGATTTTTATATGAAGGACACAAAAAAGCGTCCAGAAAACTAAAAATTGCCTTTTTGAGCATGTACGATTGTATAGTATGATTGTACTTTGTATGTACAAAGAGTTCAAAAGTCTTGTGCACAAACATGTACGGAGTAATTTGGTACACAATAATTGTCCAGTATGAACCAATTTCGTACTGTACGAACTGTAAGAAAATTTTTTTGATTCATCGGTATTAAAAAGTTCCCCACATTTTGGTACTCTAGACGTCATATGTATGAAGATGGTATATAGTACGATCTATTCAAATACATTTGGTATTCATTAGGATAAAAAGGGACCCGTCAAATTCGTACTATGGACGTCATCTGTACAAACAAGATATCATATAATACGATAAGTTAAAAAAATTTGATGTTCATCAGGACGAAAAGGGACCTGTCCAATTCGTACTCTAGACATCATTTTCATGAATAAGAAATCATACATTACGATCAGTTAAGAAAAAGATTTTAATTCATCGGGATGAAAAGAGATCCATCCAATTCATACTATGGACGTCATTTGTACGAAGAAGCCTTCATACAATACGATCAATACTTAAAAAAATTTCTTTCTACAGTTCGTTTAACTGCTCGTAGGAGGAAATAACTGGACAAATCGTCCTGTATAAAATGAATTTGTACAGAAGGATCAATTTTGAAAATTATAAATTTTAAAGATTCTCCCAGTGTGTGTATGTGCGCACAGTTACTCAATTACAATCACACTCTCTCAAATTCAATAAAATAAAAAATATAGACTCCATTTATAATGAACCCTAATCTAATCTGATTTGAAGTCTTCAATAATTTGGAGTATAATTTTTCTGAAATATTAATACACACAAATAACAAAAGAAATATATCTAATATATGTTAGGAGAAAATAGTAAGTTAATCAATAATAATTAGAATCATAAAAAATACACATGTTGCAAGAATCTCAAAAATCGGAAAACTAAATTACAATAATCTCAACAATCTCCTCCTTTTTTATGATGGCAAAATAATTATTATTTGAGTTAACATTTATAACCTAAATGAATGAACATTTTTGAATATATGGATTTTCCATGAAGAGTATATATATATATATATATATATATATATATATATATATATATATATATATATATATATATATATATATATATATATATATATAATTTTTAAAACACCAACACACAAAAAATATAAAAAATACCACAATCACAAATATACCATAATCACAAATCCACACAAAACCACAAACAAAAAGAGAAAAAACAAAAATTGAAATGAAAGATATCAAATGATAAACCAAAACTAGTGATTTTAAAATAATTGCAATAACAAAGGTAATTTTACAAGATGAAAAAGAAAGATTCAAAAAATTTAAAATAAAGAATAATTTAGATAAAAAAAGTTAATCAAGATCATGATTCATTCTATACAATTAAATAAGGTTTATTATTGCAAGAATGACAAAATGAATATTAGTTAATTTCAATTTTAAATATAAAATATAATTGAATATTAGATTGATTTGAATTAAAAATTAAAGGATAGTGGAAAGAATATAATACATAAAACTTTAATTGGCGACATTGCGTATCTTTTCAAATATTTGTGGCAAATTTTGTGCATCTTTTTCTATTTGAGCTAATTTTGTGCCTTTTTCACATTGCGATGTTATTATTATATATTACATGTAAGATTGTACAACCCTATATTTATATAGCAATCCAAATATGAAGAGTGTGTTCTTTCATAAACCTTTTTAAACAATTTGTTGATGTTATTATTATATATTGCATGTAAGATTGTACAACCCTAGATCAATAATTGTTCAATTAACTTCTTTGGATTAAATAATAAAAGTCTTCATATTGTACAATACAGATTCATACTAGACAATTTGACTGGTTAAATACGATTATCGATAAGCATTGGGATAATAAAAAGGAAAAGATCAGACTGTACGATCTTGATTGTACAAGTTAATTTGACCTAGTTAATTATAAGATGATTGATGTGATAATTTTGATTCTTTTGATCATAATGTATGATTCACAATTTGACTATATTATTTGATAGAGACTATAAGTAAGGTAAAATTTCTTCAAATCATTTCACACCTTCTCTTCAGTTCTTTTCCAACTCTTAGTGTGAAACAATTATTCTTATTTGATGGCAAACAAAAGATGAATTTGACTAGTGATTCTCAATAACAAAGAGATAAAAGGTTCACTAGAGATAAGAATTCTGAAGGCTATGCAATATTGAATGCAATCACAATAGTTTGATTAATAAACATGGAGAATCACTAGTAAATATTTTTAAGAGACACTAAAAAACATGGATTTTGATTAATATCAAGCTTATGAAAAGTTTGTTTTAAAATTCTTTATTTAAATGAAATCACAACAGTTTAATTCACAAATCTCAAGTAACTAAATTTTGTATGAAATAAAATATTAAAAAGCAAAGGAGAATGACTCATCCTTAAGGGCGATCATATTACAAATGTCAATCAAATGGTTGAAGTATAGTGTTAAATCTGGCATCACTTACAAATTGGGGCATCAGTTAGTAATTCGATAGTGACTTAGCAGAACTCTAGCATCAATTGATGGTCTGGTAGAGTTTAGGGCCCCAAGTAGTGATCTGGAAGAGTACATGCCCTCATGTGGTGGTTTGGTGAAGGCGAGGGCCTCAGGTGGTACGGTGGTCCAACAAAGGTGAGGGCCTCAAGTAAAGGTCCAGCGGAGGTGAGGGCCTCAAGTGGTGATTCGGCAAAGGTGATGGCCTCAGATGGTGGTCTGGTGAAGACAAAGGCCTCAAGTGGTGGTTCGACGAAGGAGAGGGCCTCAAGTGGTGGTACAATGAAGGTGAGGGCCTCAAGTGATGGTCTGATGAAGGTGTGGGCCTCATGTGATGGTCTAAAAAAGGTGAGGGCCTCAGGTGGTGGTCTGGTGAAGGCGAGGGCCTCAGGTGGTGGTCTGGTGAAGGCGAGGGCCTAAAGTGGTGGTCTGGTGAAGGCGAGGGCCTCAAATGGTGGTATGGAAAAGGCGAGGGCCTCAGGTGGTGGTATGGAAAAGGAGAGGGCCTCAAGTGGTGGTCCGACGGAGCAACGACGACAGGTAGTGGTCTGACAGAACTTAGGCGATGGTCGAGGAGGAGCTTCTTCCTTCTCTTCCTTCTCTTCTTCTTTCTCTTCTCTTCTTCTCTTCTTGCTTGGATCCTTTTTCAAGATAAATGAGGGGTCTATTTATATATTTTTGGAGTGGCATGGCCCATAAATAGGTGAGAGATCAAGGGTAAATGGGGAGTGGTTAGATGGATGGCCGATGTTGAATCCCTTGATCATTAAATGATTGATGGACATTTGAATACCTTAGTGATGTCAGATTTTGGTGATCTTGGGCTCATTGGATTTGTCTCGTCGAGCCTCTTGATTCGAATAGAAGCATGTTATATTTGGAAATTATTTGGTAATCAAAATTGTGGTTTAAACCTTACAACAGCGCTTCTAACCCTTGATTTGGACCCGTTTGGGCTTGGATTGGGTTGGATTTGGTGTTGTTGGATTTGTATTATCAAGAAGCTCAGTTTGACTATAAGTTTGTTAAAATCGGAGTTCAGATAGTCCCAATTTTAATTTTGGAAGTTTCCAACTTGATTTTGCATTGATATTTGTGCCCGATCAAGATAATTTGTTGATGACATATCAATGAGGACAATTGTTTTACTCCCTTAACCTCACCTTCTTGCTCCCAAGTGGATTAGATAACTCTCACAAGCAAGGAGACACCTCTCCCTCCTTAAAACTCTCTCAGGAAAAAAAAAAAAAAAACATATATGCTAACTCACTTGCTTCACACACTTATTATAAAAAAAATTAGATTAGGCTATTTAAATTAAATACTAATTTTTAATTTTTAAAAAAACTATTAATAATGTATGAAGTGTGGATCATGCTATCCGATTAGATTAATACCCAATTTTGAGTTTTTTTTTAATATCAAACTATATGATATGAATTGTACAATACGATCAATTGAATCATATAAAGGATTGTCCACAACGAACCAATATTCCCCACCAAATATTATGTTATATTGTCCTAGATGACTTGGATTATACATTATATTCTTTAATCAAGATTTGATCATGATTTTATTGCTTGAACAATGTTCCAAAATAGACAAGTTCTTTACTACTCATGCTATACAATCAAGATTGTATAATATGATTAGATTAACATTTATTTTTTAAAATATTAAATTTTGAGTGGGTTTTATCAATATAATTTATCTTCCTCTATGATAAGGGTCATATAGTATGATTAGTTATATGCTAGATTTTAATTTTTTTTATTTAATTAATCACTTGATTATACTTTTAAAATAGCTTATTGTGTTGTATAATTAAGAGCGTAAAATTTTATTAATCCATAATTCAAGTATTTCATTTTCATTCGCACACATGAGTGTGTGCTCAATTTTCTTGCCATATACACCTAAATACATAATGACTCAATAAAAAGATAAAACCAACTCTTATTATAAAATTGACTAGACTTTATACAACAATTTTTCTTGAGTTCTCTTCTTTGACTTGGCTCGTTGTATGTTGTACCGAAAATATTAGTAGCAAGTAAAATAAAACTATATATATATATAATGCAGATGATAATAAGTGATTTTAACCTATAATATTTAGAATCATCAAAATTTTAGATTGGGCTCACAAATTTTATGCATCTTTCCTTTTATGATGATGAAAACTATTATTTGTTGGACTTTAGATTTCAAATTAGTATTTTTATTTCCTACTTAGTTCTTCCCCTCCCTATATGCCCTTTTTAATTTTTTTGAAAACACATTTTAAAATTTTCCATTAATTTCTAATTTTTCATATTGATATTTTTTATTAATTTTTGATTTGATATTTTTCTTTATATATATATATATATACTAACTTTGAATTATAAACATTTAAATAATTACAATATAACACATCCTACAACAACCAACACTTATTAGTGCTTCTTTTGACATCACAAAAAGGTAGAGCAAATAGAAAGGAAATACAACAAACAAAGGAAACAAGAATAAAAAATAAAAGGAAAATACAAAAAAAAAAAAAAGGCTCCCTAATCAGGTGGTGATGGTGGATGTTGGAAGTAGCATTGAAGGGCATAAAATTGATCCTAAAACCATGCTTGATCTTCCTGCCACTAATGAGTAGTTTGCTTAATGTGAGTGTCCATTTTGAGTTCCAAATAAATAAAATGTTTTGTCTAGCCATATTATGGATATTGATAAGAATAAGGAGGGGGTTGAGTTTGGGATCCCCCTACTTTTACTTCCTTTTTTAAATTTGGGATGCCCTCTATAGGTACTACCCTATGACAATCACTATAAAAGAAGTGGAAGGAGTGGTTTGTGAGGAAAGAGGGTTAGTGATCAAGTGGAGCATGTTTGGTGAAGTTATACCGCTTCTAAAATGTGGGTTACAAAGTGTCCTAGGGCCAAATTTTCCTTATGGTGGATGTGAGGGTTTCAAATGGAGGTTAACTTATTAATATGCTTAATGATCATTTTTGTATCATTAAATTATATGTCAATTATATATAAATAGATGAAAATAAATAGTAAATGGGTAATGCTTATGCAGTCATCTGTCTTAAGAATAAGATTGTGTCATTGTATATGTTAGATAAGACATACATTCAACACCATCTTGTTAACCAGAGGTTGTGTTAGTTTAAAGAGAAATTCCTAAGAGTTGTGTTCAATGCTCCAATTAATGTTTAAGTCTTAAGCAATATCATGAGGAGCTTCACTTATGTTATAGAGGTGCAGGTGTTCATGAAAGTCTTCATCGATAATGGTTATCTGATTATGGTAAAAAAAAGATTATATGGTAGTCTGATCAGTAGTAAACCTAAGGTTTGCAAAAAGTTCTAGGAGCACTTCAATGTGCTAGGGATAGACAAGAAAAATAAGAAATCAGGGAGAAGTAGAAACATACAGATCTAATACCTGGTAGGAGAGGTTTTCATGCTCCACAAATATAGAATCAATCATAGAGGCATTATGATATCTTTGATAAGCTCAGGCCTTGAAGAGCCCATTCAAGCTCATTTGTCAGCCAATGAAGGAAAAGGGAAATGTCACAATTAGGGAGTAGATGATTAAAGTGCTTGAAGGTGTGGAATGGATGAGAATGAGAATGAAAGCCTATACTTACTTCCTTAGTTCCTTTATACATCATGATCAAAGGATCATATTAAGTGTCCAAACCATCCCATCATGAACATATATAGACCAATCAAATCATTTAGTATGATTAGGGATCATACAATATAATCTTTGTCCTTTTTTTTCATCTTGAGGAGTTATCTGTACATCTATTTGACCAAATAAATTATATAGTAGAATGAGTAATTCATACAATACGATTGATATTAATAATTGTAACAAACAGTTAAAATGATAATTATTGATCCTTAATTGTTATATCCTAATAGCATGATGTGTGTATCATATAATATAAAGTGAAGAATTTTATAAGGTTTATGATATGATCAGGAGAATTTCCACAAAGGCAATTACACAACACATAATATTTATTTTTGGGAGAAAAAACATGAAAAATTAGAGACAAACATAAACACATAAACTAAAAATAAACCTAACAAAAAGGAAATAACCATAAAGCTCATAAACACATATACTAAAGATAATCATAACTTAGACTAATAAATCATGAACACATAGACACTTAACAATGCATTACATACATTAATCTACCCATGTTACCTAGCACTTATATCAACAATCTCCAATCTAGTCCTACATGTATTGAATCTTTCATAGCTTTGTAATTTTCTAAAAATACAAGCTAATTTGTTCTTTATATCTACAAAATATATGCTCACATCTCCCAGCACCACATGGTCTCTAATGAAATTGTGTCTCACATCAATGTGCTTAGCACAAAAGTGTTGAATTAGACTTTTGGTTATACATATCACACTCATATTATCACATATGGCAAGGATAGCGTCCACTAATAATTCAAAATCAAGAAGCTATTCTTTTAGCTAAAGGACTTGGGCAATAAAACTTCCTTCAACTATGTACTCACCTTGTGCAGTGGATAGGGATATTAATTTTTTTCCTTTTACTAGACTTGGAAACTAAGGATTATAATATAACTGGTAAGTTTTAGAAGTACACTTTCTATCCACCTTACATACTGTAAAATCAAAATTTGTGTATCCAACTAATTCAAATGGCTAGCTATTCCTAGGATACTAAATATCTAAATTCTGAGTGCCTATAAGATATCTTAGGATTCTTTTGATAGCAATCATAAATGATTCCTTATAGTCAACCTGAAACCTTGTCAATAGCATAAGCTAAACATAATGTCAAGCCTACTGATAGCCAAATAAAGTATGAAACCTATTATCCCTCAAAATTTCTTTTGATTAACTTATTTTCTATCCTCATCCCTATCTAATTGAGTGTTGGGCCATGATGTGGTCATGATTTTACAACCTTCCATGTCAATATTTTTTTAGATATCTTTTTATGTACTTTGTGTGATTTAGGAAGGTTCAATCTTATCTTTTCTTTACATTAAATCCAAGAAAATAAGTCAACTCACCCATTAAACTCATTTCAAATTCTCTACTCATAGCGAAGGAAAATTCTTTGTGTAAATTATCATCGATGGATCCTAAAAAATGTCATCCACATATATCTATACAATGAGTATATCATCTCCAATTCTTTTAATAAATAGTGTGGTATCTACCATGCCCTTAAGTAAAGATTTTTATAAGAGATAAAAGCAAAGCCTATCATTTTAATAATAAAATGTCCTTTTCCACTATTTGTAAATATATTTTTTATCATTTTAAGGTATTCAGCATGAGAGAGAAAGATGTCTATCAAGTGAAAGTTGGGTTTACGAAACTTCAGTTCATTTTTTGTTACTGGCCCAGCTCTAAAAGTTGATCGGCTTGTGGTAGATATGATTCACCACTCCATTTTCCAAAATATGAGAATTTTGGATTTTTTTTATTTTAATTTATAATTTTATTGAGAAAAAATGGGATAACTTGGTACCCGAAAAACATTCACTGCATGTAACTTTTTGTATGTTGTAGATAAGATAATTATGGATATTTAGATTTTTTTTTATTTTTTTGTGCGGTAGTTAAAAAAGAACACTATTTTATTTTGTTATAGAATAATTTTGATCATAGAAAATAATATTGTAATATAATTAAAACTTCAAAATCTTTTTTTGAATGATCCCTGGTAATCTTGTGAATTTTTTAAATATTGAATTTCTACTTAGTTGTTGAAATTATAGGTTGTTGATAGAGCGCAATGTAATTTTTTGTAAGTTATTTTATTTATTTTTCTTATATTGAATTGCAATGATAAATTTGCTTATATGCTCTAATTATTTTTTTATTATTTTATTTTATTAGTTAAATACAAGTAAATTATTGAAAATTTAGATCGGTGTATATGACCTGTTGAGCTGTATTAGCCCACACCTATTTTGCCTTCTATTTTAGGTCAAAGGAAAGGGAAAGAACTTATTAAATAGCTGAGTATTTAAAATTTGATTTATTTCAATCAATGGAGGTATTTTTTATGATATTTGTATAGTCATGAATAGGTCTATTTTATAAGTTCTGTTGTAGTCTATAGCCATATAATATAAGGTAAATATTGTATATACATTTTGGTGTAATAAAAAAATTGTGGATGACTTTTTTATTCTATCTTTCAAAATTAATTAAAACCTCTTTCAATTTAAAATTTTAAATAGAAAAAATAAAAAAGTTCTCCAAAAGTTAGAACTTTGGCTTAGCCTATCCCAATTTAACACGGAAAAACCATTACCATTTCCAAAGTGGAAATGGAAAGAAGTGATGAAGATTTTGTTATGGGATTCCCTAGATTGAGGTAGTGATATGATGCTATCTTGGTTGTGGTAGATCATCTTATGAAGCTTGCACATTTTATTTTTATTTGATAGGTTGATTCAATGGGTAGATTGAAACATGTTTATATATGAGGAATTGTTCAACTATATGGAATACCAAAAGTGATAATCTCTGATAGAGATGACATATTTACCTATAGGCTGTGAGAGGTATCCAGCAAGGTTTGAGGACTAAACTATATTTTATTATGGCTGCTCATTCATAAATTGACAAATAGTTTGAGAGGACTATTGAAGTATTAAAAAATCTTTTGAAATTAAGTATTCTAGAGTTCTGTGATAGCTAGGATGATTACATTCCTCTAATTGAATTTGCCTACAATAATAGTTTTTAGTCAAGCATACATATGGATTGTTATAAAGCTTTGTATGTTAGAAAGTGTAAAATCCCACTATCTTGTATAGAGATAAGAAAAGGAGTCTGATTGGGCTAGCCTGAATTGATGATGCTATTAAAAGATTTGTCTAATCAAAGATAGATTAAAAGTGGTGCAAGATAGGAAAAATAGTATTATGATGCAAAGCATTGTGCAGTGGAATTCTAATTATGTGATATATATATATATATATATATATATATATATATATATATAAAGTTATGATCAAATTTGAGCTACAAAGAAGAACTAGAAAGGAACTTGGCATTTGATGTTAGTAGATTAAGAATAAATAGATCCCAATGGTCAAAGTATAGTTGAAGCACACGATAGAAAAAGAAGGCACTTGGGAGAAGAATTCTGAGATGAGATAATTATAACATGATTAATTTCTTTGATATGAGTTTTAAAATATTGAGGATGCCAATTTTTTTAGGAAGGGAGAATTGTAATACCTAATGAAGGAATACACAGTTATACCTATTTTTATTTGTTCTAATAAGGGTAACCCATTGAATATTCTACATTTGGAACTTTTATATAAGTTCGTAAGTGTTATGTATGCCCATGAATGTCTGAATTTATTCTGAGATGGGTCTTCAGGGTTTGTGTGCATGAATGAAAAATTTGAAATATTTTCTCTTAGAGTACGTGACCCCTGGAAAGGTTGTGATGAAACATTGAGATATTTATCTTTTTACCAAATAATTTCAGGTTGATGGTATTATGTGGCATGTGTGTGGCACATAGATGATTTAATTATGTAACTGCACACATCAATCAAGTAATAAAATAAATAAGAGGATTGTCAGTCCCACGTTGAAAGTATATCCGTAAGAATCCCCCTAGTACTATGTACTCAAGTAGCATGATTATCCTACTGAATCTATTTGATGGTGAGGTTCTCCAAACTACTAAAAATGATAGAAAGATAAAGTACTCATAATAAAAAATGTCTTAGACACATGATAATGAATATTGTAATATTCGTCTAAGTAGACTACTCTAAGTTTGTTATAAATCATAACATATGCACCATTAGATTTCTATCAAGCTTATAAGGGTGAAAAGTAAGGCTCTCACCTCACTGTAGTGATTCTATCTCCATAGGCCCTAGAATGTTATTCATCATATATCTAGGAATGCAAGTTTTCTATCTCAATTAACCTATTTATTTCAATATTCCTCCATCAAAGCAATAAATCACACAAGGTTTTAATTTTAGACGTAGCCATTGCATGAATTAAATGCAGTCTGAGAGAACTTAAGAACAACCATAAATAGTTTCATATGCAAAAGCCTGAATTAGGAACAATACGCTTAATTCAATCATAAGCCCAAAATAAAGATTTTTAGCCGGTCATAGAAGTTATTTTACACAAAATAGATTTCCTTAATAATAATATAAATAATTGAAAAGATATGTGGACAAAATATCACCAGGATAAGTGTTTAAAATTAATTCCAAACATTATAAACTCCTCAGATTGATTTCTCTTAAGCATGTTCACTATACACTCTAAACTTCTAGTCCTTTTACTGTCTTGAACAATACACAAATGACCAGCCCTCAACAAAAAGAAAAAAAAAACAATTTATATTAAGTACAAAAACTCACACTATAATAGTGCTCCAAAAGTGGCATTGTGGCTTTGTTAGCGCTACATCGGCAAGTGTTTTGGAACAATTATTACGTCCTTTGACCGGACGTAGAGCTACGTTCGGCCGCCTATAACATGTCGCCACGTGCTCTTACTCTTTACCGCACCGCCCGACGACTTGACCCGGAGCGGAACCCGGGAATGCTATGTTCGCAATTTTCTCGGTATTGCTCGCTATTTGCTCCGTATTTGCTAGGTATTGCTTTGCAAAAATGAGAAATACCTCTCTGTGAAGACCAATTTCATACAAATACCGAGTTGTACCGAGTTTTTTATAACTCGGTACAACTTGGTACAACTCAGTATTTGCTAGGGATTTGCTCGGTATTGCTAGGGATTTGCTCGGTTTTGCTAGAAAAACTCGGTACAACTCGGTATTTGCTCGGTATTGCTAGTTATTTTCTCGGTATTGGTTATTGCCGAGCAAAATCGACCAATACCTAGCAATACCGAGCAATCTTGGGTCCGTTTCGGGTCGGGTTGTCGAGGCGCGCGGTAAATAATGAAAACGAGTGGCGCGATTCTACTGGCGGCCGAACGTAGAGTTGCGTACGTTCACCGGACCAAATAAAAGTTCAGTGTTTTGGCGTTACAGTGCTTGAACCAATTTCCAATTTCAAGCATTTTTACCTCAAAATCCCTACACAATATTAACTAAAAGAAGGATTTTCACAGGGATATATGTGCAAAATAATAACATAATATTCACTTAACAAAAGTTGTGGTGCTATGAGCTGCACTATGGAACTGTACTCTCGGTGGAGAGTGCCACTGCGATATAGAGTCGAGGGTTACAATGCAGGCTTGAATCTTCCATACAATTTTCTTTTTTTCAAAATCATTTCTCCCCCTAAGGTAGTCGAGTAAAGAGAGATAGAGAAGGAATTTAGATAGGGAAGGCTGGATTTTAGTAACTAGTTCATTTTCTATTATCGGCCAAATTCTAAAAGTTATCTAGATCGAGGAAGGTTACATTCCTTTTATTTGAGTTTTCAAAATTATGAAAATTTTGTGATTGTTTATTTAAATTGTAATTTTATAACAAAAAATGAGAAAAATTTCTCAGTTACAAAATTTTCACAGTGTAAATTTTTGTATGATATAAACACGATTACTCTACACATTTAAATATTTTTCTAAAAAAATTTATCTCATAAATTAATAATGCGTTATTTTTATTTTATAATTAAATATTAATTCTCATCCTCAAAAAATAATGCTACAGTACAATTAAAATTTTAAAATAATATTCTGAACAATCCCTAACAATTTGGTGAGACTACAAAACTATAAAAGTTTACTCAATAACTAAATATGTTTCCTGCTGTAAAGCATTATGTGTATTTCAAATTTTGGTTTATTTATTTACTTCACTACAATAATATATATACTTATCTGATTAAAGATTTAATTTTGTGGAGATCCAATGTTGGAGGAAGTCATTATTTAAAAAAAAAAAAACTTCTTTTATTTGCTTTAATTCTCTCAACCTTCTTTTCCACATTTCCTAATCTCCTCCATTAACCCGTTGCCCGCAAACCAGCCTGACCACTCGCCCTTTGAATGCATTAACTGGCAACCCGCCAGCCTGCTGACTTGCACTAACCTGCAACCCGCCAGAAGACCCACAACCTGCCAGTAGACTCATAACCCGCCAGCTAATTTCTCTAGAAATCCATTAGAAATATTACTCCGGGAATCTGACAAAAAATAAGTTGCAATTTCATATAAAATATTTCCACTGGAAATTACGCATGTAATTTGCATTTTCATGTGATGAGTTCTAATGTGCGTGATGCATAGGGAGTCATAAGAGTCTTTATTTCTTAATATCTTATATGTGCTAAGCAATGAGAGTCATAAGAGCCTATATTCTTATATGTTAACAAAATAAGTCATAAAGATTTGAATTCTGATATTTATTTTTGGTGGGAGGTTTAAGGGCTTGAGAAAAAGTTATTATATTTTGTTTTGACTTATAAAGTCTTTTTTTATTTACTTTCACTACACTGCTATTTAAATTTCTATACTTGCAAGCATTACTCTATTCAGCATTGTGAATAATTTATAACTCCTTTTAAAATCTTATTAACTGCATTGTGAATTTTTATTAAAAATTTAGATCGATAAGTGTGACCTGCTGAGCTATGTTGGCTAACACTTAATCTGCATTCCATTTCAGGTCAGGGAAAATGGAAAAGAGTTAGTTGAGTAGTAGTCGTTCTAGGTTTTAATTTGTTAGAATGTGTATGTATATTTTCTAATTTTATATAGTCATGACTATTTCTTTTTTAAGTTTGTTTTGCCCTACAGTCATGTACTATAGTATAGATATTGTTGTATATATGTATTTTGTTGATGAATGAAAAGAATATAAATTTGTGGATGAGTTTATTTTTATGCTTAATGGAAGTTAATTAAAAACTCCAAGGTTTGTTTTAAATTGAAAAAATCTAAATAGTCCCAAAAATTTTGATCTTGGGATTGGTTTGTAACCATTCAACATTATATAACCAGTCTTGTATGTGGGTTATTTTGGGTTGTGTTGTGACAGAATCAACTTGATTATACCCCTAAAGATTTGTGGATTGAAGGATACACTATGTATGCTTTTGATTCTCCACTGCTTATAATGAAATATATGCCTGGAGAACTACTATTGGTAATGTACTTTTCGGAGAATAAAATTCAAAAGGCATTGAAAATATTAAAGATAAATGCAAATCATATTGTACTTAATTTTGATGGAGCAATAACTAGTATTATAAGTATTTCTAAAGTGACATAGGAGCTATCAATTAAAATTGATTTAAATTAATGATCAACATTGAGTTTATATCTTTTTTTGGTTAGTTATAAAGATACTTACAAAATATATTCTAAGTGTGATTTTTGGTGAAACGTTGTTTTGCATACGATATAGTTGTAATTATGAGACATCCACTAAAATAATTAAAATATTATAGCAATGGAGAAGATAATTACAAAATAAAAAGCTTTAAATTAATAAAACAAATGATGATCAATTTTAGTTGG
The DNA here is from genome assembly GCA_019514585.1 of Dendrobium officinale. Taxonomy (NCBI): domain Eukaryota; kingdom Viridiplantae; phylum Streptophyta; class Magnoliopsida; order Asparagales; family Orchidaceae; genus Dendrobium; species Dendrobium officinale. The sequence goes on along the minus strand of CM033698.1, from coordinate 718,770 downwards.
AGTGATATTGAGAATTGTCGATCAATATTATTTAGAAACAAAGTGGTACTTAGATATGTATGCATACTTAATATAGGGTTATAAGCATTATAATTTGATATCCTAGTTCAACTATAAGTGTAAAAAATTATCAAATCTTGGCCTAAAAAAAAAAAAATGGAATGAAAATATAGCCTCTACATTTAATGTTGGATGATTAAGATTGTTAAGATGGTAGTATGACAAACTAGAAATGGTAAACTAAAGATGTATAATTAAAAGAAAAAATAACACACATCAAACAAAATCATGAAGGAGGATGGATAGATCGAAAAGATAATATATGGATATAAGTTATTAAAAAAGTTTTCTTAAGAATAGTTTTTACACTTTAGATGGTACTTAACAAGAACTACTAAAAGGATGCATACTTAATAAATGAAAAGAGGGTTATAATCTCCTATTAATTTTATTATAATTTGATATCCATAGTTCAACTATAAGTGTAAAAAATTATCAAATCTTGGCCTAAAATTTCAAAATGATCCTTATATCGATCAATGTGGGGGAATGCTATAATGATAAATCAAAGTTGAACCTCAACCTACATTGTTAAGGTTTTGGGATGCTACTTTATAAGATTCTAATAACTCCCTGCTTCTCATTTAGGAATCGTCCTAGACCAAAGAGTAACTCACCAGAGGATACTGAAGAGCATCACTCTCCCATATCCAACAAAGAGCTTGCCTTGCACTGAAAGACTATGGAGATCCTCATCCAGCAAATATATTGACACTCATAACAACCAAATCCTCCCCTTGAGCTCGCCATACTTAGATGCGAGAAAGTGCCTACCATGAGACCTTATATTCTAGTCAACAATTATTGCCATACATAGACACCCTTAATCACCTCAAACACTTATGCTTGTCTTTCTTGACAAGGTGACCATGAAACTCCTATGACAATCGTTGACCGAGCAAGTTAATTTGCCAACTGCATGTTCATCTCCCCTCAGACCCACAACATACAAGCCCTACACTTACACACTCCTCTCGATCTCACCTAATGATAGATAGCTCACCCAACAGACGACTACACCCTTCTATAGCCAATCAGGCAGCGACACATTTTCAATATTAGCATGTAGCAATGTATGAGTATTATGTGTAGCATTTCCTATAGCCCTCACAATCATATAAATAAATGGGAATGAGGAATACTTTGGGGACCTTCTCTCTTACATTTTTCCTTTATTTTTGATTGAGATGGTAATGATTGTACAAATCTCACATCTTCCTTCTATTCTTCCTATTGTCTCTACTCTCCATCATCATTAATAAATTATTAACTCACAACATTGATTTGTTAGTAAAACTAGGGATCATCTATCGGATAATTCAATAATAGAATTCCACATTTCGACTTTTAATTAGGGTTGGAAATGAACCGAGCAATCGACGAGCTACTTGTGGCTCAGCTCGATAAGGGCTCATTTATGTTTGTTTGATACGGTAAATGAACAAGCTTGAACAAATTTGATAATACTCGATAGTTAAATAAACAAACTTGAACACCCTGACGTTCGGCTCGTTTATGTTTAAGAACAAGATAGTTTAGAGCTCATGAACATGCTTGTTAAAAAACTCGATAAAAAAGATTTATTATGTCTTATTTAATTAAAAAAATATTTAACTATTAACTAAAAAGATATTTAACATTTATAACTAAGCTCGTTTATATTATTTTTTAACAAATAATATATTTATCATTATTTAACTATTAGAACGTTATTTAATTAATATATATATATACACTCTCTCTCCTCTATGGCCTACAAGAAAACAAAAAAAATTTGTAGGGGAGGGTTTAGTCCCACACCGCCTGGAATACAAAGGTTTCTCTACATAAAAACAAATACAACTGCAGTTCAACTGTTGGCTAGAGCTACAGGTGATTTGGTCTTCCTCTCATCTTGTGTGGTTTTGCACCGAGCTACCCGGAACTCGAACAACTGTCTAAAAAGCTCGACGACCAAGCTCGATTCTGACAGACTTAATTAATTAGGCGATCCTTCCTCAGTTAAAATTATTATATGTCGATGACAAATATATGAAAGATGCTTTGGCCAATCAACAACTTGCATAGAATTGTATATAGCACATACGCAAATTGTCATATTCTAATTAAAAAATTCCACCTTTCACATCTTTTTCTCATCTTTCACACTTAGGGGCTGTTTGGTTGCAGGAGAATTGTTTCCCTTATTTGTTTAGGTTTTTTATAATAATTTATTTTAGCATTTAAATAAGTATATTTATAAAAGCAGTATATTTATAATAATTATTATTATTTAGTGTTTATAATTTTTTTATATATAATTTAATTTATTTAAACCTAAATTGAATTAAGGTAAAATTTATTTCAACCATAATTTGGAAACTTCAAAAATTTTAAATTTTTATTTTTTAATCTTAAGGCAAAATCAAGCTGGAAACTTCAAAAATTAAATTAGAGACCATTTGAACTCTGATTTCAGTAAACTTATAGTCGAACTGAACATCTCGAAAATATGAACCTAAGGACACCAAATTCAGCTCAATCCGAACCCAAATGACTCCAAGTCTTTTTAGGTCTACCCCTACCTTTCTTAACATAAGTCAAATCTAATACCTCTACTCTCCTAACTGGGTCATCGGGAAGGCCGCCATTTATGTGACCAAACCATCTAAGGCGACATAAAACGGCTCTCTCTAATCTTATCTTCTACTGGAGCTGCTCCAACCTTTTCACGTATATGCTCATTTCGTATCCTATCTCTAAGGGTAAAGCCACTCATCCACCTGAGCATCCTCATCTCTGCCACACTTAACTTAGTATTATGCTTCTCTTTTAATGGCCAACATTCGGCACCATAAAGCATTGCAGGCCTCACTACCATCTTATAGAATTTTCCCTTAAGTTTGAGGGGTACATTTCTATCACATTACAAGCCCGATGCATTCCTCCACTTCAACCATCAAACTTGAATTCTGCTGATAATATCCCCATTTATTTCACCATTACTCTTAACAATAGATCCAAGATATCTAAAATGTGTACTCTTATTAATGACGTGATCGCCCAAAGTCACAATCCCCTCACTAGATCTATCAATGGGTCATGAATACAATACACATCTTAAAAAAATTTTGGATCACTATATATATATATATATATATATATATATATATATATATATATATATATATATATATATATATATATATATATATATATATATATATATATATATATATATATATATATATATATATATATAACAATTTTTTATTTCAGAATTTCATAAGTAATATATTTAATTTAAAGTTCAAACATCCCTGTAAAATTCTTCTTTTCGTAGCTGTTCTCCGTCTTCTTTCCCATCCTCCGCCGAGGCTCCGACCAAGTTCCGATGGCGATGCATACTGGATTATCCTCCTCCAAAGTTCTAATTGTCATGGGAGAATGTCTCTGTCTCTACTATCCAACTTTCTTCAGTTCCTCACTTTCTCTCTCTTCAGTTCTTTTCTTAGGGAAATATTTGTTTGGATCTGCATCTTGAGATCGAGCTTCCATTGGCGCTGGAAGTCGCGGTAGGCCTTGAGGGCGTATGTAAAAAATTGACGCATGTCAGCCGATGAAATCGTTGAGATCGAGCTTCCATTTGTGCTGGAAGTCGTGGCAGGCCTTGAGGGCGGAGGCGACTTCATTGTCAGAGCGGACGAAAAGACATGTGTTCATGCCGCGTGTGCAGGAACGGATAGATTCCCAGGACGTGTCCTCGGTCTATTTTCCAAGCATGGTATTTTTGGCTATGATGAGCTTTGCCGATTTTGGCAGCGCTCCACGAAGGCACTGGATCTGGCAAACCGTAAGGCTGTGACCCCAGAGTCCGGTGACCATTTGGCAGCCCTCAAGCTCACGCTCCACCGAGTCCCGCCACATGCGACGCATTGCTTCCCGGAGAGAAGGAACGGCAGACGGGCAGAGGAAGCGGCGGCGCCAGAAGACCGATAATGCTTCAAATTTCTCATCCAGCAAATTTATAACCCGCTCATATTGAGCGGGTTTCTAATCACGTGAAACAAGCCCCTTAATACACTACTAATACTTCGACAGATTTTCTTTTTTCTCTGCTCAAAATTAACCAAACAACCAAATTTAGTAAATACATGCAATTCTTTTACTTTTACACTCCTAATGCAGGCAACCAAACAGCCCCTTAATAATTTCCAAATCATTATAGTAAAAAAGGATGGTAGAATTTTTAAATGTAAGAAAGATACTCATTTGAACCGTCGTGTTTTCGCTCTGTGCCCTAGCTTTGCTTTGCTAGGGTTTTGGCGGGGATCCCTTCTTCTTCGCGTCTCCTCTCCTCCACCGCTTGGGGAGGGGCCTCCCCCTCCCCGTCGCGCCCCTGATGGCATCTTCCTCCTATTTGGCAGATTTCCCCCCTCTTCCTAGCTCTGGAGCTTCGGCGTTTTTAGCTCCTCCTGGCCTCAACTTCATCGGTAACCTAACAAAACAAGATCCAGTGACAAATGATTTCTCCCTCTCCTTTATTTCTCCTCCCACTAAGGTTCCTTTTTCGTCTGAAGACCTGTCTCTTGGTGTGCCTGATTGGGGCATGTCGCTGGTTGGCTACTCTGTTGATCCCCAACCTACTTACATGAGTCTCCTGAACATCATTAAAAAGGTTTGGACTCCCAAATGTTCGGTTGATCTATTATCCCTTAATGATGGATTTTTCCTATTTAAATTTGCTTACGTGGAGGATTATGATGTCGCCTGGTCTGGCGGACCTTGGTTTTTCTTTGGCTGCCCGTTTATTTTACAAAAATGGTCGCCTAAATTCATGCATAAACGGGATGAATTTAGTGCCATTTCCATTTGGATAAAAATTTTAGACTTGCCTTTGGCTGTTTGGAACCCTGTAGGGATTTCAAAAATTGCTAGCTATGTTGGTCATCCCTTGGCGGTGGATGCTTTAACTGTTCGTAAAACTCGGTTGACATTTGCTAGGGTCTGCATCATGGTCTCTACCAAATCTACTTTTCCGGATGTTATACCGATTTGTTTGGATGGAGATGACGTTGAACTCAAGGTTGTTTATGATTGGAAGTCAATTCCTTGTACTGGTTGTGGCTCCCTGGTCCATCCTCCAAATCATTGCCCAAAAAACCATCAACCTAAAGCTCCTCAGCTACCTAAATTCTGTGGTAGAAGGAAGAGTAGAGTTCGTCAGCCCAGACTCAATCCTCCGGTTAATAGCACTCCTTCCTTGCTTCCAAACTCTATCGTTCAACATCTCATCCAGCCTACCACAGCTGTCCTACCTACTTGTTCCGCTCCTACTCCTGTTGGCAACCTCAATGAACCCGTTTAGGAACAGGACCATATAAACCCCTCCGTTGGGCTTTCCTCCTCCCCTCTGGATGCTTCTATCCAAACTGACCCTATCCCTAATGTAAACTCTCCCTCAGATGAGCCTAAGCCCAATGAACCCCCCTTCATGATTGTTGTACATCACCCTTGGGACATGTCAGAAAAACCTCATTCATCTTCTAACCTCCAAATCAGTCCTCCCAGGCTCCACCAACCCCCCTCCTCAACTACTTCTTCTAATAAATTTGCCATTGTATAACCTGAAGAACCACCAGATAACATGGAACCTTCTGAATCCTCTTCTAGCTATTCTTCCCAAGCTCAGGAAGAGCCCCCTGATAAACAAAAACAACCCAAGCCCAAAAATTCAAAGCCACCTAGATCCAAAAGTGCCAAAAAAGTGCAAACCTCCTGTAAATCCAAATGACCTTACCCCCCTTGGGTTGCTGGAATTTTTGGGGCTTTAATGGTCACGAAAAAGTTTTGGCTTGTAAAAGTTTCATCAAGTCCCATCATTTTGAGATTCTCTGTACTCTTGAGGATAAGCTTCCTACTCTTCTTTCTTCCGACTCCTGGTTTTCCCTTTCTCAATATATTTTTCTGAACGAGATGAGTTGCAACAATCTTTGCTCATCTAATCCTGGGAGAATATGGTTGAAATGGAAGTCTAACAGTATTACATTTAGGCCCATTACCACCTCTTCCCAATTTATTCATGGCAACCTTTCCTTTACCTCCAAGTCTCAGTTCCTCCTTAGTGTGGTTTATGCAGCCAACACCCAATCTGAAAGAGCCTCTCTGTGGAATCAGCTTGCTTCTTTAGCTGATAGTATTTCTACCCCATGGTCACATAAAAAGGCGGCCTTCCGACGACCCAGTTAGGAGAGTAGAGGTATTAGATTTGACTTGTGTTAAGAAAGGTAGGGGTAGACCTAAAAAGACCTGGTTAGAAAATATTAGGAATGACCTTTCTTTATTAGCGAGAATTTGGCTTTTAATTTACACTGAGAAAAAGGATTCATGTAGCCGACCCCACGTAGTGGGATAAAGGCTTGTTGTTGTTGTTGTTGTTGTTGTTGGATAATTATGGGAAATTTTAACTATTTCAGAAATACCAAAGAGAAATTGGGAGGGCTTCCTCCTCATCATAGTCAACTTAATGAAATGAATAGTTGGATTTTTGGTACTGGAGCCCTTGAGCTAGCCTCGATCGGGTTTAACTTCACTTGGTTTAACCAAAGAGCAGCTGACCCTATTCATGTTAAATTGGACATAATGTTGATAAATTATTCCTAGTTGGAAACTTACCCCACTTCCTTCTATAAAGTGGATTCCCCAAGCTGTTCTGATCACTCCCCCTTGGTTCTTTATTTTTGGACCCCTATGCCTTCGGGTGGGAGATTTTTTATTCAAAAATTAATGGGTAAATATGGATGGCTACTAGGATTTGGTCATTTCTGTTTTTGCCAAACATTTTAAAGCTAGTCTAATTGCCAATTTGTATTACAAGCTGAAATTGTCTTAGAGGATTTCTGAAGCAATACAAGTGGACTAATTCTTCCTACCTTAAAGAAAAAATTGAGTCTCTGAGTCTTAATCAGAGAAATTGTCTTGAGATGATTCATTTGAATCCGCTTGACCATAATCTTAACAGCTCTCTTAAGATTATCAACTCTTCTTTGACTTATTATCAGAATGCTTGGGCTTCTTGGATTTTGCAACGGGCTAAAGCTAAATGGCTTTCCTATGGTGAAGATGACTTGGGATTTCTATACGCCAGGATTAAAAATAGAGGTAATATCAACCAAACAAGGGAGATTACTACTCCTGAAGGTTACTTTAATTCCCCAAATTCAGTGGCACATGCTCTGACTAGCCATTTTCAGGGGCTTTTTAACACCCCCCATTCTTATAACCATAATGGAAGACTCATTCCTTCTGGTCCCTCCATTCCTGTTAATCTTGCAGATTCACTGATAGCTCCTATTTCTGATACTGAGATTAAAGAGGTGGTTTTTGCGAGTGCTTCCTCTTCATCTCCTGGACTCGACGGGTTCACATTTCACTTATATAAAACCTCCTGGAATATCACGGGTCACTATGTTTGTCAGGCAGTCAAAAACTTCTTTAATATTGGGCTTCTTACTACTTGTGTTAAAGCTACCACCCTTGTCCTCAATCCTAAGCAACCTCATGCTTCTAATATAAATACCATATCCCTTTACAACACTTTTTATAAAATCATTGCTAAGATTTTGGCAAATCATATGAAAGGGATCATGCCTCTTATCATTAACGAAAGTAAAGCGGGCTTTATTCAGAAAAGGATATCTTCAGATAATATTATTTTGGCTTCTGAAATTCTTAGAGATTTTAACTCGAGGTTTTATAAGGACTATTTTTGTGCAAAATTGGACATTAAAAAGGCATTCGATTCTATCTCTAGGGAATTTCTCCTGGCTTGGATGAAGGAGAAAGAATTCCCCATTAAGTTTATATAGTGGATCAAGGGTTGTATTATGGATGTCCCATTCTCTATTTGTGTTAAAGGAGCCCTTGAAGATTTCTTTAAATCTTCTTCCAAGCTTCGCCAAGGCTGCCCCCTCTCCCCACTATTGTTTTCCATTTTCATGGACGCCTGCTCTTGTGCCTTGGATGCTGGTAGATTCCGGGGTATCTCTAAAGGCCAGTATGTCTTCAATCACTAGTTATATGTTGATGATGTGTTGGTTTTTGGCCCTGCTTCTCTTTGGAATGCACATGCTCTAAATGATACTTTGGACATTTTTGTAAAAAATGTTGGGCCCTTCATTAATAAAAGTAAATGCTCTATCGGTTGACTTTCTGACTTTCTAAAATATCTTGGCCTTCTCATTGCCATTAAAAAACTTTCTTCCATTCACTCCCAACCACTATTGAGTAGGATCTCTACCCTACTTGCTGGTTGGAAAGTCAAGTTCTTGTCTTTTGCAGGTAGGATTAAGTATTTGAAATTTACTATTGCTAACACTATAACATACTGGATTAGAGGTGCGATTTTACCAAAAAACTGTTGTAAACAGCTTGGCAGGATGTGTTCAAAATTTCTTTATCATGGCTCCTTGTCAGAGAAACATCTTCACCTCATTGCATGGCATAAAACCTGTATCCCTACTTGTTTTGGGGGCTTAGGCATTATGGACATTTAGTATCTAAGTTTTGCTTATGGTTGAAACTTCATCTGGAGATTTTATAATAACCACTCTCTGCTCTTCTCTTGGCTCATATATAAATATATTTCACCTTATAAATATCACCTCCCTACTGCTTCTAAATTTTGGAAGTGCATCTGCTCTATTGTATATCGTATTTAACATTTGATCAGCTTTCATGGGATCAAATCCAGTTACTCTCTTTCTATGTTCTGGGACCCGTGGCTTAATGGTCAATCCTTAGCTAATGTTATTTCTTATATACCTGCTGGTTTCATGAGTGTTAAAGACTTTATTAAAGATGGAAAATGGCAATTAAATGAGGTTGTTCCCTCTCAGGTTGCCGATGCAATTTCGGTTATTCCTATCTCTAATGGCATCTTAAGCATTTCCTAGATGGGTGAGGGTGTTCCTAGCTTCAAAACTTTTAAAATGTTTTACTTTTCTATTATTGCTAAGATTAGCTGGTTCAAATTCATTTGGCACAAGCGAGCCACCCTTCGGTATTCTGCTTGCTTGGTTAGCTCTACTGGGTGGGCTCAAAACTATGGAGGTGCTTGCGATAAGAAATATTTTTATCCCTCCCAGCTTCCCTCTTTGCTCTACTGAGGATGTAAGTATCAATCATCTTTTCTTTCAATGTGATTTTTCTTTTCAGATTTTACAAATGCTTATACCGAGTACTCAGGAATTCCTTTTAAGGCCTAATTTGCTGCAGCTTTTTAAATTTTTTGATGGGGATCAAAGGTTTAATGCACAAGGGAAGAACTTCTATTATTTTGTTATTTATTGTTTGCTTTATTTCATCTGGTGAGAAAGAAATGATAGAAGATTTTTGAGGAAATAAAGCTCACCTTATGTTATTTATCATCTGGTCACTTCTGCCATTTTGTCGAAGGCGAGAAGTTGGAAAAATTTTGATATCTTATGCAGCAACTTTCCTCACTGTTTCTCTCGCCAATTCAACAATCGGGACGGTTTTTGGAACGTCTCTGGGCAATGATGAGGAGGACTGGGCTGTTGCTTTTAACCTTGGATGGCCTCATTATCTGCTTGTCCTTCCTCCAGTATTTGGCCTGGCTTTTTGCACCCTGTTGGACTTTCTTGTGGATTACTGATGGCAACTGGGTTCTATTTTTGAAGGCTTTGAGTGGCATTGGTGATTCGTCTGCCTTCTCCCAGTTCGTATTTCATGAGTCCTTTTGATACGATTTTGTTTTTTGGTCCAGTGTTGTATTTTTGTTTTTCAACTCGTCTATTACTTGTAAATCAATTGAGTTGGATAGGTTTTCCTTATAATTTGCTTTTTTATCAATATATGGGCTAAGCCCCAAAATTTCCCAAAAAAAAAAAAACTATGGTAAAAACGCTTCTTCTTTATCCCCAATTCATGGAGAAATTTATCTTTATTGGCTAAAAAAAATCAAAAACTATAGAATGTATGTTCTCCTTAGAAAAAATAAACTGCAACACTGAAATAAAAACATAGGTCACAGATCAAATAGGATTTGTAAGATTTATGTATTAAATGTTTGAAAATGAAATAAAATCTAAGTGTTACATTGATTTGGTTTTTATTTTTGTGATATACATGGACATGCCCAAAAAAATCGCCTTCATGGAGCACAATTCTTGAGGCATATCTAAATTAAAAACTTCAAAAATTAAATTCAGGGCCATCAGAACTTAAATTTCAATAAACTTGTAATAAAATTAAATGTATCAATGAGAAGAACCCAACGACACTAAAATCGGTCCATTCTGAGCCCAAATGGGTTCAAATCAATGGACATAAGCATATTTGGAAGGTTCAAATCATTAATTAGATATCCGAATGATCTTTAAATATGGAATGTTTATAGTCAAATCGAGCGGCCCGACAAGACGAATCCAACGATCCTAAGACCACTTAATTATGACAACATTAAGGTATTTAAATGCTTGACAAATGCTCTATGATCGAGGGAATTAGTATGAGTCATCTAATGGAACACTCTAAAATTTCCATGGACATGATATTCTCCATATTTACGGGATATGTCGCTCTCAAAATCTATAAATAGACCCCCCCCCCCCCCCCCCCCCCCCCCCTCTTCTCATATTAAATGGGGTTGGATCCTTTGGAAGATTGGACCTTGGGCTAGAGATTAAGAGAGTCATAAGGTATGAAGAATCACAGAGCTCCACACCAACAACACTATCAACAAACCATCATCGTTTGGCCACCGTTGCTGAACCTCCTCCAAATAATTGTCATGGACCTCCATCCGACCACCACCACTGGGTTGATCTCTAACACCATTGCCCAACTACAGTCTTTTGGACCACTATCGCCTTCATCCATTGACTACAGTCCCTCTAGCCTCTGTTGTCTGCCTACTAAAGTCCCTACGACCTTCGTATCCACTTGACTACGGTCCCACAGACCACCATCACCCATCGATTATGGTCCAACAAACCACCATCACTCGCCGATTACAATTCTTTTGATCGCCATTACCCGCCGACTATGATCCCTCCAATCACCAATTGCGGTGGTTCAACAGAAGTCTAACATCAGGCAGTGGTTTGGAGGAAGTCACGGCGACAATTGGTGGTCTAGCATAATTCCGGCGTTAGGTGGTGGTATGGTAGAACTTCATCGTTAGGTGGTGGTCCAGCGAAACTCCAGGCGATAGGTGGTGGTCCGGTAGAAATCCAGCGACAGGAGGTGATCTGACAAAACTCCGACATCGGGTGGTAGTTCATTTGAACTCTGGTGTTGGGTGGTGATTTGATGGAACTCTAGCGTCAGGCGATGGTCCCGTAGAACTTTGAGCTTCGGGCAGCGGTCCGCCAGACCTACGGGCGTCAGGTGGCGGTCCGGCAAAAATTCAGCTTCGGGCAGTCATCCTGCGGAACTTCAGGCGTTAGGCGGTGGTCTAGCAGAACTTTGGCGTTAGGAGGTGGTCCATCAGAACTTTGGCGTCAAGCGGTGGTGCGGCAGAACTCCGGACGGTTGTCAAGGAGGAGCGAGGAGGCAAGAGCGATCTCTTATCTCTCTCTTACTTCTCCTCCTTTTGCTTAGGGTCCCCTCTTATGAGGAAAGGGGGGTTCTATTTATAGATTTTCTAGTGTGTCATGGCTTGTAAATAGAAGGAAGATCAAGGGTATTTTGGGAGTGGTTTGTATGGACGAGCGATATTGAATCCCTTGATCGTGGATCATTTATTGGGCATTTGAATGTCTTCATGATATCAGAATTCAGTGATCTTGGGCTCATTGGATTTTTTTCGTTGAGTCACTCAATTTGATTATAAGCATGTCACATTTGAAAATCGTTTGATAAATAAAATTGTGGTTTGAACCTTCCAACAACGCTTTGGGTCCTTGATTTGTACCCATTTGGGCTCGGATTGAGTCGAATTTGGTGACGTTGGGTTTGTATTTTTGAGACGTTCAATTTGACTGTAAGTTTGCTAAAATCGGAATTTAGATGATCCCAAATTTAATTTTGAAAGTTTCCAACTTGATTTTGCCTCGAGATTCGTGCCCGTCAAGAAAATTGTTGTATGATATATCAATAATTAATTTATTTTTAATCCATTATTTTAAATTAAAAAATATATTATATACTAAAACAAATAATTAATAAAATTTTAAAATATGATTTTATATTTAAATATGATTAATATTTATGACATTCATTTTTAATAAATATTAAATAAAAATGAATGATAAAAATATTTAATAAAAATGAATGTTTTAAATAACAATAATGTTTTAAAATTTTATTATTTCCAATCTAAGTTTGTAGTAAACATAATCATAGTCGCAATTAAAGAAGATAGCCTTCCAAACCTTGCAAATGAACTGAGATTAACACTTCAAATCTTCGGCTCAACTTGTGCTTTGATGCTTCACATTCAGTTCTATTTACTGCACCAGAGTGAATAGTGCTAAAGAGTAAAAATATATTATTCTAAATAAACGGGGATTAAAGCCATTGCATGTAGACTATCAATATTTTAGAAGTTTTTCCCATCCCACTAAGGTTGTCTTTGGGAATTGGGATATCTTTTTATTCATTTCTAAAATAATTTTTTAGTACAAAATTTTTTTAAACTAAACAATTTTATACTAAAAGTCAAGGTTGTGAAAATCGAACCGGACAACGAATTGGAAGAGGAGAGGTTCACGGTTCGACCGGTCGAACCGGGGTCGAATCGGATGACGTAATAAATAATAATATTATTAAAAACTAATAAAATAAAAATCATATAATATAAGTATATGGTCATTTAATAATATTTATAAAATTGTAAAATATATAATAAAATTTTATACATATAAATATCTTTTAAGAATAATATATTTATAAGAATAATACTTAATATAATATATAAATTTATAATATAAAAATTTATGATCATTAATATAATATAAATAATTAAATATGTGACCATTTAATAATATTTATAAATTTAAAAATATATATAATGCAAAATTATAAATATAAATATCATTTAAAATTTATATATATTATATATATAATTAAATATATTTATAAGAATAATATTTAATATAATATATAAATTTATAATATTAATATTTAATAATATAATAATTATAATATATATTATAGGAAATTTATAATACATATCATTCAAATTTATAGCACAACTAAAAAAAATTGAAGCCCAACTAGCCCAAATAAGCTCAAATTCACATTTTAAACTATTCATGCAACATTTTTAGTCCCACATCATAGGGGGAGTTTGAAGATGTTTCCTTGAACCATTTATAAAGTGAGAAGTACACTCTCTTTGTAAAATAAATTATGTGAGTTATCTAAGATAACTTACATGTATTATTTATCATCATATTTAATAAAAATATTTTTAAAAGTTTAAAAAATTTTAATAAACAAAAATATATTTTTAAAATTTTAATTAAAACAAAATAAAATATTTTTATGAATTGGTCGGTTCTTTTCAACCCGGACCGGTTCACCGGTTGAACCGCCGGTTCAATCTGGTTTTCAAAACAGTGCTAAAAGCTGCTTTAGAAAGTTGTACAAAAATCATCACAAATAAAACCTAAAATTTAATATTATCCGCTTTGCACAATCTCAACTTAATTTATAATTCAGCCCCTTACTAATTATAAATTTTTTTAAATATTACTTAGAGAGAACTACTTATAAAGAGAGAGAGAGAAAAAAAATATTCTGAAACGATTTTTATTGGAATAAAATTTTTGGTTGGCCTATTGATCTTTAGTTTTCATTTTTAGATATGATATGAGCTCAAACTGACCATTCTTTTTTATGATCATTTTTCATGTATGAACATATTTTTGGGAGGATTTATATATATATATATATATATATATATCTTGCATCCATATTTTTTTTTAATCATTAAAACATAAAAATTTTGTAAATCTTGCATCCATATGTTTATATATAATTATATAATATTGCGATATCTAAACCTAATCAAAGTATGTGTGTACAAATACAATGTTAGTTCTAATGTATGTCTGTATTAAGTTATTTATAATGATATTTTTAATATAATACAAAATTATTTCATGTTATATCAGTAAATATAAAAAGTTATATGCTAGGTATGCAAATAAAATTTTTTTTTATTACAGAGTTCACAGCTGGAAAGTAGAAGATGTCAGCTTTTCAACTTTCCATGAGTCATCCTATATTTATTGAACTGTTCTTTTGTATTATTACAAAAATCTTATATATATATATAATATTTATGTCTATTTTCCCCCAAAAATAAATATTTATGTCTAGCTAATATAGTTTAACGGTCATCATATAATAACGATCACATTTGGATTCATATAGAAAAAAATAAAATAAAAAAGGTAATTCGACCATTTCATTGGGAGGGACTGAACAAGATTTTTTTTTCCTTGAAAATTTTTATTTTCTTTCAGTTGAAAATGATATATTTGATTTATTTGAAAGGAATTACTGTCAGGAAAAAAATTGAATATGATATTCTGACGCGACACGTAATTAACAAAGCCACTTATATGCGTGTTGAATGATAAGATTATATATTCATATAGTTGTAATATTTAATCAAATTATGATTTATCATTGATTATAAATGATTCACCTACTTTGGGGACGATATTAATTCATGAAGTAAACACAAAATATATGTAACATATTATGTGGTGAAAGTTTTAAGTTCCATAGTCATTTACTTATTTCTTTGATGGTACCCCTTTAAAGAGAGACGCTAGATGCTAAAATGTCCAGCATAAATCCATATACTTACATTGGGAGTCAGAGTGAATATTGATGGCAAGAATTACCCCTATAGATGATGGTATACATTGACATTATTTGCGATGGTACGTGTTGAAGTCAACAGACTTTAGTTTAGCTTGGTCATAATGGTCAGAGGGCTGTAGTTTGGTGATAGAGGTTGTTGGATCTTAGTCGAGCAAGGGAGGTTAAATGATCATTGTCAGGTAATGATGATTGAAGGACCGTAGTTAGGTGATTGAGGTCAAAAAACTATAATATGATGATCATGTTCGAAGGGTCATAGTTAGGCAAAGGTGATCAAAGGGATGTAGTTGGGTAGTAGTAGTCAAAGGGATGAAGTTGGGTAATAGAGGTCAAAGGGCCTTAGGCAATAGCGGTCACAGAAAAATACTCAGGCCATGATGAGCAATGAAGTTTAAAGGACGGCAATAGAGTAACAGTGTTGAAGCTCCAAAATTCCAAAATATGTGTCATATCCTATAAAATTTTTTTGGGTGATTTAAAATTCAAACATAGTCCGATCGTAGGCGTAGAGAACCCGGATCACGTTAAAAGTGTTAAAATTGAGTTTAAAACAATGAAAAATGATCCTATGAACTCCAAAAACATCCAATTTGGTCTTTTTGGGGTTGAAATTGGGCCCAAAATTGTGTTGGGATGGGCCTTGCCGTCGGACGCCATCGGGCGCCGTCGAAGCCGCTGCCACCGCCAGCGGAGCCGCCCGCTTAACCCGCACGCTTTGGCCCGCCTAGCCTGGTTCTCTCGAGCCGCCTACGGCCCGTGCCTGACCCGGGCATGCCGGCCCGCCTGGGCCTGCGCTGGCCTGTCAGCCGGCCGTAGTTAGCCGTTTGACAACCGCTGGTAGTAACCGCCAGCTGTTAAAATTAATTTTTTTTCTCTCTCCCATAACTTCCCCAACTTTGCCAACTTCCCCCTCACACCTATACCGGTAGAAATTCAACGTCATGTAGAAGCCAGACGAAAGTCCATCAACGGATAATAGTCTGATGACGGGTAGAAATTTGGCATAGGGTAGAAGTCCAACAAAAGTCTGGAGACAGGTAGAAGTCCGACGATGTGTAAAAATTCAACATCGGGTAGAAGCCAGATAATAATCCAACGACGGGAAGAAGTCTGACGATGGGTAAAAATTCAACGTCGGGTAGAAGCCCGATGAAATTCCATCAAAGGATAGTAGTCTGACGAGGGGTAGAAATTTGGCGTCGGGTAGAAGTCCAATGAAATTCCATCGATGGGCAGTAGAGTGTAGAATTTATCAAAGATATATGACCCATCCGAGGTTGTATGTCAGACCATTTGCTTGATGATGTTAACTTATATGGATGAGGCCGAGAGGATCCACCGAGAATGTATGACATATCCGAGGTTATATGTCCGAGCCCTACTCGATAACGTTAACTTGTGTGGAAGAGGTAGTGAGAATCCACTAAGGATATATTCCATATCCGAGATTGTATATCATAGCCCTGCTCGATGACGTTAACATGTGTGGAAGAGGTTGAGAGAATCCACCAAGAATGTATGATGCGGCGGAGCACGCTAGTTCGCTCGAACTAACAGAACATGACACCCATAATAACAAACTCATACGGTGCCCACTACCCCATTTTATCTTTTTCCTTACACTTTGTTATTTTCGGTTACTTGCTGCTTTAGTAGACGTTTTACAAGCTGGACTAGATATAGTATAAAGAAATGAAAGGGAATACATATACCTCACAGATAGTAGTTGTACACAGTTTTTACATATTTTTAGAAATACTTACAGTTCTCGGTTACAGAACTTGGGCTTGTTATGTTTTCTTTGTGCTTGTGTTCTTTGCATGTGACAAACGTTTGCATCATCTGGTATCAGAGCCAGTGCTCGGAGGGGATGGCAGATCACGGCAAACTACCGGTCACCAACGAAGTTCCAAGCCTGGACACACTCTGGGCAAACCAGTCTAATATGAATCGCCAGTTGGACGATCCCGTAGAAGACATGCAACGGGTGACAGTTGAAGTTCGCTGTGAGTTTAATCTCTTAAAGGAAAGACTTCCACAATATCCCCCAGCAAGGGAGGGAACGCCTGCAAATAGCCAAAGACCTTTGAGGATAGAAGCTCCACTCTGCATTGGCCGATGAAACCCATTATTTTCACAGGAAATGTTAGATTCAGATGAAGAATGGTAGGAGTATCAGAGAGCTGGTGAAGAAGAATCCAGAGAAGAAGGTGGTGAAGTTAGAATCCCACAAGAGTCATTCAAGATAGGCTGGAGTTAAACTCTGTTTGGGCTATGTCGCAAGCAGTCACTACACCTTGAAGGCGGAAGTGCAGTAAAATAGACAACCAAAAAATGTCACGAATCATCGTCATTGGCAAGAACCACTATACAACAAAAAAAGAATAATCCGTCCACCTCGAAGACTCCCCCTAATGCTACTTCCATTGCAACACCTTCAATTCCCATTCCCAATGCCAATTATGAACCCAAGCAGCAATTGAAGAATCGGCTAGCTACTAAGGAGAACCCTTATACCAAGCCATCCATGTTCAAGTGTTTCCGTTGTTTCCAATTGGGGCACAAATCTAATGAGTGCCCACAATGGTGACAAATCCAACTGGCCTAATGTGAATAAGAGGGAGAACCAGCTGAAGCAAAGGTGGAGACTGAAGTAGGCATGGAAGATGTTCTAGCTGATGATGGTGAGCCATTGATCTGCATCCTAGAAAAGATGTTGCTAGCTCCCCGACAATCTAGTAACTCTCAAAGCCATGCTATATTTAGAACCCAATGCACTATCAATGGCAAGGTCTGTGATCTATTAATTGACAACGGATGGACAAAGAATGTGATATCTCGAGCCGTGGTACAAAATATGCAATTGAATACCTCCAAGAATCCTAATCCTTATAAGATAAGTTGGGTGAAGAAAGGTATGGAAATAAGTGTCACGGAATCTTACGGAGTGACCTTTTCCATTGGAAAAAAATATGTGTGTGATGTGTTGTGCGACGTCGTCAAAATGGATGTTTGCCATCTCATTTTTGGGAGGCCATGGCAGTTTGATGTGGGTGCTACTTACGATTGCAGAGCACATGTATATGCCTTCGAGTGGAAAGGTAAACGACTCCGTCTCTTACTCAACTCCCCAGAATTTAAAGCTCCACACTCTGAATAAGCAAAACAGGCGGCCTTGGATGTAGTGAATGGGTCTACATTGCTTCATTGCTGGCAGGAACCTACTCCTTTGTATGCCTTAGTAATAGCATAGCCTAACACGGCAACTCAACAAAAGGAGATCCCCACAGACATTCAATTCTTGCTGTAGCAGTACCAAGATATTGCACATGCTGAATTACCCACTGGGTTACCGCCTCTCAGCAACATACAACATCAGATTGATTTACTCACTGGCTCATCTCTACCTAATCTCCCCCATTACAGGCTTAACCCGAAAGAGCAGAATATTCTCCAGGGATTAGTTGAGGAATTACTGGAAAAACAATTGATTCAGATAAGCAGGAGTCCTTGTGCAGTGTCGACACTCTTAGTTTTGAAGAAAGGTGGAAGTTGGAGAATGTGTATCGATAGCCGAGCCATCAACAAGATAACGGTCAAATACATATTTCCCATACCACGTATTGAAGAATTGCTTGATCAACTCACGGGTTCGTCCATTTTCTCAAAAATTCACCTTCGCGACGACTATCATCAAATTAGGATAAGGCTAGGGGATGAATGGAAAACGGTGTTTAAGACTCCACAAGGAATATATGAGTGGAGGGTCATGCCCTTCGGGCTGTGCAATGCCCCTTCGACATTCATGAGAATGATGACATAAATCCTTAAATCATATATGGGTAAATTTTGTGTTGTGTATTTCGATGACATTCTAGTGTATAACACTGATTGGGAGTACCATTTAAATCATTTACACAAACTTTTTGAAGTTTTAAAACAGCAAAATTCTATTTATCAATATGCCCAAATGTGAGTTTGCTGCTAAAAAAGGTTTCTTTCCTTGGATTCACAATATCAGAGGAAGGTGTTCATATGGATTCCACAAAGGTAGCTGTGATCCTGGACTGGCCGACACTGACTACTTTTTTTGAAGTTCATAGTTTTCTTAGCCTGACTAATTTTTACCGCAAGTTTATCAAGAATTTCAGTTTGCTAATGGCTCCCGTCACTGAATGCTTAAAGTCCAAGGAATTCCGGAGAGGGAATGAGCAACAATTAAGCTTTGAAGCAGTTAAAAAGGCTATTAGTTCAGCCCCAGTGCTTTCTCTTCTGAACTTTGACAAATTATTTATTGTGGACACAAACGCCTCCTCTCTTGGTGTAGGCGCGGTTCTATCGCAAGAAGGTAAACCAATTGCCTTTTTCAGTGAGAAATTATGTCCGGCTCACCAAAAATGGTCAGCTTACGAGCAAGAATTTTATGCAATTGTCCATGCACTCAAATAGTGGGAGCAATATTTATTACACCAAGATTTCATTATGTGCAGCGACAACAAAGAATTACAGTATATTAATAGCCAGCGCACGGTGAACCGTATGCATGCTCGTTGGGTGATGTTTTTACAAAGGTTTTCATTCACAATTAAGCATAAACCCGGATCCAATAATAAAATTGCGGACGCTCTCAGCCGGAAGCGAATTCTACTCGCAAAGCTACAAACAGAGATCACGGGGATGGACTGCCTTAAAGAATTGCATGTTGAAGATCCTGACTTTGGCATTATTTGGAAGCAATGCCATGAAGAAACAGGAGGCTCAGAGTATATGATAAGGCATGGATACGTGTTCAAAAAGATTCTCCTCTGCATCCCTGTTTCTTCCTGGAGACCTCAACTGACTCATGAGGCTCACGGTGGAGGTCTAGCTGCACATTTTGGCAAGGAAAACACACTTCAGCAACTTCAAACTTGTTTCTTTTGGCCCCGATTGAGGAAAGATGTATTTTGCATGGTGGACAGTTGTCCGATCTGTCAAGCTTATAAGGGTGGAGCGTAGAATACAGGACTTTATATGACGTTGCGGGTGCTAGATTCGATTTGGGAAGATCTCAGTTTAGACTTCGTTTTGGGCTTGCCACGAACTAGGAGAGGAAACAACTCCATCATGGTGGTCATTGACATATTTTTAAAAATGGCCCATTTTAATTCGTGTAAGAAAACTTCTAATGCTTTGAGCATTGCAACACTTTTTTTTAATGAAACTGTTCATTTACAAGGCCTCCCTCGAAGCCTTGTATCGGACCGTGATGTCAAGTTTATAAGCCATTTTTGGAGGGAACTATGGAAACGACTTGGCACGGATCTCTGACTTAACTCTGCATACCACCCTCAATCCGAAGGACAGACCAAGGTCGTCAACCACACCTTGGGAAATATGTTGCGATGTCTGGTACATGACAATCCAAAGCAATGGGAAGAGGTCCTCAACAAAGCAGAATTCGCCTATAATTCCATGACAAACCAGTCGACATATAAATCACCTTTCAGTATTGTGTACACTAAACAACCTAACATTGCTTTGGACATTACTGTGTTGCCAAAATGCAAATCGTCGGTTGCTACAAACTTCACGAATCAATACATGAAGATGTCAGCGAAGGTTCGCCAACATATCATTAAGTCCAACCAACATTATAAAGAGGCTGCAGATGCTCAGATGCTCATCGTCGATAAAATACATTCAAAGTGGGAGATCTAGTCATGGTCAGACTTCGATGAGAGCAATTTTCACCTAGAACATACAATAAGTTGGCACGCTGCAAAGTCGGCCCAGTACATATTATCACTAAAATCAATGACAACGCCTACACTGTTGCCTTACCTGCTGATTGTAACACTTCTCCAACTTTTAATTTCTCTGACATTTAGGAATACAAACCTGCATACGATGCCAAGATCACACTAAGCTCATCAGAGTCGAGCTCTTCTGAAGCTGGGGAGGACTGATGCGGCGGAGCACGTGAGTTCGCTCGAACTAATAGAACAAGACACCCATAATAACAAACTCATACGGTGTCCACCACCCCATTTTATATTTTTCCTTACACTTTGTTATTTTTGGTTACTTATTGCTTTAGTAGACTTTGTAGAAGCTGGACCCATATTAGGAAGAAAGGAGAGGGAATACATATACCTCATAGATAGTAGTTGTACACAGTTTTTACATATTTTTAGAAATACTTATAGTTCTTGGTTAAGGAACTTGGGCTTGTTCTATTTTCTTTGTGCTTGTGCTCTTTGTAGGTGACGGACATTTGCATCAATGTATGGCCTATCCGAGGTTGTATGTCAGAGCCCTACTCGATGACGTTAATCTGTGTGGAAGAGGTCGAGAGAATCCACCAAGGACGTATGACCTATCTGAGGTTGTATGTCAAAGCCCTTCTCAATGACGTTAACCTATGTGGAAGAGTTCAAGAGAATCCACCAAGGATGTATGACTTATCCGTGGTTGTATATCAGAGCCCTGCTTGATAACGTTAACCTGTGTGAAATAGGTCGAGAGAATACCCCAGGATCGATCATCCAATATTTAAGACATAATAAAGATTATATATTTATCGAATGAGATTATATCCATCAGTAATTGTTTTTAAAGAATGAGACAATATTAGAATAAATTGAATAACATATTATCACATTATGTAAGACAATACAATAAGTCCTCCCTAGTATGACTTAGGGAAATACAAAATATACAATAAATTGAACAACATTCATTATGTAAGATAGTACATTGTACTCAAAATATAAGATATATGTACGAGGACAACACAATGTTTAACTTAGAAGAAAATATTAGGGATATCAAGGTGACACCCTATTTAAAAAAATAAAGACACGATGAAGTAAAACAAGTACTATTAGTAACCCAAATGCATGAAGTGCATGGCCATTTAATTTCACCATCCATTTGAATATTATTCAACGATTGTCTATCCTTATCGGATTAGCCTCTTCATTGAGTTATTTGCAACATTCAGTAGTGTCCCCACGACTACGGTGGAATTAACAGTATCGATCCTGATTTCTTGTATTCAGTTTCAAAGGATTATGCCACTTAATATTTTCTTGGTCTTGAATGGCCATCAGTACATTAGTTTGAGGTGCATTGAGAGGTGTATACTCTTCTTCTTGTCGAAACTCTTATCGTGGCAATGGAGGTCTAGAAGGTAAGTTATTCTTTCATTCTTTCTTCTACTGCGAGAATGAGTTATCCATTATAGGAGCATTTTTGTGCTTTTCGGAAGGTTGGTCAAATTGCTTCCTATGGGCATTGATCGCTTCAACTGCTAATATTTGTGCCTCCACAAGATGGATCAAGTCAGCATATGAAGGAATTATGTCTCGTATAAGTGTTGAGTAAAAGAGAATATGACAAAGGCTTCCAAGGAAAACTCTTCTTAGCAATTCAGGATCTACTCCTAAAATTTATCAAATTTTCATGAAAAATCACTAAAAATACTCCTTTAGTGATTCTCCTTCATTATGGTGAATAAAAAAAGGTGGGAAGAGTCTCTAACCATCCTCCGATTGGCAATAAATTATTCGACAAATATTTTGGCTAATTTGTCGAATGTTGGAATGGATTTGTTGGGGAGTGAATAAAATCATGTTAGATCTTTTCCTTTGAGGGTAGCAGGAAAGACCTTACATAGGAGTTTGTCAAAGGCTCGCTAGATGTCTGAGAAGGCAATGGGCTCAGTTCGGTAAATTTCACCTTACAATGCTTGGTATGGGGTGGAGTTTATGTGCCTTTGAAGATATTAATGCTGTGGAATCAGTTATGAATAATGGGCCTTGGTATGTTAATGGGCATATCATAGGTATGGATAAATGGTCTCCTACGTTCTCTCCTTCTTCGTTAAAAGGGCTTACAGCTCCAATTTGGATTAGATTACCAAATCTACCTCTTCATTTTTGGGATGAGGTGGATGTTTGTAGGATCGCTTCACAGGTGGGCACCCCATACTTGATCGATGGAAGTATGTTTCAATGGAGTAGGAGGGAGTTTGCCAGAATTTGTGTCCATGTAAAACTGGAAAACCGGCTACCTAATGGTGTTTGGGTTGAGGGGAGTTATGGAAATTTTTTTCAAAATATTGAATATGAAAAGATTTCTTCTTTCTATTTCTCTTGTGGTAGAATTGGACACGTGAAGAAGGATTGTCCTAAGAAAAAGGCTGATGTGGTGGAAGTTAAAGGTGTACAGCAAGTTTTTAAAAGTATGGACAAATCTACTTTATTGAATAATACAGTAAATAATATTGACATGAAAACTGCTGAATTGGATACTCTTGAAGATAAATATGGACCTTGGGTCCATGTGAATTATGGAAAGAAGAAACCGATTAACAGAAGAAGACTCCCAGATTTTGTAAAAAGACCTGATAAGAAGATTGAAGTTGCTGCAGTAATTGAGAAGAAGAATGATACAACTACTGATAAATCCGATGTGGAGGAGATGACTAAGGTGCAATGCCTGGTTCGGGATTCTTCAGATCTCCTGAGGAAGTCTATAGCTGAAATTGGTATGATCTCTCAATCCAATAAATTTGATTACTTATGTGATATTGGGGAAGAGGGTGAAATTATTCAAGATCATGCAGATAATGGTAAAATATGTGACATGGTTACTAATAGTGTTGTTGAAGTTCAAAGCATTGTGGATAATGAGGCTGTAGATTTGAATATAATTCCTAATGGTAAGGAAAGTATTTTGGAAGGTGGTGGGGATTTTGAATGATAACTTGGAAGAGAGGGATGATAGCTCTACTTATGTTAAGAAGAAGTATTCTAAACTGCTTAAGGGATTAGGTCTTATTAAGCTTTCTCTTAGAAATAGAAGATTTGATGGAGAAGTTAAAAACAAGGAGGGGAACTCTTCCCCTACTCTTCATTAAATGGCCTCTATAATTTTTTGGAATTGTAGAGGAGCAAGAAAGAGTAAAGCTTCTCTATACTTGAAGGAAATTGTGAAGGAGTATGGGGTGTTGTTTGTTGGTTTGTTGGTAACAAAACTAACTTCGGTTAGTTGGAATGAAATCAATTCTTTAATTGGTACTGATTGGGATTTTTTTATTCTCCATCTAATGGATTATCTAGTGGTATTTTGGTTGTTTGGAGATCCAACCTTGCTTCTTTGTCGTTATGTAAATCATCTTCCCAATGTATTATTGATGATTTAAATATATTGAAGATGGGGGTTTGGAGAATCTCTACAGTTTATGGTCACAAAGAGGTGGTTGGGAGGATGGAACTTTGGAGAGATATTGAATTATATTCTTCCAAGGATATTCCTTCAATTATAGGTGGAGATTATAGTTGTTTATTGGCCAAAGAAGATAAGAAGGGTGGTAAGAGATTTTTATTTTCTCAAGGCGCTAAGGATATGAATGAATTTTTTATCAAAAATGATTTGCATGAAGCCGGTTTTCTGGGTCCTAGATTTACTTGGTGTAATAACAAGGTGGGTGGAGCTCTCATTTTGGAGAGGTTGGATAGGTGTTATTTGAATTCTGCTGCTATTGGCTATTCCTAGTTGATGGTGGTACGACATCTTCTGAGGATTGCATCTGATCATTGTCCTATCTTATTCAATCTTGTGAGTAACATTCCTAGAACTCAGAAATTTATTAAATTTGAAGATTACTGGTCTTCTTATCCGGTTTCTACATGTATTATACGCAAAACTTGGAATAAAAGAAGTTGTGGTTCATTTGCTGAAATCGTTAACAGCAAGTTTAATAGATCCTTGAAAGCCTTATACTTTTGGAGTAAAGCAAATCTCAAAGATCTCAATGAATTGAAGGAATGTCTTAAGAAGGACATTTATGAATTACAAATGGAGGAAGCTTCTATTGGTTTTCTATCGGATGATAAGATCTTGCTTTTATGATCTAAGGTTAATGAGCTTAATAAGTACCTTGGCTCAGTTGAATACCTGGTGGAGACAGAGAACTAAGATCAATTGGGAGAAGAATGGAGATAAAAATACAAGATTTTTTCAGACTTATGCCAATGGTAGAAGGAACGGGAATTGGATTTCAAAAATAAAAAATGAAGATGGTATTGAGGTTGAAGAGCAAAAGCTGATTGAGAATATTTTTGTTGATTATTTCAGTCATAAATGGCGGTTGAGAGATTGTAAATTAGAAGATTGGCCACCTAGCTTATTTGTCCTGAATTTAGAGGATAGTAAGAAACTGGAAGCTGAACTCACGGTTGAAGAGCTTACAGAAGCTGTCAAAGGTTTGAAGGGATTTAAATCTCCAGGAATAGATGGTATATCTTATTCCTTCTTGAAGAATTATTGGTCCATTATTAAGAGTGATACTTGGAATGCTGTTCAGCATGTTTTTTCTATGGGTGCCATGGAACCGGAATGGAAAGAGACTGTTGTAGTGCTCATTTCAAAAATTCAAAATCCTACTTTGCCTTCTCACTACAGACCCATCAGTTTATGCAAATCAATTTATAAATTGATTGCAAAAATTCTTTTAAATAGAATGCAGGGCTTGATTCATAAGCTCATTTCCAATGAATAAGTTGCTTTTTTGAAGGCAAGATCAATATCTCAACATATTCTTATGGCTCATGAAATGTTTCACAGATTCAGGTTTTCTAAAGCGTCAAAAGGGTTGGTTTCATTCAAGTTTGACATGGAGCAAGCCTATGATAGCATGGGTTGGCCGGCATTAGAGAAATTCCTGAGGTACTTTGGTTTCCCTTGTAAATTCTCAAAGCTAATCATGGATTGTGTGGTGGATGCTAAGTTCTCTATTTTGATTAATGGAAACTATTCTAAATGGATAACGGCTAAGAGTGGGTTTCATCAGGGATGACCACTCTCTCCGTTTTTATTCATTTTATGTTCTCAATTACTTTCTAACACTTTGATTAATAAAGGGGATTTGGTGGGAATCAAAGTTCATTCTATTCCTAGAATTTCTCATTTGTTATACGCAGATGATATTATTATTTTCTCTGAAGCCAGTATTAAGATGGTTAAAGAGGTTAAGAGAATTATGGTGGATTTTTGTGAATGGATGGGCCAACATCTAAATTACAAGAAATACGTAATTCTATTTGGTAAAGCAATGAAGAAGAAGAAAAGGACATTACTCAGATTATGGGACTTAAAATGGTGAACGAGATGACTTATTTGGGTGTGAAGATAGCCTTGAGAAGGTTAGTTCGTGCTGATTTTCATGGATTATTGGATAAATCATTGGAGAAAATCAATATTTGGGGTAACAAGTTTTTGTCTTTGCAAGGGAGGATAACTCTTATTAAATCGGTTATTTCAGCTTTTCCAATCTTTCAATTGACTCGTGTTCTTGTTCCTAAAAGCATTCTAGCAGATATTGATAAATTGTGTAGGACTTTTATTTGGCACAAACAAGATGGTAAATAAGGTATTCATTAAGTTAATTGGGAAGTTTTGTGTAAACCAATTGAATTTGGTGGGAGAGGTATTCATTCTTGTTCTAAATCTATTGGCCCGGTAAGAACTAAGCTAACTTGGAATTATTTGAATGATAAAGATTGTTTGCTGCATAAAATTCTGTCTTTAAAATATGGATTGGCTCCTTCTAATTCTTTTACAAAGAAATCTGCTGCTTGGAAAATTATTACAGATGGTGCTAAAGCTCTTAATAAGATTACAAGATGGCGTATCGTTGATGGGAGATCAATAAACGTGTTAAAAGACACTTGGATTTTTTACAAAAGTATCATGTTGTGGCCTACTTTTGTTTCTATTTTGATGGAACCTGACATGTTAGTAGAGAATTTGATTGCTAATGTTTCATGGAGCATGGATATTCTGAGAAAGAACTTCGGTGAAGACTTGGTTCAGCTGATTAGCAGAATTAATATTCATCCCTTTAAGTAGGATGATCAGGTGGAAATGATAAATCAAATGTCTAGTAATACAATTTCTTATCTTGCTTCTAATGCTATGTTTTGTAATGATTCTTCTACTACGTATTGGGGATGGATTAGAAAACTTAAACTGAATTCTCGGGTTGAGAATTTTTGGTGGAGGATTTATCACAAGGTGATTCCTACTTTCAATTTTCTTTTCCATAGAAGATTGATTGATTCTATTTTTTTCCCGAGAGAATGCTTGAATACTGAAGATTATGAGCATGTTGTGGTGGGATGTTCAAAATTAAATCAGATTATTCAAACTCTTAATAATTGGGGATTTGCTATCCCGGTCTTTAAGAGGTTTGAGGATTGTTGTATTTGGCTGAATCAATGTGTTTCTAAGCATATTGTGTTGGGAAATATGTATTGCACGATGGTTTTCTTATCTTGGAAATCTAGAAACAAAGGATTTTATGGTGATGGTGAAGACAGTATAGTGTTTATTGCTTCTATTACTATTACCTTGTCTTCTATTTCAACAAATTCAGCTCTTATTAAACAATCATCAGGAATCTGGGATGTCAATCAGTCTAATAGAGTGTTAAAAAATTCTTGGCATCCCCCACCTCCTGACTGGATAATAATGAATGTGATGTGCTTGTTATCATCTTACAAGGCTTTCATTGGAGGAGTATTCAAAGCTCACAAAGGAAGGTTTTTTATGTGCTTTTGGGTTTAATGGGATTCATTGGGATGTAAATCAACTCGATTTACTTGCTGTTCAGTCCCTAATCCGGTACTTACAAAAGTGGATGTTTGAGTACAAAGGTATTATAGTTGAAGGAGATAATGCAAATGTTGTCAAACATCTTCAAAAAGGTTACAATCTACTTAAAGCTGTGGACGATCGCAATGAGGTACCTTATGGTTTGAAAGATTTCAATTTGCTTATGTTTAATTGGGTAGATAGAAGTTGTAATAAGTTAGCCGACTTGTGTGCTAACATTGCTTTGAATCATGCTTTTATTTGGGATGATATTGCTATGTGTAGTATTCTTCTTTCTTTTTTATGAATTTTAAAGGAGGAATATGATGATATTGGTAGATTGTAATTAGCTTTCTTTTAATAAATTTGCCTCGACATTTCTTCAAAAAAAAAAAAGGCTCGCTGGATGTGCATTATGGTCCTTTAGTGATTAATATGTTCGTACAGGTCATATGTCCCATCATATGAATCGATACTTGGTATATTGAATCTTATCGGAATAGGGTGCTAAAGTATGGCTTCAGTCAGGGGTGATGACTCCTAAAAGTCCCGTTGATGAAGATATTATCATATATCTCCTATGGGGAACTCCTCTCAGACTAATCTTCGTAGTTCATGCCGTATGGCATTACGAGGGAGTTTAGTGATGTGCTGTTGAGCTAAGTCCTCGAGGACATCTAGAGGAATAAGATGCTGGTGGCTTGCACGGAAAGGATGGGTAGAGCATGTCATCTCAACAAGCTCGTTTTTTGGATGTGTTAGAGGGCGCATCCTTGGCGGCGGAAGGGGAATCTCGACATGAAGATGTTCAGGTTGAACATCTTTGAGTCCTGGTGGATCTTAAGGTAGAAGAATATCTTCTTGAGGTGTTAGTGTCGGTCCTCGAGTCTCTCACAAGAGTTGAAGGATCTTATTTTGATACTCTTCCATCTTTCTAATTCGATCTTCTAAGGATGGTCTGGATGTTCCTTCCCCAGTGGGTTTCGCCCCTGAGGTGAAAGGAAGTAGATGCCTAGGGTCCCTGATTCATAGAAGCATTCATGGATTGATGTGAATTAGAGCGAGAGGCTCCCAAGATGCGATGGTTATGCATGTTGGCCATTGGATGAGTACTTAAGATAGTGGGATTGACTCTTCACATAGATGGTGCCAAACTGTTGCGGGCTAGAATATATGCAGTGATAGAGTTGTAATTTTACATTTTAACATTTCACGGATATCCAGCTCACACATAGAGAACACAAAATTTTTACATGGAAAATCCTGAATAAGGGAAAAACCATGGGCCCTAGCCTAGTTGAAAAGATTTCACTAGAATTTGAGTTGAGTACAGTGGGCTGACTTGTCCTTGAGGGCAATATAATTACAAATGTTAACTGTATGGTTGAAGTCTAGTGTTAAATCTGGCATCACTTAGAAGTTGGGGGATTAGTTAGTAGTTTGACTGTTACTTGGTAGAACTCTGGTGTTAGTTTATGGTTTGGCAGAGTTTAGGGTCTCACGTACTGGTTTGGCAGAGTTGAGGGCCTCAAGCGGTGGTTTGGTGAGGGTGAGGGCCTCAGGTGGTGGTCAGGCGAAGGAGAGTGCCTCAAGTGGAGGTCCGGTGAGGGTGAGGGCCTGAAGTGGTGGTTCGGCGAAGGCAAGGGCCTCAACTGGTGGTCCGACGTTGGCAAGGGCCTCAAGTGGTGGTCCGGTGAAGGTGATGGCCTTAATTGGTGGTCTAGTGAGGGTGTTGGTCTCAGGTGGTGATCTGGTAAAGGCGAGGGCCTCAAGTGGTGGTCCAGCAGAGCAACGATATCAGGCGGTGGTCTAGCGGAACCCAGGCCGTGGTGGAGGAGGAGCTTCTTTATTCTCTTCCTTCTCTTCTCTTCTTCTCTTCTTCTCTTCTTGCTTGGATCTCCTCTCAAGAGAAATGAGCGGTTTATTTATAGATTTCTAGAGTAACATGGCCTATAAATAAGTGAGAGATCAAATGTAAATGGGGAGTGGTTGGATGGAGGGGTGATGTTGAATCCCTTGATCATGGATCGTTTGATGGACATTTGAATGTCTTAAAGATGTCAGAATTCGATGATATTGGGCTCGTTGGATTCGTCTTGTCAAGCCTCTCGATTTTACTATAAGCACGTTATGTTTGAAAATCATTTGGTAATCTAAATTGTGATTCAAACCTTCCAACAACGCTTCTAACCTTTGATTTGGACCCGTTTGGGTTCGGATTGGGTTGGATTTGGTGTCTTTGGGTTTGTATTCTTGAGGAGCTCAGTTTGACTATAAGTTTGGTGAAATCAAAGTTCGGATTGTCCCAATTTTAATTTTAGAAGTTTCCAACTTGACTTTGCATTGAGATTCATGCCCGATCAAGATAATTTTCTAATGACATATCAACTACAAAAGAAGAAAAGAAATAGAACAAATTCTAAAGAGGAATCTAAAGATATCAATCAGTCTCACTACACACGGTCGTGACCCCATCCGTGACTTGAAATCAATTAAACTACATAATTATGAATTCAATATGGTGTTTCATTCTTTCATCTGGTTTCATCATTATCAGCACCACTAAAATATCTTTATCATTTTATCATTACAGGTAACTTTGAATAAATAATTAAGCGTCATCATCCTTTGCCCATCGATGTAATCAATTATTAATTATAAACTACAATCAATATAACATCGTAAACCATCTTAAAAAGAAAAAATCATCATCCTACCCTCTTGTATATGGTATTATGCTTTAACAACAAACTCGAACTAATTTTAGAGCCTTCCTTTATTACATATATATATGTACTACATTTGCTTCATATTAGTTGTATGAATCTTCCTTTCAAGCATGAAATGCAATATGAAATGTTGAAATAGTGAAATTTATAAATCTAGGAAATTTTGTATAATACAATAGCATCAGAAAAATCATAACTTTCATTGTAACTAGTGATATTCAATCATACAATAGCATCAGAAAAATAACAAAAACTCACTTTCTCTCTCTTCTCTCTCTCTCCTCTTCCTCTCCCTCTCCCTTAACCTTTCTTCTTCCACGTCAAGCAAGCCAAAAGTACGAGAGAGGTGGTGGTGCTAGAGTCTTCTAGTGCTTAGGATTTGATTAAAATATATAAAAAATAATTTTAGTTGTCTAGCCTCGCATTGCTCTGACCCAGTGTCATGGTGTCGCATGTTGAATCAAAAATTATTGTGTAACAAAGGCTTCAAGCCGCGGTGGTAATTTCTATCAATCAGATAGCTGAATCACTCTAATTCAATCATAAATTCAAAATTTTATTTTAAAATATTTTTTTATGTTTTGAATTATTACAATTTGAGATTGGTATGTTAAATGGATTGGTTGGAAAGAATGAATTCGATAATTATATAAATTTTTCAAAGCATTCTAACATCTATATGCCATGAAATTATGAGTCGTTTAAAATTCTAGATCTCTCTAGATAATGAGAACATTTTGACCATCATGAGACAATTAATTTTCTCTCATAAAATGGCCAGAAATCCGAATGAGGCAAAACTGTAATTAAATCACCGGTGAATGGTTCTCAATGCCCCAAGTTTTAGATAGAGAAAGGTCAAACAGAAGCGACAACCCCAACACTTGTAAAATAGAGTACTCCGTCCGAAGCGCTCTGTATTTCCTCTAAACATACAAAAAATCCTCCTTTTCCTCCCACAAAATGAACGCCGCTTGCGATCACTCCGATCTCCGTCCGCTGGAGACACCCCTCGACCCAATGGAATTTCTTTCTCGCTTATGGAGCTCCTCAACTCTCCATCTCTATGACGAAACTCTAGCAGATCATGGCTTCGCCGGAGATCATGAGTCGGCGGCGTCGCCATGTATGACGACTGTCTCCGGCAACCCGTTCTCCTTTGCATCTTCTTCTACTTCCCAACTCGTTCTTGATCGACTGATGTCTGTAAGTTGATATTTTTTAAGCAAAAAAACAAAAAAGAACATAAATTCTCCTGAAAAGTCGCATCTTTTTATTTTTATTTTTTCCCCTTTCAGAGCTCTGTTTTCCATTGATTCAAATACAAACTTTGCCGAAGAAAAATAATTTTACATTGAATTTGATGTGTTCTCTGTTCTTTTCATATTAAAACCTGACAGTGCATAATTTTTCAATCAATGATTTATTTCTCTTAGTTAAAAAGAAGTTTTTTTTCCTTCATATTAGTTTAAATTTCATAACGGAATATTATTTGATCTTCTAATTTGACGGTTTTAATCTGTTTATTTCGTTCTGTTCTGTAGCAAGAGATGTCTCCTCGGAGCTCTGGTCGTCTCTCCCACAGCAGCGGGCCTCTCAACTGCAGCTATCGTATCAACAGCCCCCAAGTCTCCCCTTCCGATCTCAACAATCAGAAGGTCTTATATTAATTGCCTATTAATGAGATACAAATTATGTTAGGATTAATTTAAAAGTTATCGAATTTATTTTAAAATTAATATTATATATAAGAAATTGTATTGTATTAATTACAAAATAAATTCAATAATTTTTTTTTAAAATTTATTATATGTAATTTATATTCTAATTTTCTGTCATAAATTGTGAATGCACCAAACATTTATTAAGTTAATTGATAATATAAATCTTCTCTGGTATAAAAAAAAAAATTTTTAGCTTTTTTTATACTCCCAAAGATCAAATCAATATAATTTAAATCCTTGGATGGTTGTGGGTTGATGGATTTAACAATCAAAATTCATCTCTGTACATTGAATTTATAAATGTGATCTTATCTTTAATAAATTAATATATGTTAATTTAGATGTTGTCTATCTCATCTCAGAATATACTATTGTTGTGTCAGCTTATATAATTGAAGATATCTTATAAGAGTAAAGGCTAGTTTTCAAAATTAAATAATCTTAAAGCAGCTTTCTAGTAAATAAAATAAAAAATTTTATTAAAATGTTGTCTTAAGAAATTGTAAGAAAGACATCACAAATGAAGACGATGCCTTCTTTAGATAAACCTGAAAGTAATACTTTTATATATTTATTTGAAAGCAAGCGTACAAGACATAACAATGGCTTCTTCAATCTTCTTCCCCCACCATCCCTACAAAATAGGAGAGATATCTGAGTTGGAGAAGTTAAGGGATGCCTTAGTATCTATTTTGTGCAGACACCATACCGTCTAGAGGTGAATTAAAACGCGTCACATCACCTGGTACATAACACTAAACAGTCGCGGTATACAATAAAAAAGTGATGTGGCTCGTTCTGTTTTGCCACCAGATGGCATCCGTATCCACACAAATAATTTTCACCTATTTGTGGATAAATTATTCTGTGCAAACACCGGACTGTCCGGAGGCAAATCAGAATGTGTCATGTCACCTGATACATAATCGTAGTACATAGGATTATAGAGTTATGTGGTGCATTCTGACTCACCCCTTGGACAACGTCCGTATACGCACAGAATAATTTCACTTGTGATAGTATTTTCACACTGCACTTTTAAAATAATTCTAATTATTATTATTATTTTTTATGACAAGGAGCAACTTATAATAAAAATGATTGGAATATGAATGATGAATAATTGCATTAGCACCAAACATACACTACATCAGGTCTTCCTTCTAAAAAATTTGTCTTTTCTTTAATTTTTCAGTACATCCAAGCAGTATCAGGACAGCAGCGGCCGTCAGGCGGCGGGAAAACGGTGGGGAAATGGCTAAAAGACCGACGGGAAAAGAAGAAAGAAGAAGCACGTACACATAACGCACAATTACACGCGGCAATCTCATTGGCCGGGGTTTCCTCTGCGGTGGCGGCTGTGGCGGTTGCGACGGCGAGAGAGATTGGCCGGAAGGAGCGGTCGGCACAAACTGATATGGCCGTGGCGTCGGCAGCTATGCTGGTAGCGGCGCAGTGCGTGGAGGCGGCGAAGGACATGGGCGCCGACCATGAACAACTCGTTGCCGCCGTTGGATCCGCTGTTAGTGTCCGCAACTGCGACGACATTGCCACTTTGACAGCGGCCGCAGCCACCGGTAAGTTTAATAATTAAAGATTGGGCTGTACTTTTTTGTATCAAGAAATGCATCTCACGCCCAAGAAATTAGGGAAAATATTAGGTGAGTGAGTATATTCTGATTAAATTTTAGTCAAAAAAAGTTTTAAACCATTTAAAATTTATTTTAAAGTAAATGTGGCAATCAACTGCTTGTTTTTGATAATCTAAACAAAAAATTAAGGATTTTGACATATGAGGCCCAATTTTTGTCATAATTGTCTCATTATAATGGAGATTATTGTTTCTTAAAACAGCTTTTTAGTATATAGATTAAAATGTTTGTACTAAAAAAAATACCTTAAGAATCAGTAACAAAGCAGTTGGAAATGAAGCCTAAGTATGTACTATTAAAAAAATAACAGCTTTGTAGATGAATAAAACATTTATTACTTTTTTTAATCTTATTTTTCTTAATGACTGATATTTACATAGATGATCTAAAAAATCTTCATGATAGCAAGATAAACCTTATTGTTTATAATTACTTTACTGTTTATCAGCTTTGAGGGCAGCAGCAACACTGAAGGCCAGGACTTTAAGAGACGTATGGAACAGTGCAGCAGTGATTCCTGTAGAGAAGAGTGGAATGAGTTCTCTGCCGGAAAATCATCTCGATCACCAGAACAAGCTTAACAGCCCTGCGACATCCGACGGAAATGACAGTATTGATACAGGATTGAACTATGAAGAGAACTTTCTAGGAATCTGCAGCCAGGAGGTTCTTGGTCGAGGTGCCGAGCTGCTCAAAAGAACCAGGAAAGGTAGTTCAGTTAGTGATTTTTTATATACAATTTAAAGAAAATATCATTTTTGGAATTCATTAAGAAACTCATTAAGTATGTTTGGCTACAATTAGGATTTAGTAAATCTTGCACATGCGGATTTAGGCTTCGTTTGAAATGACTTTCTTACTGCTTTTTGAAGCAGTTTTTTAGCACAAAAATTAATTTTTTTGTGCTAGAAAGATGCTTTAAGAAGTAGTAAGAAAGCGACGAAGCCTGAGTAAATTCTGTGGGCATTAAATTTTAAAATTTGTTTGATATAATAAATGTTAAATTTTGATAAATCATAATAAATTATTTGACATATATTTTCAAAATATGGCATTAAAGTGAAGGAGAAGAAGGGGTATACTGATTAGCTCCCAAGGTTCAGATGAGCTCATTATGGCTGCATTTCTTTCAGGTGATCTTCACTGGAAGATTGTCTCAGTTTACATCAGCAAGAGGGGTCAGGTAATTTTCTCTTTTAATATAAAGCTCAAACTGCTGTGTTCTTGGAGAAGTTTTTGGCGCATATTTTTGTTGTTGAATTATACAAGCAGGTGATACTAAAAATGAAGAGCAAGCATATTGTTGGAACAATCACAAAGAATAAAAAGAGTAAGAAATCAAACTTAATTACTGGATATTCTCTAATGTTGATATATCGATGAATACCCTAATGAGTACAGCTCTGTTACAACTGGAGTGTAGGTGTGGTGATAGAGGTTTGCAAGGAGGTGCCGGAGTGGTCGGGCCGGAATTTACTAGAAGGAGGCGAGCAGCGGCGGTACTTCGGTTTGATGGTCTCAGAAGGTAGGATTATAGAGTTTGAGTGCAGGACAGAGAGAGAGCATGAGATTTGGACAGAAGGCATTACTCACCTGCTTGACATCTCCAGAGATGGGAGGAGTCGCCGGACCTCGCTGAAGAAATAGTTGCAAGTTGATCTATATGAAGAAGGTAACCTAGCAAGCCATGATCATATCTTTGTTAAGTTTAAATTTGATAAGAAATATTAGATATCAGTATATATATACGTGACAGTGTCCTTTATATAGTCATCTATAAAAAGGAAGTTTTGCATGGTGAAGAGGTTTGATTCTCATATTTGAATTTGGAATATTTTCCTAGGAGTAGTAATTAATTGAGCAATGCCAACGTCTAAACAAGGAAAAAAATAAAATTTTTATACTACTGAA
This sequence comes from Dendrobium officinale, assembly GCA_019514585.1. Lineage (NCBI taxonomy): Eukaryota > Viridiplantae > Streptophyta > Magnoliopsida > Asparagales > Orchidaceae > Dendrobium > Dendrobium officinale. The sequence continues at coordinate 683,208 of CM033698.1, read as the reverse complement.
CAAAGACACTACAATTTGTTTCCATGGTAAATTTCTCCTATTTCACCAAAGGCCTATTATTTACTCAAAGGCTTAAGCAATGCCAACATCTAAAGAGAAAGAAGTCACAAAAACATGTAAAAAAACAAAATCAATTGATAATGAATAAAGAAACTAAGATTTGTTTCCATTGTCAACATCTAAAGGCTGAAGTCAAGCATGGCACAAGAAAATATGTGACTCCTGCTACTATTGCTGCAGTAGGGTTGCAGCTTCCTAGCTAGTATGACTTTACCTGTGTAAATTAAAAAAGGTTTTTCAAAATTTTCTTCTAGTTAGAAAAAAGGTTTTTCAAGTTTTTATTTATTTGTGTAGGACTGATAATGTATCTCAATTTTAAACTCATCACAATCAATTTCTCGGTCAGATAATGTATCTCAAAAAAAAAAATTTTCCTTAAATATTTTATCAAACACTCATGAGTGGAGAAAATAATTTAAACACAATTTCTCTATTTAATAGTACTACACAATCGATCTCGTAATGTACAATTAATTATCCTAGAACTTAAATCAAATATATGATAAAACTAATAAAATTAAAATTCAGCATAACTAATTATACTGTACAATTTTGATCCTACAAGACGGTCAATTATTTTGATAAATACCTAGTACAAATTTTAGATTTTCAAAATAGACAAATTTTAAATTCCGAATTTTGAAATTTTAACTAATGGTACTGTATGATCTTAATCATACCATTTGAATAGTAATGAACTTGCCTATTTCAATATGTTTATCAAGCAATTGAATCAAATAAAATCTTAATTATGAATCATATTCTGCAATCTAGATAGGACAATACAAATGATAGAACTCATGCTGGACAAACCATTATTCATCCAGGATGAATGTTGAGTTGATTCAACTGATTGTACTATATAATTCATATCGTACAATCTGATCTAATAGAACTATAAAATGGATTTTAAAATGATCAGGTTGTACGATCCACACTTTGTACTACACGATTAGTATATCATATTTAAAAATTAGAGTTTATTTTAAATTAAAGTGAATAACTAGAGTCATTTTTCTTTAAGAAAGTCCATTGGAGAGGAAGAGATATTTCTACTTAAAGAGAGCTTGTTCAAACCATTTGAGGAGGAAAAAGGTGAGGTTGAAAGATTGTTCATTGTGGAGTATAGGGTTGTGTGAGGGAGATTGCATGATTTTTCTCTGCGGCTGCACCTTCGTCCTCTAGGTTGTTTGTTGAGCACTCTAGGAAGGAAGAGCTCGGAAGAAAGTCTGTTGGGCGAAAGATTGTTCTAGTTGAGGAGGCTAAGGGAGCAAGATCTTTGCCGATGGGAGGAGCAAAAAGAGGGTAATGGCATCTCTGCTAGGTAGGAAGAAGGATGGAGGCATCATAGATGAGCTCGAAAGCAGGAGGGAGTTTAGGATTTTTGGAAGGAAGAGTTTATAAAGATCATTCTGCACCTGGGAATGAAGGAATGCTTGTCCACACCCCAAGTGAAAATGAGTGGTTACTAGTAGAATTCTTAAAGTGGAGGAGCTATGGGGAGAAGACGTAGCTCAAGTTTGACCAAATCACTATAAAATCTTGGTTTGCATTTCTTTTACTTTTTTGCATTTTATTTCTTGCAAATTTTATTATTTGAGATTTATGATTTTAAAATTATAGATATTTTATTAAAAATTATTATTTATTTGAACTTATTTTATTAAATTAAGCATTTAGTAAAAATCTAATGCTCTTAAAAATAAAACAAAAAAAATATATTTTCAAGTACTTTTTTTAAATTTCCACTAGTGTTTTAATTATTTTCTTACATTACAAACTACATTATTCCTTAGTTAAAATTTTAAATAACCAATTCACCCCCCACTTGGTTGTGCTACAACATTATCACTTTTGACAACCAAATCATCGACATAACACTCCAATTTATTGTGGATAAGTTCATAAAAAATTTGAGTCATAGCCCATTGGAAGGTCGCACTAGTGTTCTTAAGTTCGAAAGGTATAACCTTATAATAGAAGACCTCGATAAGTGTTATGAATACATTTAATTTTTTTTATTCTAGGGTCTTCTTAATTTGGTTGTATCTAGATTAATCATCCATTAAGGAAAAAATTATACGTCAAGAGGCAATATACACTATGAGCTCTAGCATGGGTATCAGGAACTCAGCTTTGGAACAAGCCTTATTCAGATCCCTTAAGGCTGACATCTTAGCTTCACCGAAAATTCCTAAACATATAAAGTGAAACTTTGTGAGGGTTGTTAAACCCTAAAGAACTAACCTGAGGCTAACCAAGAGCGACCGGGGGGGGGGGAGCGGGGGGTGAATTGAATATTTAAAAAATTCTTTAAGAAAAAAAAATCTTTTAAAACCATTTCAAACCCACACATGATAAACGACATAGTGGATACGAAAATAAGTAAATTTCACAACAATGAAATAAATCAGAGTTAACAGCCACACAGATAGTCATAGAAAATAAAGTGGGGAAATAATAAAAGGAATGAACATATCATAATTTATAGTAGTTCGGTCAACTTGACCTACGTCCACTCCTTGGAGACTCCCTCTCTAAGTATTGCAATAAACAATACACTACAGGAAAAACAGCCAAATCCGGCGGTTATTTCCGGCGGTTTGGGTAATAAAACCGGCAGTTTATAGTATTACCGGCGGCTTAGCGTCGGTCCTTACGCCGCCGGAAAAAATCGCGTAGGAAACCTTTACCGGCGGCCTTTTACCGGCGGTTTTCTGGCGGTTGGAACCGCCGCTGATTACCGCAATTATCCACGGCGGTTTGCCGGCTGTCAAGCCGCCAGTAATACAACCGACGGCCAACGGCGGCTACATTGCCGACGGCTATCCCCCGGTAGACCGCCGGTTGAGTTACCGGCGGTTACCGACGGTTTGTAGCCGTCGGTTTGACCGACGGCGAGCACCGCCGAGCTTCCACCGTAAAGCCGCCGCTCGCCGTCGGTCAACCGCCGGTTTATTACCGGCAGTTTAATAAATTTACCGGCGGCTAGTGATAAGCCGTCCGGTATCTAAACATTTTATCAAACTGAAAGGAAGGCAGTTGAGATGCAACTTGAATGAAAGTTTCAACTCCCTCTATAAATTCAACTGTCAATCCTTTCGACCCGGCAACAATCTGTTATACATCCAATATCTCTTCTTGGATAGTCATTTGGACGTTGAAGAAAACGTCACCCTACATAGTTAGGAAAACATTTATTAGAATACACGCATGTGCAACGTGTTATAAGAACGCATCTCCTTGTCCTAAACTTGGCTAAATATGCACAAGTCTCTATACTCAAACTCATTGTATAATTAGAACTTTGTTTTCGTCATTAATAACAGTTCCTATTGATATGGTAATTAAGATTTGTGCCATAAACATAACATGCATAACATGTATTAGTGTGTTGTGATTATTTCTTCCAAGTTAAAAGTTTGGACAACCACATGCACTACAGGAAAATCACTTATTACCGGCGGAATTTTCCGGCGGTCAAATTTCCGGCGGCTTTCCGGCGGCGTTCCGGCGGTTTTTGACGGCTTAAAATTTCCGGCGGCTTTCCGGCGGTTTTCCGGCGGCTAATTTCCCCGCGAAATTTTGCGACGGCTACTTTCCCGCAAAATTATTCCGCGGAATTTTCCGGCGGCTTTCCGGCGGCTTTCCGACGGCTTTTCGACGGCATACCGGCGGCTTTACATAACTAGTTTATTTTAATAATCAATTAAAATAAAAATTTAAATTAATAATGTTTAATTATAATATTCAGAATTTTTTTTAATATAAATAAAAAAATACTTAGTTTTAACAGTTTTGCAGAAACGGCGCATTGGTCAGGGGGCGGGCAGCGGGAGAGGAGGTCCACGGTTCGAAAACTCAGCGAAGACAGCGCGGGAGCGGGCTCGTTGGCGCACTCGGGCTCGCCTGGCTCACGCGAGCGCGGGTCCGACGCGGTCTGGTCCGGCGCGACTCAAAGCCTGGCGCGACCGCCCGCCCCGGAGCGGGTTGCTGGCGTGCCGCCGGAGCCGCCGGGGAGCGGTTTCAGTGGGAGCGGCCGGTTCTGTTTTTTTTTTTTTTTTTTTTAATTTCCACCGGCGGTTTTTGACCGCCGGCAAACCGCCGGATTTTTTTTTGCCGCCGGAAAACGCCGTCGGAAAGTATTTTCCTACGCCGTTTTTTCCGGCGGCTCGAAAGCCGCCCGGAAAAACCGCCGGAAAATTAAAAAACCGCCGGAAATTGCTCAAATTCCGCCGGAAAAAGCCGCCGGAAGTGGGTGATTTTCCTGTAGTGATGATGATTTAGGATTTAGCAACAACAACAAGAAGCCTTTATCCCACTATGTTGGGTCGGATATATGAATCCTTTTTCTTCATTGTGTCTTGTTAAAGGTTCAATTCTCATTTAAATCTAATAAAGGAAGGTCATTTATAATGTTTTTAACCAAGTCTTTTAAGGTCTACCTCTATCTTTCTTAACATAAGTCAAATCTAATACATCTACTCTCCTAACCGGATCATCAGAAGGCCTCTATTTTTTGTGACAAACCATGTAAACTGACTCTCTAATCTTATCTTCCATTGGAGCTACTCTAATATTTTCATGTATATGCTCATTTCATATCCTGTCTCTAAAAGTAAAGCCACTCATCCATTTGAGCATCCTCATCTTTGCAATATTTTACTTAATATTAAGCTTCTCTTTTAGTAGTCAACATTTTGCACCATAAAGTGTTGCAAGTCTAAACATCATCTAATTGAATTTTCCCTTTAAATTTGAGCGAGATTTTTTTTTATCACACAACATATCTGAGTGTTTACAATTTAGCCTTTGGTTTTCAATATTTCCTATATTTCCTATAATATTGATGTGTGCAAGAAAGAAAAGATTATCACCTAAACATTACCCTAGTCTTGTTTGCTCTCAGAAGCTTATGTGATCAAGGTTGATGCTCTCACACCTCTCTTTTTTTATGGTATTTTTGAGGAAATTTTATCACCTAAATTTTGATTTCACACCAACTCATTTTCTTTGGCAATGTACATTTTTAAATGCATTCTGTTATATGAATGATTTTTTGCCCACAAAATGAGGAATCTCTCTCGCTCTCTCTCTTAACTCTTAAGAAATATGCATTCGAATCCACACTTCGTCTTCTTCTTCTTGTCTCCGATGACCTAATTGCTAGTAAGATAAATGAGCTTATAAAGCTTGAAGTACATTCCATTTGCTAATTTAGTTATAATATCCATTTCATTTATAAAGCTTGAAGTAAATTCGGCCGGAGAAGAGAGATCGACGGTTACCTTCGGTTAGGGAGTAGGTTGGTGGTCGGAGAAGAGCTATCGGCGGCCGGAGTTGATCTGTCGGCGGCCGGAGAAGACACGTCGGCGGCGGAGTCGATTCGGGGTTCAGGAGGGGTCGGAGGCGAGCTAGGGCAGAGCGATCGAGAGAGAGAAGAGGGAAAAAGTGAAAATGAAATGCGAGGCGCGGGTGTTCATTTTAGGGCTTCTACCGGCGGTTTGTGCCGTCGGTAAAAATTTACTTATCAACGACGGCCAACACCGTCGGTAAACCGCCGGTCCATATTGTTGTCCGGCGGTTTAGCGACGGTTATATAACCGCCGTTAGTACCGGCGGCACAATGAGGGATAGGCACCGGTAAGCCGCCGTTAAACGCCGGCGGCTAAACCGCCGCCCAAACCGTCGGTAAAACCGGCGGCCTATAAACCGCCGGTTATGGCCGCCGGTAAGAGCTGTTTTTACTGTAGTGATAGTGACACTCATTTTGCTACTGCAGCAAGGTGGAGAAGCATGTACATATGATGTTTTACCTCCCTGGTGTGGCAAAGAACCATGACTCTTTTACTGCAAAAGAACCTCAACTCTAGTTTCACCCTCCTAGTGACGGCCAGAGAATCATAACTCTATTTTCACCCTCCTGATGATGGTGAGAGAATCATAACTTTATTTTCACCCTCCTCGCGATGGTGAGAGAATCTTAGATCCATTTCCACCCTCTTGGTGATGGTCACGTTGTGAATCTGATTTCATGAAATATTAATGATAACAAACACTTCTGTTTCTCTATGACTGCCTTGTCTACTAACATTTCAGGTATACAAGATCAAACTATAAATTGAACTAGCTCAAAATTGGATAGATTAGGACTGAGTCAGTTTTTAATATATGATATGTGTCTTTTACCTTTTCTTGACTCATTTGTAATAATGTGGGTCCTGATGTTAAGTAACCTTGTACACAACACTTGGGGAAATTTTTTTACTATTTTAAAGTTTTCTATTTTTGATCACATCGTCTGGGACAATCTAAAAATTTGTCTGGACGATCAGTTAAAAATAGAAACCTTAATCAGGGCATCATGGTTAAGACAATAACAATAAGCACATCAACCTGGACGATATTAGTATCAGTCAGGACGATAGGCTCAAATCAAAAAGAATATGTCGCAAGATCTATTTAGGCATATTTTATTTTTGGACATTGTACAATACATCATCCTGGATGATGCAGTGCAATTATGTCTAAATTAATCTGGTAATTAAGAAAAGCAATTAAGGTTTGATTGCTCGATTATATCATCCTAGACGACCATAGGATCGACCGGGGTGATCAATTCACAAACCTTAGTTCTTCTTGGATGATCAAACATCGGACTGGTTCCATTCAGGACAATGTTCTGGATGATATTTGACGTTTTATACTAATCGGTTCAGATGATCGTGAGATTGTCCTAGATGATGTAGCTATTTTTCCATTATCCAGACATCCATTCAGGGCGATTTTTGGACGATATTCGTTGAGCTGAACTAATCATACAGGATGAATTATTATCATCTTGGATGATATTTGATGATTAGTTGCTAATTAGGGCTAATTTTGAGCCATTGTTTAAAAACTCTCTTATTTTTTCAAGGAAAAATCTTTTGTTGCTGTCCTGACCTAAGAGAGTTAAGAGGGAGGGAGAGAAAGGGAGAGAGAGAGAGAGAGGATCTTATGTGGGAGAGTTTGTAAGGGGTTTCACAAAGGTTGCTTCAAGCAAGGATTGATCATCGTATTCTCCGATCATCATCTTTGGTTCCTTGGGGGTTCCAGAGAGGTCTACTTTAGCACTTGATTGAGATTCTATGTCTTCTTCAGGAGGAAGAAAAAGAAGTTGGGTTCTCTTCCTGCTTCTGGAGGAAGGAAAAAGAGTTGGGTTCTCTGCCTCATAGGAGTTGGTGGAAAGGAGTTTTCATAGGGGCTTTTTTTACTTTACTGTGGGAGAAAAAGGAGAGACATTGTATTTAGTGCAATACTCAGAGGAGAGGCTCCGGGGAGTGAACGTAGGTCGGGTTGACCGAACCACTATAAAATCTAGTGTGTTCTTTCTTGTTGTACTTTCGCATTTAAATTTCGCACTTTGATTTTTATAGTGAATCTTGGTTTGGTTGTGATTGTACTTTTGCTTAAAGAATTTTTTAAATATCAATTCATTCTTTCTCTTGGTTAGCCTTGGGACTAGTTCATTAGGGCTTAACATCCATGTCGAACTTTCAAGTGGTATCAGAACGGGATTCATAAAATTAAGTTTTTGAGAACTTTTAAATTTTGATCAATGACTAACTTTGGTAATTGTAATACTTCAGAAGATTATTCTATTACACAACCACCTTTGTTTAATAATATTCCTTTTGATTTTTGGAAAACTCGCATGTCTACATTTTTACAAATGATTGACTATCGCATGTGGATGCTTGTTAAGGATGGTTATACATCTCATAAAACTAATGACATTACTATTATACTTCTTTTACTAAATGAACTCTTGATATTAGGGATTTAGCTCAACTAAATGCAAAATGCTTGAACTATTTTTTTTTTTTTTGTGCTTTGTCATCAAAAGATTATATACGTGTTTTAACTTGTGCTAATAGTAAAGAAATTTGGGATAGATTGTGTATTACTTATAAATGAATTAATGAAGTTAAATAATCTAGGTTGAATATTCTGTTGCATGACTACAAAATTTTTCATATGAAACCTGCTGAATCTATTTCTTATACGTATACTAGGTTTACTCAAATTGTTATCTCATTGTATGCTTTAGGAAGAGAGCTAGCTAACTATAAAAGAGTAAGTAAAATTTTGAGATGCTTGCCTTCTTCCTTTGATGCTAAGATCACTGAAATTACTGAATCCAATGATTTGAATACTTATTTTATTGATAACTTAATTGGATCACTCATTGTTTATAAGCAAGGAGTGAACCAAAGACAACTTGATGTAGGTGAGTGAAAAAAGAATAAAACTATAGCACTGAAGGCCAATAACATAGACACTGATTCATCCGGGTCTAAAAGTTATGATGTTGCCTTAATCATGAGGAAATTTAAAGACTTTCAAAGGAAGAATCACAAGCACAATCAGAAATGGAACAAAGGTAAAGGTATAAAAAATTTTAAAAGTTCTTTTGATGTTGTTTGTTATGAATGCAGGAAGCTTGGATATGTCAAAGCTGATTGTCCTATACTTAAGGATCACCCAAGCAAGGAGAAGGGTGAGGAAAAACCTAAGTACGAGAAGGACAAGAAGCGATCCCAAAAAGCTTATTGGGCGGATTATGCATTTGACTCATCTGAGACTGAAGCTGAAGAGGAGACAATAAACTTATACTTGATGGGTGATTATCTTGATCAGTCTAACCAAGAAGATGTATTTAAACCAACCTTATGATCAATTACTTGAAGTTTGTGAGAACATTTAAAACTTAAGAAATCTCATACTAGTTTAAAATTGGAGTTCTCAAATTTGCAAAAAGAGCATAAAATTTTTAGTAAAGATCACACTCAAATTGATAGCAATCACATGTCATTATTTGATGAGTTTGATAAATTAAATAAAAAACATTCTGAGTTGGTTGTTGAGCATGATTCATTGAAAGCATCATACATCTCACTTGAAATTGATTTTAAAACTTATATTGAAGAATCTGAGCATAGGGAGCACTATTTGAATATTGATAATGCTATTTTAGAAAGTGCTAACTCAAGGTTTAAAGCTGAATTAAATGCACTTGAGAGAAATAGTAAAACACCCATACTTGATCTAAAGCCAAAACTTAGGAAGATGCATTATAACCCGAATAGATTAGTAAATCCTTTTTCAGGAGTTAGATGTTTTTTATGTGGCATGCTATGACACATTTCATATACTTGCATTGTTCACCGTAGTACACATTGGGTGTGGAGATCTAAATTGCATGATTCACAGCATAACACACATGCATTGCATTCTTCTTTTTATAAAAAGGGACCCAAACTTGTTTGAGTTTCTAAATCTGACATTTCATTATTTTATAGGTGTGCTCTCACCAAAGGCCTCATGAGATCATGTGGTACTTCGATAGTGAAGGCTCACGACTCTTAATTGCATAAACTTGCTGCATGTGGTTTGATAGCTTAATTTATAAAAAATACTGAATCTCATTTATCAAATTGCATAATAAATTTATGATATATAAAAAAATGTAGTAGAATGAAATTGTTTTCATTTCAACCATCTCAACTCTAATTCGATTTAGATTTTCAAGTTCACATAAGGAATTATCATGCAAATGAAATAAGAAGCGATATAAAAATTATTAAGATTCGTTTACCCTTCAAGTTTTAATAATGCCAGAAATTACTTAATAAACTTTTAAGTCAGAATAGAAGTATATTTATTACAAACATCAAACAGTATTGTAGAGAGTTTATTTATACAGTACAATCCAAGTCTTACAGTATGAGTTCAATTGTATAGTACGATGCAAGTTGTACAGTATGATCAACAGAAATATATTTTTCTTTAATTATAGATTTTTCTAAGTAATGATCACATAAAAGAGATCTAAGAGCATAGAATCATCTAGAAAGAAAAAAATTACCCTTTGAAAGTGAAGAAATAAACACACAATAAAAGATTTTTTCTTTTAATTTAAAAGGATAACAACATAATAAATGTTGGAAAGAAAAATGTAATACATAAACAAAATAACAAAACATAAAAAGAAAATATTGACATAAAAGAAAAGAACAACACAAACAAACTAGAACAGGAGATGGATTATGATTAGAAGGTGATTATGGAGGTGGTTGGAAGAACTCTCTAAAGCTATCATATTATTGCTGGATGGAGGTGAACTATTGTTAGATATTTCTAAATTGCTCCCTGAACCAACACATATGATTATCATGTTGTGTTTCCTGTTGATCCAGGGGAGTCTCAAGTCTGTTAAACTATTGAATCAACTCCTCATATGGGTAGTGTTGAGGAGGTGGTGCAGGTGCAGGATCAGCTCCAGGGGAAGCTTCTCCTTCTTCATCAAATAGTAGGTGTTCTAGCTTATGATCCCTATGAAAGAGCATTTAGATGGAGGCATTCAAAAAGAAGATTTGAGTGTGGTTAAGAGGAGCATCACATGTGATGTTGTATTTTTTATATAAGATATACCCAATCACATGTCCAAGAGTGATTTTTCGCCTTCTCCTAGTGGTTGGGAGTCAAATGGAAGTGAGGTTTTGGATGTAATCAATTAAAATTTAGTGTTCATCCATTTAGGTGTTTTAAATTATAAAGTAGGTGATAGTTGAAAGGAGGGGAGTGATATTTATCTAGTCTCTAGCTTTAGGGATGATAGATGTTCTCAAAACGTACTGGCTAACCCTGACATTTTGATTTAGAGTGTGAACCAAGGGTTGGTGGTAGTTCAATGCAGCACTTCAAAGTAAGAGATTTACAACACTCTAATCAAAGTCAAATCTAGAGGCCATGATAAGAAGTTTATTTACTAGGGTGTTTAGCTGAAGATGGATTCCTATAACCTCTTTGTGATTTCCACATTATGACAACACACACGGGAAGACATTACAGGAGCATCCCCACTAATCCTAAGGTTTGTAAGGAACTCGTATAAGATTTCATAGTGGATGGAATAGGTCAAAGTTAGAAGAAATTAAAGTGCAATGGAATTGAAGAGGTTCATTATCAAAAAGCTTAAGGCCTGTTGATTAAAAAGACTAGAAGGTGTGATATTGTCTTCTTTATATTTTTGGTAGGCAGCTTCATAAGAAGCTACCAAAAAGCGATCATCGGTAGGGTTGCGAGAGGTGGATGTACCCTGGGTTTGTGTGACTACGCTTTCCACCATCAGCCTCTACAAAGATTGTGGTTGCAAGAAGGAGGATTAGAAATATTATGTGAAGAATTTGAATGAATTGAGGTTGTTTAAATAGAAATCCCCTTGATCTTATAGTATGATTGTGAGATTGTACGGGATGATTGTGAGCAATCAATTTGGCCAAAAGATCAGTCAAAAAGATTTTTTGATCGTACAGTATGATCATACATCAAACGGGATAATTAGAGACAAGGATATCATCCTGAGGAGGTAGGCAGTAATCTGACCTTTGATCAAAAGGTTTGTACATTATGAACACGTATTTGTATTGTACGAATAATAATAAATGTTATACTGACTAAAATGAATTAGTACAAATCTAGATTTACATGTGGATCATTCAGAAGAACATGTGTTTATACAGTACACTTGTCAATAATAGATTCAATCTAGTTCATCCATTGAGTCAAGGGTTGTGATCAAAGAAGTGTTATACATATCATACATTACAAAGGTGATTCATACAGTACGATAGAGGATTAAATTTTTCTTTTGTTTTGCAGGAAAAAATAGTGAGGTTTAAAAAAGTGGTATGTGGATGATCAGGACACAATAACAAAGAATAATAACAACAAAACAAAAAGAACAAAAATAAAATCAACAATAAGAACAAATTAAGGATTAAAAAGATAAATTAAATAAAATCACAAATAAACAAAAATACAAGATAAAATACATACGTTAAGAAGCTTATGAATGGTTGATTTCAAGTGATAAGAAATAAATATCGAGCCCAAAAGCCACATGCTCCCACTGGGTCTTTTATGAGAGCACTTAAATCTAGAGATCATTGAAAAATAATTTTAGAAGCTTGTATGTCTACTTTAGATTCATCTAGAACATAATTAGAAGAGGGACTGATAAATCTGAGCTTAATGGAAAACAACTATCTTGATTAGTTTGATCAAGATGAGGTATGTCAACTTTTATATGATGTGGTGAGTGCTTAAGAATATGTTTATTTTGAAAAGCCTTTATTTTTTCTAATAACATTTCATTAGCACTTTCAAGAACATATATTTTAATTTTTAAAGAGTGCTCACTAAGGTTTTAATACATGCTTCCAACTCTTTAAATTATTATTTTTTTTTAAATCAAGATGCAATGCTTTTAAAGAATCATGTGTTTCAAATAAAGCAGTATATTTCTTATTCAATTCATCAAACTCATCCAGTAAAGCCATATGATCTTTATCAAAATCAGAACCATCCTTTTTTAGCTTTTTTTTTTTTTTTTGCAGAAATTGAGCATTTAATTTTCATGCTAGCGTGCTTATTTTTTAGTTTCCTATATGAATCATGAATTTTTTTTTAAACATTAAGTAATTCATCATTTAAAAGTTGACATACCTCATCTTGATTAAACTAATCAAGATAGTTGTTTGCCATTAAGCATAGATTTATCAGTCCCTCTTATAATTATGTTCTAGATGAATCTAAAGCAGAGTCAGCTAAAAAGGTTTTCTGAGATCTTTGCTTGCCATTATAGGACTTTATTTTTTCTTCAATATTCTTCTTGCTTTGGTAAACTTTGAGATTTGGGCAATCCGTTTTAACGTGCTCTGGTTTCCAACATTCATAATAGACAATATCATTAAAAGCTTTAGAATTTCTATAATTCTTACCTTTGCTTCATTGTTGATGATTCTTTTTCTTTTTCCTTAGAAAGCTTCTGAACTATCGATTCATCATTGCAATTTCTTCATCTCCTCCATTAGAAAAATTGTCTAAATCATTATCATTTAAGGCTATAGTTTTCTCCTTCTTTATATCTCCTACATCAAGCTATCATTGGGACACTTCTTGGTCTTAGGCAATGAGTGATCCAAGTAAGTTATCAATGGAATAAACATTTATATCCTTGAATTCAGTAAAAGTAATAATTTTTGCATAGTAGGAAGAGGGTAAACAATATAGATTATTATTTACTTTTTAAGAATTTGATAATTCTTTACCTAAAGCATATAGGGATGTGATGATTTGTGTAAATTTAGTATAAATTTCAAATATAGATTCACTAGATTTCATGAGACAGAGTTCATATTCATGGAGCAAAAAATTTAACCTAGATTGTTTCACTTCACTTGTTCCTTCGTAAGTAATGCATAATCTGCCCCAAATTTCTTTACTAATAGTACATGTAGATATACGCATGTAATCTTCATATTTCAAAGCATAAAATAAATAGTTTAGGCATTTAGCATTAAGATAGGCAAAATTTCTATCATCAGTACTCCATTCAGAAAGAGGTATTCTAGTTTTAATGCCATTTACTAAATGTGAAGATGTTGAATATCCCTCATGAACTAATATCCATATATGATAATGAATTGAATGTAAGGTAGTTGACATACAAATTTTTTAAAAATCAAAATGTATATTATCAAATAAAGGTTGTCATAAGATTGAATATACTTATGCAGTATTTTGATTTCCAAAGTTAGCCATGATCATTTTTCAAAAGTTTTCAAAAACTTGATTTATGAATCCCACTCTGATACCACTTGAAAGTTTGTGAGTGTTGTTAAATCCAAAAGAACTAGCCCGAGATTAACCAAGATGAGGGGTAAATTGGATATTTAAAAAATTCGTTAAGCAAAAAGAAAATCTTTTAAAACCTTTTCAAACCAACACATGATAATCGACATTGTAGATACGAAAATAAGTAAATTTCACAACAACAAAATAAATTAGAGTATCAACCACACAGATAATCACAAAAAAATAAAGTGCAAAAATAAAAAATGTGAAAATAATAAAAGGAATGAACAGACAAGAATTTATAGTGGTTCAGTAAACCTGACCTACGTCCACTCCTTGAAGACTCCCCTCTTCAAGTATTGCACTAAATAGTATTGAATCTCCTTTTGCTCACACATCAAGGCGGAGAAGCCTATATAGACGTTGTTTCACCTCCTTAGTGTGGTAGAGAACTATGACTCTTTTACAGCCAGAGAACTTTAACTCTATTGTCAACCTTCTAGTGATTGTTAGAGAATCACAACTTTATTTTTACCCTCCTGATGATGGTCAGAGAACCTCAACTCTACTTTTACCCTCATAGTAATGGTCAAGAACCTCAAATTTATTTTTACCCTCCTAGTGATGGTTAGAGAACCTCAACTCTATTTTTACCCTCCTGGTGATAGTCAGGGAACCTCAACTTTATTTTCACCCTCCTGATGATAGTCAGAGAATCTGAACTCTATTTTCACCCATCTGGTGATGGTCATTAAACCATAATCTTAATTGAAGAACATTCTCTTTAGAGCCATAGAGAAATTAGGCAGACGCTTGTAGATACTAGACAAGATTCTTACTTGGAGCAACCTTGTGAATCCCCTTATAAATTCTCCCTCACAAAATCTCCCTCTCTTCTCTCTCCAATCTCTCATTCTTCTCTCCCTCTAGGGGATCTCCTAAAGTCTCAATATCTAAAGATTTTCTAATAAAATTATTAGAAAACCTTAAGTAGTGGGCTTAAAAAATCATAAATTTTAAGAGATCTGTCTTCTATTCATATAGTACATTACATATATCATAACAGTACAATAAGTGTAATTTAAACTCATCCAACAAGATTGTTCAGAAAAACTGTTCAACTTTTATAACATTTCATACAGTACAATAAAAATATCATCTGGTATGAACTGTAGAATTCCTTCTATTCATTCGGGATGATCCTTGTGATGGCTAACTTTGTACATGGGCAATTGTCTAGTACTATGGACATTATACGATACTATTAGTATAAAAAACATGGATTTTATTTGGTATGATTCATGGGATGACCAATTTCATACATGTGTAATCATACAGTATGATTTGTATTATACAATATGATCAATCATTATAATTATTGATGATTTGATTGCTTGATATCAGGGGATTAATTAAGAAAGATTTAATTATGGTGTATAGTATGAACAAAATTATATGGTACAATCATCATATAATTAGTATCTTTCTTAACCTCTAGCAGCTAGGGTTTTGACAGAGTTCATAATAATCATATATTATAAATTAAAATCATACATTATAAATAAAGTCGTAAAGTACAAATCAAAGATCATATAGTACAAAATACATAAAAAATAACTCTAAAAAAATAATTTTCTCACTCCACCTATGTGTATGCAAGTTTACTCAGTAAAGATATTCACCCAATTACATGATATGACTCAAGAAAGAAAAAAATACATAATAAAATGAAAACTAGCTGTAATCCTAGTCTACCCAATCTTGAACTGATCAGAATTGCAAGTGAATGGTGGACTGATTTTTTGAAAAGTTAGTACACACAAAAAATAAAATAAAATGTCATATAAACAAGAAAAAATAGCATCATATATAATAATACTTTTTATCATATAAAAAAATCACAGTGCTTGAATTAGGTTTTGCAAAATAAAGATAAGAGAGGACTACAAGAATTATAAGATAGATAAGAGCTTTTATGTGAAAACAAAGAAAAGAGAAGCATAGCTAAAATGATTTTACTAGCATTTATATTTGATTACAAGTGAGCCGCTTCCTCAGGAGTAGGCATTGATACATAATGAAAAACACATTAGTTGGTTGAAGGTTAAAGTACACTTTAGAATGAATTTGGCATAAATCTAAGTGTTAAAGTTGGGTATTAAAATTAATATCGATGGTGTTCATTGATCTTATAAGTGATGGCATGTGTTTGCATTACTAGCGATGATATATGGGAATGTTAGTAGGCATGTAATATTGATTAGGATATCGTAGGGCATTAGACCATAGTTGGGTGATAACATTTGGAGGACTATAGATGGCTAACGATGGTCATAGAACCATCTTCAAGCAATAATGACAAAAGTTTTATGGTTTGGTGATAGTGGTAAGAGCAAAAGTAGTCAAGTGATGGTGGCTTAAGGACTATAGTTGAGCAAATATGGTAGTAGGGCTATATTCTATTAGCAACTGAGGTCAGAGGATTATAGATATGAAGAAGAGGTTGAATGAACAATAGTTGTGTGATGGAGGCCTGAGGAACATAGTTGGGTGATAGTAGTATGAGGAATATAATTGGCGAGTAATGGAGGTTAGAAGATTGTAATTGGTGAACGATGAAGGCTAGTGTGCTGTAGTTGGGCTAAGGTGATTAGAGGTTTATTTCATGAAGTTAGTGTTTAGAGGATCATAGTCAAGAAATGGTATTTTTAGGACCAAACTTAGATGATGATGATGCTTCAAACACTATAGTTTGTGGGTGACAATATCAGAGGATTGTAGTCCATAGTCAGGCAACGATGGTTTGAAGTTAGGGTTAGGTGATTATGGCTGAAAGACCATAGTCGGGTGCTGTTAATCTGAAAATCAAAGTCAAGCAACGTTTGTCAAAGGGAAATAATCCATGGGTGATGAAGTTTGAAGGATTGTAATTGGGAGATTATGATCTGATGATCGTAATGGGAATGCGATAGAAGTTGGAGAATTGTGATTAGTTGTAGGAGGAAGTTAGAAAAATTGTAGCCAGGTGATAATGTTTTGAGGACCATACTGGATTATTATGGTTCAAGAACTGTAGCTAGGTGATGGTAGTTGGAAGTCTATAATCAAGCAATAGTGGTCTGGAGACCAAAGATAGATGACAATAATTCAAGGACAATTATCGGGCGATAGTGGTACAAGAACCATATTCCACAAACGGATGAGGTTGAAGGGATCATACTTGTGTGACGATAGTTTAAGGATCATAGTAGACCACTGGTGAAGGCTTAATGGCGGTGGTCCAACGGTGGCCTTGTGGTGGTGCTTGAGTGGTGCTTTAAAATCCTTAGAGCCTCAGTGCTTATTTCAATCTCAAAAAGAGTTAAATATCCAAGTTCAGGCCCTTTCTTATCCTTCATGTAGAGAGTGAAAGATTATTTATAGTTATGTGAGAGTGTCATAACTCGTAAACATGGAGAAAATTAGAAACACTTCAAGGGACTGCATGTATTTTTTCCTTGATCATAAAGTGTTTGTTCAAAATTTAAGTGATTTAAGGATGTTAGAATTAAGCTATCTTAGGCTCATTGGATTTGTCTCAATTTGATGCTCGATTCAGCTATACGTATGCAGAATTTAGAGATTACTTGATTTTCCAATTAATGCCCTGAAATTTTCAATTATATTTTAGGCCTCTAATTTTGGCTCATCTTGGCTCAGATTGTAGTACTTTTAGTACTGTTGGGTTCATCTCGTCGAGTTTTTTAATTCAACATTACATTTATTAAAAAACATATTATATAAGGTCCTGAATTTATTTTTGAAAGCTTTAATTCAAATATATCTTGAAATTTCTGCCCTATTAAGATTATTTTTGAAGGCATATCTGTTATATTAATGAAAAAATAGTTGAAACTGCTAAATTTTTGGGTTTTGCTATGCATTTTGGTAATTGTTCTAACAAAATCTGGATTTTGTGGCAAAATACTATTGAATTAAGTATTATTGCTGATTTAGCTCAAGTTGTTCATTGTCATGTAAATGTTTTTAATATGAATTGCTTTACGTCCTTTGTTTATGCTGCTTCCACGAGAATTAAAAGGTTGTCTCTTTTGGAGAAACTTTGCAACTTTTCTAATAACATTAATGGCCCTTGGTGTGTGGGAGGGGATTTTAATGTTATTTATAATGCTAGTGAACGTAGAGGAGGTGTTCTTCCTAATGCTAAAGCTATGGAAGATTTCAATTCTATGATTTATGATTGTAATTTAAATGATATTGGTTTCTTTGGTAGCCCTTTCACCTGGTATAGGTCTAATCTTTGGCAACGTCTTGATAGAATTCTGTTTAATAATGAATGGATTGCTAAATTTTCTTCTACTAATGTTGAGCATTTGAGTCGAACCCTTTCAAATCACTCTCCGATGCTTCTTAATATTAATGTGATCAGTCAATCTGGATCTTTTGCTTTTAGATTTTTGAATATGTGGTTATTACATGAGAATTTTAAAGAGATGCTTCAAGCCAATTGGAATGCTCCTATTTTTCCTGATAATTCTATTACTGGTATGTTAAGGCTTTGGGCTAAGCTGGCTAGATTGAAACAATGCCTCAGACATTGGAATAAAAACGTTTTCAAAAATATATTTTCTAACATTCTTGAAGCTGAGCATAAAGTTCTGGATATGGATGATATTTTTGCGGCCAATCCTAATGAGGATAATCTCTTTAATCTTAATCATGCTAAAAATGTGCTTTGTAAACTCCAAGCTCAAGAAGAATCCTTTTGGAAACAAAAGGCTAATGCTAAATTTATTATGGAGGGAGATAGAAATACTAATTTTTTTCATGATATTGCTAATAAGAATAAAGTTAATAATAGAATCCATAAAATTATGAACAATAATGGCATTTTACTTGAGACGAAGGAGGATATCAATAAGTCAGGTGTGGATTTCTTTTTGAATATGTTCAATAATCAAACGGTGATTGAGCATTTGCACAATCCGTCGGTTATCCCTAAGATGTTTAATGATGCTAATAATATTTTGCTTTGTCAAATTCCTCTTGAGAACGAAATTTTCGCTGCTTTAAAGGATATGAATGGTGATGCTACTGCGGGTCCTGACGGTTTTTCGACTATGTTTTTTCAGAAATCTTGGGAAATTATTAAGGTTGATGTTATTGAAGCTGTGCAAGATTTTTTTCGTGGCACGCCTTATCCTAAATTTTTCTCATCTTCGAATATTGTTCTGATTAAGAAAAAAGAGGGGGCTAATACCTGGAATGATTTTAGACCTATTTGTCTGTGTACTTTTTTTAATAAATTGAACTCTAAAATTATTGCGAATAGATTATCTAAATTGTTGCCTGGCATTATTTCTCTAAATCAAACTGGTTTTGTTAAAGGGAGAACTATAAGTGATAATATCTTGCTTGCTCAAGAGCTAACCCATGATATTAATACTAAGACTACTGGGGGTAATATTATTTTTAAGCTTGATATTACCAAAGCTTATGACAATTTAGATTGGAGTTTTCTTTATAAAGTTTTGGCCTTATTTGATTTTCACGATGATTTTATTTTGTTGATCAAGAATAGTATTGAAAACTGTTTCTTTTCGGTGATTATAAATGGTAAAAGGCATGGTTATTTTAAATCTTCTAAAGGTCTCCGTCAAGGGGATACTATTTCTCCTGCCCTTTTTATTATTGCTATGGAATATTTGTCTAGAGGGTTGGAAGATCTTTTTGCTAAGAATATTTATTTGAATTTTCGCATGATTAGAGGCTTCCCCAAATCTCATTTAAGTTTTGCTGACAATTTTATTCTATTTTCTAATGGTGCTATAAAGAATGTCAAACTTCTTATGAAATTTCTTTCTAAGTTTAATGCTTGTAGTGGTCTGGCTTTCAGTAAAGATAAGTGTACTTTTATTGTTGGTAAATCGGTTAACCATAGTAGAGTTCAAGCTATCCAAAGAGCTTGTGGCTTTCAAGCTAAAAAGTTGCCGATGATGTATTTGGGAATGCCGATATATAATGGGAAAAAAAAATTCTTTTTGAAGAAATTTTCACTTTAGTGCAAAAGAGAATTGGTAGTTGGTCTTCTAATTTTTTGTCTTTTGGTGGCCGTTTGATTTTGATTAAATCAATGCTTAACTCGATTCCCATTTACCTGTTTAATACTTTAATGCCTTCTCCTGCTATTTGTTCTAGAATGGAAAAAATGTTCAACAAATGTTTTTAGGGTTCTAAGGTGGGGGCTAATGCTATTCATTGGTCAGCGTGGCATAAGAATTGTGGGAGGTTAGATGAAGGGGGCCTTGGTTGTAAGACTTTGTACGATACTGCTACTGCTTTTTCTCATAAATTGTGGTTTTCTTTCGTTCCAATTCTAGTTTATGGGCTAAGTATATGAATATTAAATATTGTAACAAGCTGCATCCTATTTTTGGGTATTATAAATCTACTGATTTTAGAACTTGGAAAAGGCTTTGTAGTATCAAAGGGGAAGCTGAAAAATTCATTCAGCGGGGTTTGGGTAAAGGCGACATTAGTTTTTGGCAAGACAACTGGTTGGGAAATTATTTTATAGATGCTTACTTAAATACTTACACTTTGGAGGTTGTTAAAGTGTCTTCTTTCTTTCTTAACAATGGCTGGAATATTGATAAGCTTAAAGATTTCTTACCTTTATGTTTAGTGGATAGGGTTGTGAAAATTCCTCTTCAGATGAATTGTGATGATATTATTCTTTCTACTTTATCATCTAATGGGAAGTTCAAACTCAAGAATATGTGGGATAATTTCCGTACCATCAATGTTAAATCTCCCATTTTTGAGGCTATATGGCAAAGTTCTTTTCCGATCACTTATTCTACTTTGGCTTGGCAGTGTATCAAAGGTTTTATCCCTGTGGATAACATAATCCAAAGTAAAGGTATTTCTTTGGTTTCGAAATGTTATTGTTGTTTTCAGTGTGAGGACATTGACCACCTTTTCATTAACGGTTTGATTGCTAAAAAAGTTTGGAGCTATTTTAATAATATCACTGATAAAAATTTAATGTCCATTCATACTCTTAATTTGATGCTTCAGAATTGGTGCCATTCGAGCAAAGGGCATTTATTTAACCTGCTTCCCATTCTCATTATTTGGTATATTTGGAAAGCTAGAAATCAGGCTAAGCGCACGAGAATTTGAAGATGGATGCTGATTCTATTATTGAAAATGTTAAAAGAAAAGTTCTGCAGCTTTTTAACTGCAATATATTATATGTTAAAACTTTTTATAGATGTAGACAATTTGCTGTTCTCTTTGGGATTACTCTGGATCCTGATTCTGTTTTTCTGGCTGATACTTTTGTTTACTGGAGAAAACCTAAACTTCCTTTTGTCAAACTAAACACTGATGGTTCTGTGGGTTTGCTTACGGCTGGTGCGGGGGGTATTATCCGGGATTACTGTGGAGAAGTTCTGGCTGCCTTTGCTTCTCCTTTGCAGACTTCTGATGTTATTTTTGCCGAGCTTAATGCCTTAGTTCTGGGGTTAGAATTGTGCATTAAATATGGGTATTATGATGTGTGGGTTGAATTAGATGCTTTGTTTATTGTCCAAAGTATTAAAGATGGGGCTACTGGTAATGCTAACTATTTTTATCTTCTTAGAAAACTTAAAAATATGATGAATGAGATGAATGTTTTTATTTCGCATATCTATAGGGAAGGAAATGGTTGTGCAGATTGGCTTGCCAACTGGGGTTCTACTCTTGGTGATTATGTTGATATGAATATTTTAAATTTAGATCTTGTTTTGATGGGTATCCTTCGTATTTATAAGGCGTCTTTGCCTTATGTCAGACCTGGCTGATGTGGTCTATCCTGCTTTATATTTTGATGGGTTGGTTTCTGCTGATACCATTTCATTTACTGCAGATTTTTGTTTCTGGTATTGTTCATACTCTGCTGCAGCTCTGTGTTTCTTGGATCTCTGTTCTGGGCTGCTTTGCCTTTTGCTGGTGTGTTTATTTTAACTATATAGTTTTCTTTATTTCTTTTTGGGAGAGGTTCTGGGTTGTTCTGGATGTGCTTTTAGGGGGAATTACCGAAGTGTTTTTCTCTGTTCTGGTTATCCTGGGTAAGGTTTTGCACTGGAGTTTGTTTTTTCTGGATAAACCTGGGGACTGGGGGCACCATATTTATACCGAACTGATTCATATTCTTCACTGGAAGAGGGTTTTTCTGAGGAAGGTATTGGTGGTTCCTCGTGTCTGGAAGAGAGGCTGGACATCTTTTAATTTTGAGGGGATGACTATTTTTTCTATTTACTGTGTTAATCTCACGATTTTTTGGAGTATTCCTTGTAGGTTTTCTATCAAGTTTCTTGATCAGTATTCAAATGTCTGCAAGGTATACTCTCTCTGATTTTTTCATTTCCTTTTTGGATTGCTTAGTCTTTTTTGCAGGAGATCTGTGCTGAATGGGACGATTTCGATTCTCCTTTTTTGGGTGCTGTCTTCTCACAGCCCGAGTAGTTATTTCTGCTTTTATTGTAATATTAGAAAAATGATCTACTGGCTCTTAGGCTTTATTTTTCTTTTCAATCTTGTAGCTCTTTTGAGCAGTAGTGAGCTGGTGGAACCTTCTAAAGACTTTGTAACCGATTTTGTTATTAACGCGTAGGCCCCTACTGGTGGGTTTTAACTAAAAAAAAATGAGAAAATCTTATATGATAATAAATTCATGCAGATATGGTTGTTTATCAGATTATTCTTATCTTACTTTATACAAATTACTCATCTTATAATATTTCTAATATTCATATTTTTTTTATCTACATATATGAATGTAATATTGTATATTTGGTTTAATGTAGCATAATATTATTAATTTTCACATGCTACTTTCTTTGTTATATTTATCAAATTTTTTTCGAATTATTTCTATAATTTTTGCATTGCATTATGTTCGATTTTATGAGATTTGAATTGAGAAAATTTTCATAAGAAAAATTTTAAATTATGCAAAAATCCTATTTGTTGGTGTGACTCGTCAAATGAAACTTACATTTTCAAAATTTTAAAATAAATTTTCGTCCTCTAAAATGTATGTCATTCTCATCTCTAAACCAGTTGTTGGCCCAATGGTAAATAATGCGTGGGCCGTAGCAATTTAACTCTGAAAGGCCGATCGGCCGTCCTTAGTTACATTTTCTTTCAAATAGCCATATAGTCATATTTTCTATCTAATGAGGCAATTATTTATGATATTAAGAGGTTTAGTTAGTACTTTTTTAAAAATATATATATATTTATAATAGTTTAATATAAAAATATAAAAAAATGTTAAAATTACTTTTAGTTTCACATATTTAATAAAATGCATAAATAATAATATTTAATCACATTGTTTGAAATGTATTATTATAAAAAAAATGAATTTATTGAAAGATAAAAATTTGATAAAGCATTATACATATAATATAGAATAGGCAAATATAATTAATGAAAATAATCAGATATTATAAATATATTAAAACATTATATTGAAACTGTTCATTTAATGATGCTAGGCATTTTCTTTATATTGTAATATTTAAAAATAAATTTCTTTTTTCTTAAATCTTGTTATAATTAGAAAAAAAAGTTACCTGCAAATTATATCTTCATGTCAAATAAAATAAAAAAAGAAACATACAATGTAATTTGAATTATATAATAAATAAATTAAATGGACATATCTTTATTCATACTTAAAGTGCAAGAAGTGATGAGACAAACATGCATTCATTTGTTTGGCTTATTAACAAAATCACAAGAAATACATATATATGCCCATCAATCAAGCATGCATATGCGTGGCATATATGGTCCCTCATAGCCAACTTGTCCATGCATGCATGATCATATATGGTTGGCATGTTGCTATCATTAATTAGATCATCTAAGCAAACAAAGTGGTCCATATTGCCAACCTATCCTTTGGTGATTGATGCTTCATTCTAGTCCTTCAATATAGAAAATGAAATGTTCTTCTTTCTCTTATTCAAATCAATGTACAAAGATAAAGTTCTTTGTTACAAAAGATTATGGTTTCCTTTGGGACAGTGTTCTTATTGCTTTCTAAAGTAATTTTTTAATATAAAATCTTTTAAAATTAAAAATTTTGATAACATTAAGATGATTAAGATCAAACTTGCCGACATAATAGAGGATTTGATCATCTAGACGCCCTATTTGTATGGTCAATCATGATAATTATAATCAAGTTGATCAGCCATTCATGGCAAGCAACAAGTGATGGATTTGAACAACTATCCTTTCAATAAAAGCCTTGTTACAATTAATATAATTATATTATATTATATATATTATTCTTCTATTGTATTTATAGTAGCCAGCTATGTACCCCTTAATAAATTAATGTGATGTGTTGTGATTGATTGAAAACCTTCCATGATAGGCTGTAGATGTCCATTTGAACTTGTCCTGTGTTGTTCTCTACTTAAACAAGTGTCATGTAAGAGAAGCTCAATTACTAAAAATCAAAAAAATATTGTGCTCTTTTTCAAGTGCCTTCAAGATAATTTGGAGACTATTTTCTCTCGAGATTGACTTATTAATCTAAAAATTTATCTTAAATGTCTTATTATTGCACGCATGTATTTTGAATGTGCGCATGGATGGATGCGTTAGAGTTTGTATATAAAGAATAATTAATAGAAAACCTAAGGTATATAATTATAAATATAACCTTTCCCTCCCTCATTGCTTAATTTCTTTCTATATGTTTAAAAAATTATATACATATTTGCTAAATAAAGGCATGATTAATAATCATTTAAGTAATTTTGTTAATTTTTATGAAGGGGAAAATGATATCATAAATGCAAAGAACAACATATAGTGTTATTTATGTATTGTGCAATTGAAGAATTGCACCACAAAATATATGAGAGCTGTGGTTATGGGGTCAATACTGAAGGTGCCCTAATTAGGAAAAATCATCAATGAATCCCCTAAACTCTACGTTCATTAAACAATACACTACTGAAACGCTTCTTGGATGGATCAAACTTTTTTGAACGACAAAGTGAAGCGCTATCTTCCATGTAATGGTTTAGTTCTTATGGGTTATGTAGTATCCAATTTTATTTGTGGATAACACCCAGCCTTATTAGTAGGATGACTCTATGAGTGGGTGGTATGGAATCTTTATGAGAATAGAGAGAAGAAGAAAGAGAGCTAAAAAGGTAATGAGAATCTACAAAATGCTCAAAAAAGCTATGAGTCTTAAATTACACTACATCACCCTTTATATATAGGGTTATGGGACGGAGTTAAAGAGAAGGGTACAAAAAGTATAAAAATCTAACATCACACAAAATACTAATACAATACCACATAGAATATCTTAGACTCATGTCATCTTCGAGTTGGTTGGAGGAGAGTGTGATATGGAGAACTTTGGCGATCTGTCTCTATGTGAGCTTAGTAGAGCTAAGTCCATTATGACCAGTTTGACAATGTCGAGCAAGAAAGTATGCTTGAGCAAGTCAGTGGGAAAGGGATGATATAAGGGGGCCCATAACTAGCAAACTTGTCATTATTTCTAACTACTTGAAGATCTCGAATTACCTTGGGAAAGAGAGGGGAGTGAGAAATTCTCATTGGAGGGAGAGCTCTAAAATGTTTGATCATGTAAGGTGATAGGAGAGCCTCGAGAGTATGAGCTTTTCGATAGTTGAGCTTTGTTGAGTTCGTATGAGGATGAGGGCTCTAGAAGAGAGCGAATGATTAGGGAGAGGATCCAATTATGTGACAGCTGTTGAGTACTTAACTTGGTGAGGAATCCCACAGCACCCTATGATGGATGTTCTGTATGGTAGGTCCAATATGCAACCTCTCCAGGATCATTAGGTGAGTTCCTCGGGTGATCAACCATTGAAGTGAGTCCTTTTGTTACAACCCGCTGATTTCCTACTAAGTAATTGTGAAAGCATATGCGAGTATACATTTAATTCTCTAACTTAATTAGCTCATTGATAGACAAGGGATGAAAAGGATAGTAAAGGATATTAAATGTGACTACCAAATATAAATTAGGAGATTTAATGTAAAGTTACTGACCTATTTTACTATATCTTTAATGATTACATTGATCCCGTATTAATGATGATGATGTGACATCAACTCGTCCTTGGCTCTTATAAATAAAGGGTCCACAATGGGAGAGTTTTACTCCCTTCCTTTAGAGATCCAAAAACCTTTATGTGTTAGGAAATGAATCTTATTGACCATGTCTGATCTTAAGTGAGGGATTCCAAGAAAATCACTTTTTTGTCATGGTCAAGCTGTGATGAAGTTAACTGGTATTTTCTTGAGTAAGGAGGATAATAGTAGCGCTGAAGCCACACCTAAGTTCCCTGAACTTTTCACCATTCCCACAATAAAGAAAAATAAGGATTAATATTGGGCAATGAATGAGGCACTCAACTTTCCATTTATAATGGTTGGAATGGGTAAGCTTGTCACTACTTGTGGTGGTTCTAAGCAATTAGTGTGGGTTAACATCTCTGAATATTAACTAAACATTTATTTGACTAACCAGTAAAGGATGTTACTTAATCAAATTCAGTGAATACTACTAAATGATTCATATTATATATAACAAAACTCAAATACAGGCATTTTATCATATTAAACTAATCATATAGTTTTATTCACAGTACTCTATAGTGTACGATGAATCTATTAAATTTGAAAACTAGGGGATTACTTTAAATAGATAATTATAATTCTTTTAATCAAAAGTGTGTGTGAGAAGAAAGGTCCTTCGAAAAGGAGAGAGGTGCTCTTGTTTGAGAGAGCTTGTCCAATCCACTTAGAATAGGAGGTGAGCTTGAGAGGATATCTCATAAGAAGTTAAGGGTTATGTGAGGTAGATCACATGGTTGTCCTCATAATCTTACACTTTTATCCTTCAAGTTATATTTTGGGAGATTTTGGAGAGGAGCTAGGAAGAAAGAATTTGGGTAAATGACTTCAACTAACTAAGGAGGTTAGGAGAGCAACATCTTCATCATTATGAGGAAGAGAAGGAGGCTGAAGGCATCTCCATGAAAGTTTGAGAAGGTTGTTAAACCTCAAAGAACCAACCCAAAGCTAATCAAGAGGGGGTTGAATTGGCAATTTAAAAAATTTTCTTTAATTAAAAAAATCTTTTTATAAGTTTTTCACTCGATATAGAAGTGAATTAATTTTATAATAACAAAAAGATTTGAGTTTTCAACCACAGTTAATCATAAAAAAATAAAGTGCGGAAAATAATAAGAACAAACACATCAAAATTTATAGTGATTCGGTCCAACTTGACCTACATCCACTCCCCAAAAACTTTCATACCATGTATTGCACTAAAATAAGTGTCTCTCCTTTTGCCCCCATAGCAAGGCAAAAAAGCCCTTATAAAATCACTTTCACCAACCTAGTGCGATGGAGAACATGAAGCTTTTCACACCCTCCAGGTGACTGCAGCATACCTCAAAGCTTTTTTCTCCTTACAGGAGAAGTTAAAATACCTTGAATCCTTTTTAACCCTGCAGGTAAAGGCAGAGAACCATTACCTAGTGCTATAAAATGTCTCCCCGTAGCCACCAAAGAATCAAGGCAAAAATTTAAAGAAAACATGTAAGAATCTTTTTTGGAGAAATCTTGTGAATCCCTTACAACTCACCTTCACAAAAATATCTCACTCTCTTCTCTCCCAAAGCTCTCCTAAACTCCTTCTCTATGCTCTCTCTCAATAAGACACTTAGCATCAAAAAGGATGTTAAACAAGTCTAAGTGAGTGTTCAAATAAATAGCCTCTTAAAAAGCCCTATATTTCAATTTATCATTTAAGATTGTCAAATATGATCATATGATCGTCTTGTACGAATAGTATAATATAGCACTTTTAGATAATAAGAACTGCATTGTCATGTACGATCACTTCAAGAGTTTGTACGGATCATCCATTATGATAGGTGATGATAAATTATCATCCCATGCAGCACTCGGTTCATACAGTACAAAATTGGAGGTCATCTTATACGATTAGTTGAAAAACTATGGTATTTCTTATTGTATGATAGGCAATGATAACTTATCATCCCGTGCATTACTCGGGTCGTACAATATGATCATCACCAGTCATCCTGTATGATTTGATAAAATAAATTAAACATAATTATTCCCTTAATCACAATAATAATTTAGACATGATTATCATATATCATAAAGTATAATGCATTGCATCGTACTATACTATTAGAACAAAATTTGAATTTTAAAATATTGCGTAAATCATAATTGGGGACTGTTTTCATGATTATAATTGATCGTCATGTATGATAAGGATCATCTAGTATAATTAATTTAATCAATCTTAATTAACAAAAGTGCCCTAACAAATGATTTTTTTGGTTAAATGATTGTCCAGTATAATGTAAATCGTATAGTACGATTAATACAAAAAACTCATCTTCTTCCTCACTTACTCATGCCCTTAAGAGAGTGTGTGCGTGCGACGTGAGGTTACTCAGCTTTATGATCCACTAAAATACATGATTAACTCAAGAACGATTAAAAGTACATAAAGACTAAAAATATAGACTCTAATCCTAGTCAACCAAATCTTGAGCTGATCAAAGTTAAAAGTGAAAGTGGGCTTAAAATGTTTGTGAGCAAGGCAAAACAGATATGCAATAAACTCAATTATCATGAGATGATATAATAAGAAATCAAATAATGTTTGTTATCATCAAAATCATAAGAATTGGGTTAAAATTTGTAACAATCTCTCCCTTTTTGATGATGACAAATATTATTAGTTTATATTTCAAAAGTAATTTTTTAATCCCTAAGCTCCCCATTACTAAATAAATTAGTTCAAAAATAAGGGTGGTGTTGGTTTTTTTTTTATTAAAATTGAAAAAATAATACATAACAACATAGCACAAAATATTAAGAGACAAACATGGAGTTAAACATTTCAGAACAAAATATAATTTACTAATAATATGCTACTCTCCCTTTTAACATCACAAAAAAAAGAGTAAACAATAATTAAAATAGGAAACTATAAACAACAAAAAGAATAGGAGTAAAATATGATCATAAAATAGAACAAACTAAAATGAGGGATACTAATCAGGTGTAGGTGGGGGAGGTGGTGGCTGGAAGTACTGGTGGAGTGAGGGAAACTATTTTTTAAAAAAATAATCAATCAATTTTAGCAAATAAAAATTTTACCTCATTATTGGATTAAAAACTCAGTAAGAAATGCTTAAACTTAGAAAGGTTAAAGATTTAAATTTCGGTAATACTAGCTCAAGTTCCTTATAGGTTAAAGCCTTTTTAAATAAAAAATATAATTTAAAAAATAAATTAGAGAGGAAATGTGATCTTTCATACTTCTTTTCAAAAATATATTCAAGATAATAACATTGCAAAGTGATGAATCAGGAATCATGATTTTTAAATTCAAGTGTAGAAGATATCAGTTGGCACATGAATTTTTCTAATATTTAAAGATTTCAAAGAAAGAAAGCTAACTCATTGTGAGCTCATTTTGTGCCTCTTTATCAATTTTTAGTGCATCTTGTGATTCTTTTGATTTTTGAAACACTTTGTACATCTTGTAATTATTGTGGACTTTACACATTTTTTTTCAGTTTTGAGCTCATTTTATACCTCTTTTTATTTTTATAAACTTGCTTTGTTTCTAAATCTTTAAAGAAAGAATCCTCTTAGTTGTGAGATTATCTTTTAAATATAAGAGAAGAAAAACTCACTCTCTTATATATATAATATAGAATAAACAACAAAGTAAAATCTGATCCATATGATAGAGACAAACAATAACTTGAATAAAAAAATATGAAGTATATTCATTGACTTGCAAAAATATTCATATGAGATAGAGAATTGTAGGAAGATGAATCAAATCTCTATTTCTAGATCTAATTTTTAATTTTAAATAGATTTTGATTCAATAAAAAATTACATCACTAAAGGAGTTAGAGGAAGAGGGATAATCACCAACTTTTCTTCCTTTAACTATTTAGGAGTCAATAACTGCTTACATAATATTAAAAAAGGTAAGATTTTTATTTAAAGAATAAAAGTAAACTACTTAAGTGAGTAGTGATTAGATTCTTAAATTTAAAAAAAAAATTTAAAGAATGAAAAAATAATAAACACATGCATAAAAACATAAAAAACATTAAAAATTGAAAGAAAGAACAAAAAATAAAAACAAAACATTTAGATTTTAGATTTTTAGAGCATCTAATTTTAAGCATGAATATCTATAACACCTAATTTGGTTCTTAAGGTGTATATGGTTTTAAAAGCCAATAAGTTTGTAATGATATATATAAGTTAATTTTTAGTAGCTTTATGATGTAGCTATTTTCCTCCTTTGATGATATGGTCCATAATGAAATGGTGCCTTATATCCTTGTATTTGGTCTTGGAGTGTTTGATTAGATTCTTTGAAATACAAATAGCACTAGTGTTATCTCACAAGATGGGAATGGTGCCTACATATACTTCAAAATCCAGTAATTATTTCTTTAACCAAAGGATTTTTGCCACACAACTTCCTAAGGCTATGTATTATGCATCAATAATGAATAGGGTTACTGAGTTCTATTTTATTGGACCAAGAGATTAAATATTATCTTATGAATTGATAGGTTCTAAAAGTATTTTTCCTATCAACCTTATATGCTATAAAGTTTGAATCAGAATATTCTATGATTTCAAAGAAAGTGTTATACCTAGGATATAATATTACTAAGTTTTGGATTCCTAAGAAATATCTAAGAATTCTCTTAATAGCAGTCAAGTGATATTATATTGGATCATCCTAAAATCTAGCACAAAGATAAACATAAAATATAATATCATGTCTCTTAACAGTCAAGTAAAGAAGTGATTCAATTATTCCTCTGTATTCTTATGATCAATTAATTTTTCATTTGAGTCCTTAATGATACTTCATCTAGAATATCATAGTCAATAATTCGATCGAATATCATTGTGACCTTCAAGGTTATGTGTAGTTCTTCTTTGAATTTGACTATGATAGTAAAGATGAAACTTACAGTTTTGTTATCTGAACCCTTTAGGGAATGATATTTTTGCCTCATGAGATGATATATCATTGATAATGACATGTTTGACTTAAAAATTGAAAATTCATAACACTTACATAAAGATGGAGAGTTCATACAATTATTAATCAAGTTTGCATTTCAAAGAAATATATTATTGAAATATTTGATTTACTTGTAAAAATTTCACATTATCCTTGAACTAGGAATTAAAAGTCACACTCCATGAGTTGGAGCTTCTTCAATATTTTTTTGAATCATCATTACTATAATAATTTTCTCCTAATAAGGAGAAAATTAAAACTTTAAAATAAGATAAAAATCTCTCAAAATATATGGAGTTAATCAACTATTTTCCAAGATGATTATCATAAATCTCAAGGCGATATTTGACTTAGATTTTAATTGTCTGCCCGTGCTCATTATTTATGTAATTCCTTAAAAAAATTATGCGATTGCTCTTAATTGTAAATAATCTCATCTTATTCATATGTGAGGAAGAGATGATTCTTGTATCTACAATTTTATATGAGATTATTACAACTCAATAGGTCCCATGATTTTTTCTCTTCCAAGATTTTCCACAAAAAAATTCTTACCTTAAAATTTTTCTATGCATGTTAGATTTGTATCAAAAGCTAAGATATTGAACATCAATTATAGTGGCATAATTTTTCTAGCACATAATAATACACATTAAATGCCATATAGAAATATTAATAATATTTTTGTTAAAAATATTATGATTATAATTTAAACACATCATCCATTGTTCTTATTGGCCAATGCAGCTGTAACTACTGGCTGAAGATTTTCTCATTTAAAAAGCGAACAGTAGCAGTATAAATGAATATGAGAGAGAGAGAGAGAGCTGAACTTTTATTTTTCTAAGAGAGCTGAACTTTGAGAGAGAGAGAGAGCAAAGCAGGTCCCAAAATTAGTGAGGGAAGCTGGAGAGAGGACTGTAATTACACAGTAGAATATCATAGGACTCGTACTTGCTTTCATCGACTAATTTTGGAAACTGGAAAGTGTCCATTTGGAAACCCGATAAATACATATATAATGGCCTTTTATTTTCTTTTTTTTTTTTTTGAAAGGGCTTTAATTGCGGCTTAATTTTTTTAATATTAAATTCATTTTAACAGAAGAATGATTAAAAATTGGAAAAGGAGATACAATAGAGCAAAATTTTAAGAAGATACACATAAGATAGAGTATATGACATAAAAAATATGAGAAAAATCTCAGATAGACTATCTCTTATTTTGAAGTTCATAACAATCATAAAATTGAAGCTATATTTGGAATAGTTTTCATACAGCTTTCTAGAATAATTTTTTAGTACAAAAATTTATTGAACTATAAATTTTTGTACTAAAAAGTTACTCTAATAAGCGGTAAGAAAGTTATCTCAAAAGAAGTTTTAGTAAAGATTAGATCTAAGAGCTTTAAAATAATATTTATTTTATCCATACCAAGCCATTTGAATGAGGGAGAAAGAAGAACAATGAGTTTTGGAGATACTCCCCATCCTCTAATTTTATGAGGTTTTCATTAGCATATCAAACAATTTGGAAGTTAGATTATGCAACAGAAGAAATGATTATTCAATATTTAAAGCTGGGGAACAAATATTAATTCTCTTTGATTGATTGGTAGAAAGACAGTCAACCAATTATGTAAAAATAGAAGCTTAAGTTGTTGAGCATGGCTTCATGTTGAACTACTTTCTTGTACTAAAAAATTATTTTAAAAATCAGTAAGAAAACAGCTCCAAACAAAGCCTATATTTCACCATCAAGTTGAAATAACCCAAGTAGAGAACTATAAGTATTTTGCTTTAATCTTTTAAACCATTCGTCTTTTATATAAACTTCAATTAATTGTATGAGCTGTAGCCAGATATATATATATATATATATATATATATATATATATATATTGAAAGAAATAAAGCAATAAGAGAAGAGAAAAGGTTGCTATATAAAACAATTTAGTTTGTCCTTTAAATATAAATTTGACACATGCATCCATGTGCTCACTCAACATACCTGCATGCAATAAAAAGATACGGATCAGATAAATATTTAGATAATTAAGTAAGGTAATAATTAGTAAGACCAAGCAATATATAAACAAGTTAGCTTTGGAAAGTAAGAGCATAAAAATAAAAAAAAATATATTATAACTCACAGTCTAACGCAGATCTGATAGAATTTTAGATCTCAGAAATACGAAAGACTTCTTTATCTCTTCCTTTCTGCAAACCAATATAACAATCGAAGAATGATTAAAAGCAATAAAAAAGATAAAATTAAAAGCCCATAGTTATTGATGAACTTCTATAGAATATATAGAACTGAGCATTTTTGTGCTACCATCAGCAAATGAAACTGCACAACATGATCTGATCTATATATTTTTCCTCCATTAATTTCTTCTAAAGAGAGGAAACTGTATCAGAATATCAGATCAAGCTGGCAGCTTCACCTGCTTATAGTGCACAATCCGAAGCCGAGCAAGTTTCTCCTTTGTGAGAGAGAGAGAGAGAGAGAGAGAGAGAGAGAGAGAGAGAGAGAGAGAGAGAGAGAGGTTAGGCTTTGGGAGGAAGAGGAGAGTTAATATATAAAAGGTGAGAGAGAGAGAGAGAGAAGAAATATGCGGGGAAGATGCATATGCCTCTTGACTTGGTTTATAATTTGTCTTATATAGTTGAATAAGACAGAAATAGAAATAATTATTTATTAATCAGAGAAATTGAAATTTCCTCTTTCAATCATACAAGTCCACATATTTTTGACAAAATCTCATTCGTTATGATATATATGATAAGACTTTCTTAGTAGCTTACCTTCAAGAAGAATTCTTACACAAAATAATCAGCACTAATTGCTTTTAATTTTGGTTAATATTTGAATATTATTAATATTATATTAGTATTAATGTTGAGCAATACGAGACACAATCTTTTGAACATTAGCTTATTAATTTTTTCAAGTTAAGCGTATTTAGAATCTTATTTTTTTTATTTAGTAAAAGGCTTGAAAATCATTGTGAAATTTTGGTATTAAATTTCATTCACATAAAATTTATGTTTAAGCACTAATAATTGAAAGTTCGTATAGGTTGGACCTAAAGCAATTGTCCTAAGGCTAATCAAGAGGGGGGAGGGTTAATTGGTAATTTAAAAAACTTTTTGGTATATTAGAAAATCGTTCTTATAATTTTAAGCACATTAAAAGTTTTATCAAACTACACTTTTTATCTACAAAAATAAAAATGCAGAAAATTAAAAATGCGATAAATAAAAATAAAAGAACACAAATTTATAGTAGTTCGGTCCAACTAGTTGGCCTACGTCCACTCCCTGAAGACTCCCTCTTCAGGTATTATATTATTATCAAAGTGACTCACCTTTTGCTCCCACAGCAAGGCAAATAAGCCTTTACAAATCACCTCTCTTCCACCAATTCCCAATACGGCAAAGTATCATCATCCTTTCACACTCTCTAAGTGTAGGCAGAGAATGTCGTCATTTCACACTCTCCAATTGTCAGTAGAGAACCGTCATCTTTTCACATTCTCTAAGTTTCGGCAGAGAACCGTCATCTTTTCACACTCTCCAAGTGTCGGCAAAGAATCGTCATCCTTTCACACTCTCCAAGTGTTGACAGAGAATCATTATCCTTTCACACCTTCCTGGTGTCGGCAAAGAATCGGATCTTCTTCAAAGATCTTCTCTCGAGCGACTTCAAAAAAGTAAGGAAGAGATTTGACATACATACAAAGAAATCCTCACTTTTGGGCAACCTTGTGAAACATTCACAAATTCCACTTGCAAGATCTCTTTCCACACTCTCAAACACTCTCCCAAAACACTATCACACTTACTTTCGAAGAAAAAATGAATAAGCATTCGTTACAGTCAATTTTTAAGGACCTTGCATATGAACGACACTAAAAATCATCCATAAAATTAAAAATTTTAATTTGACCGTCCGTGATCATACAGTATGATTGAACATCATACGTATGAACAGTTCAAAATTTGCTTGTATGATTCAGTACAAGCTAATTTTATACTTTGATTGACCTATGAACGTGCTGACATCGTACGATAAGATAAGTTCAAAATTGAACATATATGTCCAGTACGATTCAGTATGAACCAATTTCGTACTCTGGATATCGTCCTATATGAACCCCATATCATATCGTCCTGTATGAACCCCATATCATATAGTACGAAATGTTTTAATCAAACCATATTTCATTTTGTACGAAAATGGACGAGTCCATTTGG
Source organism: Dendrobium officinale (assembly GCA_019514585.1). NCBI lineage: Eukaryota > Viridiplantae > Streptophyta > Magnoliopsida > Asparagales > Orchidaceae > Dendrobium > Dendrobium officinale. The sequence continues at coordinate 648,018 of CM033698.1, read as the reverse complement.
TGTGTTGGAAGTCGTCTGTACGATCCTAGGATCATACGATACGAACCTAGGATCATACGATACGAACAATTCAAAAATTTTACCTATTCATGTGGACGAAATGATATGCAACCATTTCGACGTACTCTGGACATCGTCTGTACGAACATAAGATCGCATAGTACGAACAGTTCAAAAAAATTTTAAGTTCGTTGGGATGAACTTGTACCTATATATTTTGTACTCTAGATGTCGTCTCTACGAAGGTAACTTCATACAGTACGAACAAGACTTAAAAAATTTTCTTAGCATGATTCGATTAACTCTGTTTTGGAGGAACGCTCAGGTCAAATCATCCCATATGGTACAAAATCATATAGTACGATTAGTTTAAACAATTCAGATTTTTTATACTTCCCCAGTATGTGTGTGTGTGCATAGTTACCAAATTATAATCTCACTCTCTCAGACTCAAAAAAAATATAAAAAGTACAAACTTCAAATACAATAAATCCTAGTCTAATCTGTCTTGAAGTCTTCAACTATTTGAAATATGATTTTTCTGAAATGTTAGTACACAAACAATAAAAATAATATTTCCAATATATGTTAAGAGAAACAGTAATCAATACAATAATATTTTGGAATCATCAAAAGACACATGATATGAAAATATAGTTATGAAAATTAAGTTGCAATAATAATTTAAAAAAACGAAATCTCCATTTCTATTTTTTAGTTGAACATTTCTATTAAAAGAAATATTTAGGTAAGAATGTTATATGTGAGGTTTTCCCCCTTCAAATTAATAATTAATTACTGCAAAATAAATTAATTTTGAGTAATCATTACATATAATATCTTATATGATCAATAAATGAATTGATTTTGTATATTTGTGAAGCAACACTCCCTCAATTATACAATAATTTTAAGATGGGCTGAAAAACATTGATTTCTAAGATGTAAGTCGGCCCTCTTTAATTGTTGTACGACCTATTTGGAATGGCTATAGCTTTTTCATAAAGTTGATTGTAAAGTTGTTGTAGAAAGCAGCTTCCTAGCAAAATAATTTATTGAAAATAGTGACAAAACATGGTCAAATAAAAATTGTGAATGCAATATGAAAAATAAAATAGTAACAAAACTGTCCCAAACGAAGTCTTAATAAAGAACTATCAGCATTTTTTAAGACAATTCTAATGAAGCTGCAATTAATCAAATTATTGTGAATGTGTCTTATGATTACTTCTTCATGATTTTTAATGGACAAATTTATAACAAGATGTTTTAAAATCTTTAAACGTATTTTGAGATGAAGATATTATACAATTACTAAATCAATTCATCTATTACGATCATATTAAATTAGATTTAATGACTTCAAATTTTTATTTTTAATTACTTCTAAAAAATAAAAGTAGGCTAATAAATTTTCTTCGTGATTTGTAATGATTAGATAAATTATGATCATGTAATTAGGGGTGTCAATTTCGGGTCACGGGTCGAGTTCGGGTCGAACCCGGAACTGACCTGGGTTCAAACGGGTCAACCCTAACCCGACCCGGGTAGACAAACGGGTCGAAAAACCGAACCCGGACCCGACCCGGCGGGTTGCCGGGTTGACACGACCCGACCCAGATAGGCTGCTGGCGGACGGCGGACGGCGGTGCGGCGGGCGAGAGCGTAGGCAGGCGCGATGATGGCGCGGCGGGCGCGCTGGGCAGGCAGCGCGGGCAGGCGGGCTCCGCGGGCAGGCAGCGCTGGGCAGCCCCGCATGCGGGCTCCGCGGCAGGCAGCGCGGGCAGGCTCCGCGGGCAGGCAGCGGCGGCGCGCGGGCGGGCTCCGCGGGCAGGCATCGCGGGCAGCACGGCGGGTAGGCGCGGGCAGCCGGCGGGCAGGCGCGGGATTCAAATTTTTTTGAATTAAACGGGTTCGCGGGTTGACCCGGCAACCCGCCGGGTCAACCCGAACCCGACCCGTTTTGTCAAATGGGTCAGATCTGTGAACCCGAACCCGACCCGTTTTTCAAACGGGTCGGGTCCAACCCGGATTTTTCGGGTCGGGTCCGGGTCGGGTTTTCATGTCGTGTCAAAAGTTGACACCCCTACATGTAATCATTTTAATAATGAATTCTCAATATTTTATATAACTGGGCGAAATAGATTCACGTCAATTAAACTACAGAAAAAAAAAATAATTTCATTGACTTTATAACATTGTAATGCTTTTTTCAAGTAAGCTATAAATTAATATGATTCAACACAAACAAATAGTTTTGCTTTGTTTGACTCTTTAATATCATGCATGTGATGAATAAGTTTGAAACAGTTCTACAAACTATTGGATACATGCAGTAGTATAGGAAAATAGAAGATATTATTTTACTTATACAGAATAAATTTAAATTAAAAGCTTAACAACATATTTATAAAATTTTACTGAATGATTATGTCCAATACATCATTTAATGATTTTTTTTTTTTTGAAAATTAAGGGCCAAGCCTAATTTCATTAACTATATAAATAATTACAAATTCAATCCCATATTACAAAAATGGAGCTGCAAGAGTTGCATCAAAAAGGCAAGACTCACCAAAACAACAAAGATTAAATCGTGTAATATGACAAAGTGCATTGAGAGAACACCTATAACCTGCCATAGATAAGGCAAAAATCAAAAGACCTGAACTTAAAAAATCGGAAAGCAATCATTTTTTGCTCGAGATATCCCCCGGTCGCCATTTCTATCATCTAAGGGGGAGAGATTATTCTGTGCGGACACCGGACGGTTCTCCTGTCCGGTACTGTCCAGTACCGAGCACGGTATATTTTTTAGGGTGACGTGATGCATTTTTAATTGTCTCCGGACGAATCTTGACTCGCACGTAATAATTTTTCTCCAAGGGGAGGGGTCTGAAATTGGGAGTCCATCATTGTCCAAGTGAGAGCAAAAATCCCATTAGACCAATAATAGCAAGCGCCTACTAAAAAATTTGGCTTTCGCAGCATTTTTTATAACCTACTGCAGCGGCTTAAACACCTACTAATTTATTTGCAGCGGTTTAAAACCGCTGCACATCCGCTGTTTTTGCTTTCACTACAAAGGTTTTAGCAACGGTTTCACAAATGCTTCTATAGGAAGGTTTTAGCAGCACTTTTTACAAGGGTTAAAATCGCTGCTAAATGACAGCACTGATTAAAAAAAATATAATGCCAAAAAATTAAATTTTTTATCAAATTATAAATACACATAAAATTAATCCAAGCATACAACCATTTCATCATTTCCAAACTTCATAACAAAGTTCCTTAATTTGAATCTCCTACCAAGAAATCATGGAAAAAGTATGTCCTTAACGTAATATCCACAAATCTTAGTCGTAAAATTGAATAATATCCACAAATCTAACACCTATGTAATAGAAGGCCGCAAGTACAATCTCTTAGTAGTAGTCTTCTACTTAGACATCAATGTCATGTTAAGAAGAGAAAAAAGGCTTTGTAATAAAGTTCCAAGTAAATTTAGCCATTAAAGGACCAACTTTCATAGCAGCGGAATTGTACACCTTGGCCACCCATTCTTTTTTATTTACATAAAACATTCCACGCAACATAATGGAGCCCTTTACTTCCTTCTTCCTTGTGACACAAAAAATATGTACACATTCTATCCAAATCATGCAATACTCCCATGGGGACTAATGAGTGAGTAGATAAAAAAGTAGGAAGAGAAAGAAATGTCGATTTAACAAGAAGCAACTTTCCTGCAAGAAAAATAAACAGGTTACCCCATACATTCAATCTATTTAATTCTTTCTCTAATAGGTTTTGGAGATCTGAGAAAACCAATCTCCTTAATGCAATCTTGACACCAAGATAAATCATTTCTTTAACAGCCTTGAATCCCAAGAGTCTTGAAAGAACATTAATTATTTATTTTCCTTTTAACAGATTTTTTAAAAAGTATAGAATATTTCTGAATATTAACCTTCTGACCAGACCATTTAATGTGGCTTTCAGAATCTTACTCACTTTCTTCACTCACGTATACTTGGTCTCTGAATGAATTATAATGTCATCTGCATACAATAAGTGAGAAATGTTTTATGCATTTGGAGCCATTTTAATATCAATACTTCTCCCTCTTTGAGCAAAAGCATCATATAGCAATTGAGAGTACAATTAATATGAAAAGATAAGGAGATAAATGACAACCTTATCTAAACCCACTTTTTGCTTTAATCCATTTAGAGTTGTTGTAATTTATCATAATAGAAGATTTCATATCTACTACACACTGAAGTAATAGATTAGATAATTTTACTGGGAAACCAAAATTATCTAAAACTTGCTTTAGAGTACCAGTCAATACTATCATAAGTTTGTTCCATATCAATTTTGATCGTCGTTAGCCCTTTCGTAAATTTAGAATATCTGAACTTATTAAATAACTCTTGGGCAAGTAAAATATGCTCAGATAAAGAACAACCATTAACAAAAGCAGACTGATCTTCTGAAATAATTTTAGGAATGAAACAATTCAACCTAGCTATTTAATAACATCCTTGCCACTATCTTTTAAATAGACAAACAAAGGCTAATTGGTGTATAATTGGAAAGAGTCACAGGATTTTTCACCTTAGGGATCAACACCACAATAGTTTCTTTCCACTCAATACACACATTTTACTAGAAGTAAAAAATGAATTGATTGCCTTCAAAACATCTTCTTTAATGATAGACCAATAAGATCTAATAAAAGAGTAATGAAACTCCATCAGGAAAATATTAGCTTCCAAGTGACCAAAACCTTCTTCCAGATCATCTTTAGTGAAATCGGCTATCAAAAACTTTTTGTCAACATCATCCAGCACATGATCAGAAGGGGACTTATACATGAGAAAAGCAATCTTGGCGTTAGGCGTTAGCAATATAGTATCTCTAAAGACCCGAGAACAAGTCTCCACTAATGGCTCTATAATTCCTAAAAGTACTGAATTAGAAATTCGGTATGTATATGCGTTGGTCAATTGTATATAACATTTATGTCTATTCACATATAAAGCTTCTGAGCATTTTTTCCTTCATAAGAGGCGATTGCTTTTTTGAGTCTCTGTGAGAACTTGTCCAGTATCCCTTGGAAGGAAACTAGTTTTCTGTAAAGGAAACTGGTTTTCTGTGAGCTCTGTCAGCTCTTTGTTTTTTTGGAGGGGAAAAGCGTCAGCTCTTCATTTAGTAGCCGGGTAAAAATATCATCTTCACCCACCGCTGCTTGCCCGGGTGGTGAAGAGCTAGCTGGGCAAAGCCTAGGTCCCGGGTTCCAATCCCTTGACAAGCAGTGAAAGCCTTAAGTGTTGGCCCATGTAAATTGGTCTGGGTTGCATGCTAGGTCGACCGGAGTTTTCACTTGCCTAAGGACATTGCTTTTTCGTCACCAAAAAAAAAAAAAAAATCATCTTCATTCACAAAAGAACTCTACTTATCAATTAAGAGATTTTGAATTTCGATCTTATTTATAATATATATATATGTATCACCAACAACCAAATTAATGAAGAAAGCCAAAAAAAAAAAAGATACCTTAGCCAATCTGATCAACCCTCTTTTGGCCCTATTTTATTTTTCTTTTTGGGACCAACAACCATTTTTTGTCCTGGGCTCCTATACAAATTGGCAATTTTGGTTCTATCTATTGATGAAATTTGGCTGGCATAAAAAAATAATAATTTTTATTATTGGTTAGTTTTAAATAAAATATAAAAATGATATTCTTTAATTGATGATCCTATTAACCTTTTATCATATTATATGTTTTATAAGAAAAAAAATTACTCAAATTAAATTAGATTTTTTGTATATGCCGATCCAGCTAGCATTTATTTTCAAAGAAGGCCAATACATTTGGGTTTCAAAAACACTTGAAATACTTAAGGGATTGTTTAGTTTTTTTTTTTTTTTTTTTTGGTATTTGACTATTTGTACGTAGTAATCCATTTCAATTTCATGTATTTTACAAATTTATGTATTTGATTGGGTGAATTTCAAATGCAATTCTATTTATTGGTGAATTTGTACCTCATCACATAGCTCTTTTTTTTGTGTATTTAAAAATCGACATATTTGTTCAATTTCTATATATATTATAAATTCTTCACCACTTGCTGCCATAAGTCATCATCCGACACTCGTTGCTCTGCCACCGCATCATTTTTGGTTGTCTCCATCGATTGCCACCGACCACTATCCACCATTATCAATTATCGCCAATAGCCATTACAGACAGATGCAGCTACCATGCACCATCAATTTCCATTGACTGCCGCAGCCAAAACTCTTTCCCACTGCCGCCACCATGTCGCTACCATCATCATTGACCATGCATTACCGGCCACCATTGCAATTGAATGGACAGTAGAGACTTTTTTTAGCAAACCAAATGACCTCTAAATAATTATGTATCATAATGGGTGAAATTTACAATTTTGCTTATTTTAATATCTGTTTAAGTAGCTATAATAATCCAAAAAATACAGGTCACACTAAATTTCGTCAGTAGGAAAATGTAATATGATTATTAAGAATCATATTGTGCTTTTAAGCATTATAAGAATATACAAAATTCACAAAATATCACTTCATAGGGATAACTACCACACATTTCTTTCCATATGACATTTAAAACTAGTTGAAGGAAATAATTTTATTTATCAAATAATAATGTTTTACTTATGCGAATTAATTAATATTTGTCCATCAAATTAAAAGCACATATTTTCATATAAAAGAAAAAACTCGAAAGAATTACATCCAAAAATAGTATGAAAATTATCACAAAATGTTCCCTAAATAGTATAAATTTTTAATATTGGAACTTAACTTTTAAGGATATGCAAGCAATGCAAAAAATAGCTCAAATAAGAAATAATTAGTAAATGTGGAATTTAGGTGAGGGATTCAAAATTTCCAAAAAGAGAGTAGAGAAAGAAAAAGTAAATTGAAAGTGGAAGATACTATCAAGAGAAATATGAATATTTATTAGTTGCTTATGGCAATAGAGCATTTAATAAAAAAAATTATATATTTTATCAAAAATTAAAAAAAAAAATGAAAAATCTCTATGTTCTAATAATGTATCTATATCTCATATCTAAATTTTTATACTTATTTTTTGATAATATGTTAATATTTAAATCATATCAAACTACATCTATTTTCTTAATCAGATCATCAGAAGGCTAACATTTTATGAGACCAAACAATCTAAGACGTCTCTGATCTCTTATATTATCTTCCACTGAAACTACTCCAACCTCATCAGCTAGCTAACTGATGGAGATGAATTTGAGCTTTTGTTTCTCTATTCTTTGCAAGTTAATCTATAAATTAAAAGGAAAAACGAGTTATATCCTCCAGTACTATAAATAAATGAATAACTTGGCAACATTAATTAATGTAAATTCATAATTAAGAACAAGGAAAAGATAGTGAGAAAGGCTATTGGAATTAATAAGAAGAATATGACATGATTACATTTAAGGTGAAATGAACTGTAACCCATGTGGGGAGTCAATGGTCCCCAATATCATATAAAAGCCTTGAAGTTGCCTTGCCTGTACTACTTCAAGAAGAACCTACCAACATCACCATTTTAAATATAGGCACGCCGCTTCCAAAAATCTTAAATATCCTCCTACTCTCTACATTGGGGGAGAGAGCTGAGAGGAGTTTGGAGCTGAAGCCTGAACGGCTTGAGATTCATGAAATCTCTAAAGCTAAAAAGGGACATTAAACATCAATAGGGAATGAAAGACATCATTGGTGTAAACAATTCGTTCATTAACATGAACATTAATAGACCATTAACATAGACGATGTTGGCCTGCATCTGTAATAATTGTAGGTATAGCATCAACTAAATTTCTATAAAATTCAAAGTTAATTTTATTCCTAATTTAGTCATAAAAAATTTCATGGTTTGATTTGGCACTCATCTTTCTATTTTCAAGATAGAATTTGTCTCTTGTGGGTGCTGCAGCATTAAAGCCTTTGGACCACAACACTTTAGAAAAATATATTTTCTTATAAAATATCAAAATCCACTTGAATCACATCATTTTTTGGCCCTTAAATGTGGATTTTTGTAGTTGGAAGAAGAAGAAGAAGAAGGAGGAAAGGAGAGAGAAGTGAGATTCGGGAGTCTTTAGGCCAATTTTGTACATCTAGCCAATTAAAAAAAATTATCTCGCTTGAGATAGATTACCTTTACTCTGATTTATTTTTTTAATTATTTTGTTGTTTGTGAAAGTTATTATATTTAGCAAGATATCTTGTTTGTGAAAGTTATTATATTTAGGCTTTTTTCATCATATAACTTTAGTACGATGTTACACAAGTCATTCCACAAATATTAGCATAATTATTTTAAATTTCACTAGGTATTTTCGATTATGTGGTATTTTGGGTAAACTTGTAAATTTCCCAAATGTGACAAAAAATTTATATGAAGTATCAAAAACATTATTACAAAGCTATAAATATTGTATGTTCGTCAAATTTTATGCTTCCTGCACATCGAGTTGAATATAATGACAAATTCTATAACTTTATTCTTTCTCATAATTGTAAATTATTATACACTATTATATACTAATGTAAATTACTCTAGTTCATCTAAAATATTAGTGTAAGAAAATAATTTGTAATTTACATGATATTGGATTTTATGTATAAATATTTATTTGGAAATATATAAGAGCCTAAATAAATATATTGTGTTATGCATATGGAGTCATAAAAGCCTAAATGATGGGTTGAATGAAATTGTGAGCATAGGGGGGTCTAATACTGTAAACATAAAATACTTAGAAGATATAAGAGCCTGATACAAAACACATGAAGTACTTGGGAGATGTAAGGGCCTCATGTTATACACATGAAGTACTTGGGAGGTATAAGGGCATGATGTTAAATATGTGAAGTACTTGGGAGGTATAAGGGGCCTAATTAAAAATTGATGTGATGTATTTTATTTTAATTATATTTATATTTCAATTTGACACATGTTTTATATTAAATTCTCATATTTACATTGGACTTAATATAGCATAATATTTGATATCTTAAGATATCATATTTAATATTATTTTTATAAGGATTATTGTAATGTTTCTATAATTATAACCTGCCTTACTACTTCAAATATAGTGATAAAATTACATATTTAGTCACTGTACTTTTGGTATATAAAAAAAATTTAATAAAATCATGCAGATGTTGGGTAACCTACTAAGTGGTTAGTGCTCATTCTTGCTTCCTGTGTTAATTTTAGGTCAAGGAAAGGGAAAGAAATCAATTGAGTAGAGTTAGTTTTTTGTTATTTGTTATTTTTTTGCAATAATTGTGATATTATATGATGATAAATAGAAATAAGTGTACCATGATTGTTATAAATGGATATGTTTTATTATATAGCAATGTAATATAAATAAAGAGATTTTGATAGTTTTATTTAATGTATTTTAATGATTTTAGTCACTCTATATTATTGTTATATATAAAAAAAAGTAATTCCTTTCTATTGAATCTTAGATATTATCTATTACACAGCCACCACGATGTGACATATCTGTTATAAAGGTTGTGAAGTTTTGAGCCATGAAAGTATTTTTGGTATCAAAGTACGTAAGAAATTTAGAAGAATTGATTTATGGAGAGCCATAGGATTGATTAGTAGAGGAGTGATAGATTAATTTTGGGTAATTCAAAGATGTATATTTCGTTTTTACCCATATATACATGTGAACCATTATGAGTTATTGCATAGGATTGCTTAGGTGTGGTATTGTGATTGAAACTCTATGAATTCCGAAGAACAAAAAATGATAGATGGGCAATGTTCCATTTTGGTTTTGCCTATATAAAGTATGGTGGAAGCCATGAGTTCAGATTCCATGTCATAATTTGCTAGATTAGTGGCTTAGTTGATTTACGAGGCTTAGAGCAAAATATTTACTATTAGAATGGATGAATTTTAAGTTTGATGTCTCCAAGAATAAGAGGTACAATAGAGCCTTAAGTAGCTTATTATTAGCTTATGCACTTGGAGAATATATTTGATGGTATGCAATGTCCAGTGAACCCTAAGGTGCCTTTTGCAATTTTTCTATTAGATGGAGAGATGAAGTGCTAGTGATTGGGCTAATAGAGGGAGAAGTTTTAGAGTAACTTGAATACCTTGATTACTTAAGAGAGGTTTACTGATACTCATAGAGAGTGATTTGTACCTCCTTCAGCTAGGTAGTAGATACAAGAATCTTTTATGAGATTAGTTTAAGGAAATAAGATAGTGATGTAATAAGTGGAATTGTTCACTGCACTAACTTGACATTCCCAACAGTATAAAGTCTTCATATGTTACAAACCAAAATAACTATTTTAATTTATCCATTGGATTCAAATGAATGGCTTATGTGTGATAATTAATGTGTATATTATATAAAATTTCTAAGTCTATCATACCATGCCCTAAATGCTTGTTTAAGCCCATATAATGCTTTCTGAAGCTTATAAAGATGATTTGAAAATCTTGCATTTTCAAAACCTATGGATTGTTCTATACATACGTCTTCATTAATTACTCTATTTTAAAATGTGCTTTTCACAAGCATTTGATATAAATTGAATCCCTAAAGGCAAACAAATGCATATAATACTTTAATGGTTTCTAATCTAGTTACTAGCTAGGGTAAAAGTTCCCTTAAAATATATCCCTTCGATTTAGTTGTAATCCTTTACTTCCAACCTAGCCTTATTTCTTACTATTAATCCAAATTCATTTATTTTATTCTTGAATATCCATTTAGTTTCAACAAAATTTTGATTGGAGGGTCTACTTATAAATTCTGACACATCACTCCTAACAAATTGATTCAGTTCTTCTTACATTATTATAATCCAGAATTCATCTAAGTGCCAAATCTGCACTGGTGGGTTCTATTATAAAGTTAAAGGCGATATGGTTAACTTCCTAAGACCATGAGCAATCCTAACTCCTACAGATGGATCTCTTAAGATAAGTTCTCTATTGTGATTAGATGAATATCTTCAATCCCTAGGCAATAGATCTTGAGCTTCTTCTTTATCTTCTAATTTAGCATTTTTAACTATATGTGATATCTCTTATTCTTCATCATCAATCATTTTAACTTCAAAAATCCTATCTAATTCATCAAAGTAGTATGAGTGGAATCCTTAACAATAAATGTTCTTTTATTAAATATTCTATAAGCCTTGTCAGCTGAGAAATATCTTAAAAGTACGGCTTTATTTTCCTTAACATCAAAATTCCCTAAATGTGATTTTTTCATTATTTAAAATGAAGCATTTACACCCAAACATATGCATATGAGATAGATTAGGTGTTTTAACCATTAAACAGCTCATATAGGAACTTATTTAGCTTATATATAATGTTTACCCAATTAAAAATATATCAAGTAGTATTCACTACCTCTTTCCATAAATACTTGGATAGACTATACTCACTAAATATTGCCCTAGCAACCTCTACGAGTGTCCTTTTTTGGGGGGTTATATTATTTTATTGTGGTGTTCTAGGGGCTGAGAAAAATTATAATCCAGTATAGACTCTTGACAAATATTTCATTCTCAAATTCATCTATGTGATTGCTATGGATTATGGAAACTAAGCAACTTATTTTTCTTAGAGTCCAAATTTGGAATATCTACATTCCACAAATTAATCTCTTTAATGTGCAAGAAATTTAACCCATATGTATCTAAAGTAATAATTAAACATCATAAATTCAATTGATTTCCTTCATAAACTCACTATACTAATAGGTTCAACTAAATTCATGTGAAGAACTTCTTACAATTTAGTGGGAACCATATCCTTAATGGAATGAAATGAAGATTTAGTTTGCTTCCCTAATTTGCATGCATCATGAAGATGTTCTTTAGAAAATTCTAGCTTAGGTATTCCTCTAACAATTCTAACTAAGTGAATTTCCTAAAATTCCTCATGCTTGCATGACACAGTCTCTTATGTCATAACCATGATTCATTAACGGTTGAATTTAAGCAACAAACATAACTTGACTTATTAATGCAGTTCAAATCAATCATATAAATATTATTAATTCTTAATAATTCCAAAATAATTTTGTTATTTAGTATTATTGAGCATTTCATAGTAAGAAAGTTTATATTAAATCTCTTATTACATAGTTGGCTTATACTTAAAAAAAATATATTTAAATCTTCTACTAGCAAAACATTTTAAATAGAAAATTTGTCAGTTATACCTATAGTACCTGAACCCACTACCTTCCTTTTAGTGTTGCCTCACAGTGTAACCTTTCATTGACTCTTGGCTTCCAACATAATGAATTATTTCAAATATCCAGTCATGTGTCATGAGAATCCACTACCCATGTACCATATAATCTCACTAGACCTCATGTGAAAGCACTCTTGATTGCTAACAAAGTCATTAGAGCTATTTTTTTTTTTTTCATGAGATGTAAATTGGTTTTCTCCTCTCCAGCTTCTATCTCTGAGGAGTATGAATCAAAACAATCCCAAGAGGCCTTTTAAAATTTTTGTTTTCCCTATTTTGCATTATTTTTCTCCTCACTCTTTTCCTTTGTTTGGTAGTTCTTTAACCTTGGGCATTCAAATCAAATATGACCTAGCTTTTTTGCATTCATAATAAATAATGTTAGTTGTAAACTAATTAAACTTTGAGCTTTTACCTCAATGTTTTTCATTGTCAATTTTTTTTTGAAATCTTTTAAATTGTCTTATCATCAAGGTAATGTCTTCATTTCCATTTAAACCATAATCGCTGCTATTTGTATTGTCAACTTTGAGAGTTATTGTCCTCTCATTTTTTTTTTCATTCACATGTATCTTTATATGTTAGACTAATATTTTTCTTTGACATCTTGTTGAATTACCTTCCAGTAAAAATTGGAAATTTTGAATTTTAAAAAATTATAGAGAGAGAAAAAACTTTCGTTTTATTCAAATTCCATCTCCAACAATTCTAGTTCTCCACTGATGACGGTGGAGGGCCGCCGTCCTCCACCCGTCGACACCACTGATAGTCGTCATATTTCATCCAATAATGTTTGGATTCTTCCTCGTCCAAACAATGGGTCGTCTCCTCCTATTTTTGGCGATACAAGAATGATGTTTGATCCAGAGTCTAAACAAAGGAACAAGAAGTCTGGTGCATGTTAGTGGAATTTTGAAAACAAGTTTTGAAAAATATTAGTTTTCTTTGGGAATCTTAAAATTGAAGATTAATTCTAATTCTAAAGTTGAATCAACTCGGTAGAAAAAGTATATCACCCGAAGGATGAAAATAAAATTTCATGACGGTGTTCAGACTTAGAATTATGAAATTCATCTTGAATATCATGACCGGATTCTAGAAAGAACTTCGTATAGCCCTGAGGGAACAAAGTGAAGTTCAACTCAATATCCAATTATAATATTCAAGAAGTACGATCGTCGGGTTCACATCCAAAGCCTTATCAAAGAAGGGTGTATCTCCCCAAAGGGAGATAACACCATTCAATAATAATCCTTCTAATGTAATAAAGACAATCATTTTTTAACTCTTTTCCAAAGAAATCTAATACGATTTTAGAAAAATAAATTTTAAAATCACGTGCGTGTGTGGTTCCAAATCTCCTGCGAGCGCAAGCCCTCGTAGTTAATTATATTGTAGAGAGATAGAGTCCCCTACGAAAACTCTCGATTAAAATAGCGACAATATTTTGTTAGATTTTTTAGGAGTGATACGAATTATAGAAATTCAAGAGGGAATGGATCAAAGTTGAGCAGTTATTAACAGAGTCAAGGGAAGAGGGATAGGGGACACTTTGAGATTCCAGAACCATCCGGAAGTATTCCAACTTAATCTAAGTGTTGGGCTTTACATTTTGAGATTGAAATGAAGCTTTTAGTTGAAGTTAAATATTTTATTAGAAATTTGGGGTCTTATAATCAAGGATATGCCCCGGATCCTAAATCTAATTTGGACACTGGATCTCAGTCGTCCGAACCTAACTAATGCAGTGCAAGGTCTGGACTTACCCTCGGTCTGGATTGGGGAGCCAGCTAACCACCTAATCGATTTAAAATACATGAATCCGGTCTTTTATGAAAGAGTGGTAGGAATGTTTTATTTAAAGTTTTGGAGAGTTGGGGCTGACATCTAGAGATTTTTCTAATTGGCCCCTTTGACTTATGTCGGGTGCAAAAATGCTAAGGACTAATGCAATTAAATATTAACTCTTTAGATTTGTTTCCAATGCAATGCGTGCTGGTTAACAACTCCAAATCAAATATGCTTGAAATTTTAAAAATAGTCTTAGAAAATAATTTTTTAGAAGACTGGACTTCCCCAGGTCCGGCACCTCGTCCTCATAGGTCAGACTATCCGGACTCTACCTGCAGGCAGGGAAGGGTCTAAAGCAAGGAGAGAGTAATGGAAAAATATGCATGCGACCCCGGGGTCCATCACCAGCTAATTCTCTAGATTCGTTATCTTTCTATGTTATTTAGACTCACTAAAATTTTAAACTTTTAAGATTACGAGTATAAAAATTTTCACACCCTCACGAGTCTCACGTATCCAGGCGAAAATAAAAGCGGCACACAATCGCCAAAGAAAACTAAGAAAAGAAGGCAGTTCTAAAGGAAATCATCTCAACACATCAAATATAAATAAATTAATAAATAAATGTCCATAGGCAAAGTTGCCTTGCTTATTACAAACCAGAATTTTGCAGAAAGTAAAGTGGCCGGGCACCACTGACAACAACCGAATTTTAAACCTAGTAGAGATGCAAGTGGTTTTGAATGGGATACTCATTGTCTTCAAGTCTTCAATCTTGTTGTCCTTTGGTTTCATCTTCTTCAGGCTTCTTGAATTCTTCGTAGTAGGCTACCCAAATGGATAAGAGGACACTTTCCTTGAGGGGAAGGCCACTCTTTCCTCTTTGGGTAGGAAAGAAATGATCCAAATTTGGATCTCCAAATAAAAAAGGGCTACTCCCCTAAGGGGTGTCCTTTTTTCTTTGGAGTCTAAGCTTTGGACCTATGTATCCCAATTCAAAACTCCACTTTCACAACACTTGACACTTATACAAATTACATTTATATCAAATTAAAATTCTAGACTCTCCTGCAAGGTTATCCTAAGAAATTAATAAATCAAGATATATTTATTCTCAAGCTGTTATATATATTTAGAAAAGAAAGTAAACACATTGGCCATGCTCTTTTTATTTGGGGGCTTTAGCAGGTAAAGTACATGTGCAAGCATTTATAATAATTAATTTTTTTTATTGACTTAGCCCCTTTTTTATTGCCCTGCATGAACGTGGCCACCTGCATAAAACTATGTGAACATCCAGATCGTGCCTATCCTAGGGGTAATCTAGTCGCCAAATACATCAACCATTCACAAAGTGCAGAAAAGTAAGCAGACACAGCAAAGCAATTTTATCCACAACATGCAGTGAAAACTACGAAAAATCCGCACACAGTAGTTAAGTAAACACCGGCCTAACCTAGATCTAGAGTTGGTTGTCCTAGCAAACCATCTAAAGTGTGTGTAAAAGGTCGTGTAGCTGGGGTAGGTCCTAAAGTGGGTGATTTGTTAAAGTTGTCTAAAATTCTGGGTTTGTTAAGGCTTAAAAGGGGAATTTAGATTAATGTTTAAATATTAATATATTAAGAGTTTTAATTAAGTAAGTTTAAAGAGTTAATTGATTACTACCTTTGTTTCACACCGAGGCCGTGAAGTTTATTCCACCTTCATTGGGGCTAAGCTAATAGCCTCGTAGGCTTGGGTTACCCAGTAGCAATTAGGGTTAATTAAGTTGATTTAAATTGTTTGGAATTAAAAGAGTGGATTAATATAAAAAGGAGTTGGTTCCTGATTTTAATGGATTTGTAGAGAATTTTATTAGCCTATTAAGAAAATTCTGAAATTTAAGAGGGTTTGTGGATTTTAAAGGATTATCCAAATATGCTAATTAAAGGGTCAAAATTTGACTTTTAGAATTAGAGAGAAATTAAGGGGTATCAGATTTTTAATAAATACTAGACCTAATTATGAGTTGTTAGACAGGTGGTACATTCAATTTGGATTTTTCTATCAGAAGTTATGATTTTTAGAAGTTTTAACCTGATTTTAACCTAGAGTGGACCAAAATGTTGACATTTTTATTTTGACCAGATTTTGGTGATTTGATATTTTTAAAAAATACTAGATCTTAATTGGAGTCATTAGCCATTGATTTTGACTGATTTGGAATTTTCTATAATTAGTTATGAATTTTCAAAGTTTTCTTAATTATTTGAATTTTAAAATTCCTTAATTAAGAAGGTTTTGATTATTTTGACCCAAACTCATTCCAAACTGCATGTAATCATTCCCAAAGGTCAGGTATGACCCATGGAAATGTTTCCAATAATTTGGAAATTATTTGGGATTTTTTAATAATTTTTAATTAATTAAATTAATTAATTAATATTTTTATTAAAAATTCAATTAAAGTTAAATTGAAGGTCTAGTCAAAGAGATTTTATTTCTTTTAGGTAGATAATTATGTTATGGACAATTTAAGGTATTATTTGTAATTTTTGGATTAAAATTTGATTTATTATAATTTTTAAAATTTTTTGAGCTCCAAACTCAGTAAAATTTAAACTTATGGTTTAAAATGTCACTAAGTTTAATGTATTTGAGTTTCACCCCAATTGAGTGTGTGTATAGTTCCCTAGAAATTTTCTAAGTTTTCTAGATATTTCCTTAATTATTTTCCTTAAGTGTCCCTACAATTCAAATGGGCATGAAATTCTGTGTGTCTAACGCTGGTACACATTAATGCATATCACAAAAATTTCACAGAAAAATACTAAGTATCTAAAGAGTTATGAATTTTCAAATTGTAGGGTCCAAAATGGACCTTTTACCTTGAAAATTCACATCAAAGAAAATTAATAAGCATCTGATCCTAAAAAAATTACATAATGTGCCTAAGATGCTCAAGAACATTCCACCAAAATTTGGGATTAATTTGATCCCTGGATTGTAAGAAAATTAGGAAAATATAAATTTAAATAAAATCAATTTTCTTATAATCCAGAACTTAAAATAGATTAAAATTAATTTTATTAAATACTACATTAAAATATCTTTCCAACGAGCCCAAGAATGTCCAATTTGGTGAAAAATTCAATTTTCTATGAATTTTAGAATATCTGGATATTTTTTTGAGTTATTTTTGACCAAATTTGGTCAAATCGGCCATCGCATAGATGGACGACCAGGATTTCGCCACATCATGCACCTGGACCTTGCGATGACCCGCATTCAACCATTGAGGAAGGATTCACGCGGTATGCCCAGATCTGGGCCGTCCATCTTTGATCGGACGGTCCAGATCTTCCGCAGTTCATTTTGAATAGAAAATTTTAAATGTCCATATTTCTCAAAATACTCAACGAAATTTGAAACGTAGCTTTAGGGAAATATAATCTTCCAACACCTGAAGTTTGGAGGCTTCATTTGTTGTAGATTTGCTACAGTTTCAAGTCAAAGTTTTAGAGAAAAGTTGTGATATCTTACAATTCTGTGTACGGATTTTGATGTACTTAGGCTCGTTGGAAAGCTCTTGATATCCTCTACAACTTTGATGAAGGACCCAAGAACGTTTGGTGGCTAGATCAAAAACTGCTACAGGAATATCATTTTCTCTCTCTTTTACTCTCTCTCTTCTTAGTTTGGGTTTCTAGCTCAAGCAACACCCACTCTAATGGCTGGAGAAGCTTTGCTATAGGGGAGGAAGCTTTTTCATGCCTTGGGAATGTTTTCGGCTGCTGGGATTGAAGTTTTTGGAAAGTAGGAGAGTGAGACAAAGTTTTGAGTAAAAAGTGAAGTTCTCTCCACCCCACATGATTACCATCCTAATCTTGATAAAGGGAAGATATTGGGTGATATCAAATTTCCTCTCCAGCCATCATTATGCATAAAACTTGAGTTATCAAGTGGGCTTGGCTTACCAAGGTGATAAAGCCACTCATTAAGTAGGTTTGACCACTTTGACTAGTCAAAATGCCACATAGGTTGATGAGGTGGCATGGAGAGTGTTATGAGCTGCTGGAATGACAGGTTGAAGAGGGTTTGATGCCTAGGAATGAGGCTTGAAGGCATGGAAGGAAGTTTAAGCTAGTTTGACCAAGTCTAAAGGTGTTGACTTGGTCAAACTGATCATGGATTTACTCATGTCATACCAAGTGATATTTAAGATGTTAAATGATGTGAAATCAAAGGTTCATAAATCATCGAGTGAACATGAGTGAAGTGGATTCAATCTTGAGTCAAATATTAGACCTTATATGAGGTTTATCAATTGAGTGGAAATGTGTATTCAATACATGGATTTGACCATAGGTTTGACCATGTAAAATCAAGGTGACTTGGCTTCAAATAAGCTTGAATGGATTTGACTCAAGTTTTGAGATGGGTTTGAAAGCTTAAGGGGTTTTGATTTGATTGAATGGGTTAGAATAACCCATTTAAAGCTTTAAGGGGTACTTTTGTCAACATAGGTTGACTTGGTCAACAAAGTTGACCCAAGATTTGGAATTGGGTCCAAAAAGTCCCAAAAATTATTTGAAAACATTTAGAAAAGGTTTCAAAGATTGATAATCAAATCAAGTCAAGTCTATGTCAAAAGTCCAAAAATTCTCTTAAAGGGCATTTTGGTCATTTTGGCCCTGAGTCAATTCTGGGTCAAATTGATTCTAGAAAGATGTGGATTATTTCTTAAAAAGTCAATATCAAGGTCCTGGGAGTGATCAAAAGATTTGGAGGGGGGTCTAAGGTCAAATTCCACTGTGTGAAAGGTCCAGTGGCATGGACTGTAAATATTTGAAGGTTTTGCAATCATTGAAATTGGATTTAGTTTATGGTGTTAAAGTCCTCCAAATGAGTTCAAATTAGGAGGGTTGTCCCTATAGGTATGTCGCATCAATATAGAATTGACAGACTCTGAATTAGATGCCAATTGACAGGATTTCAAGGTGATGAAAAAAATCACCTAAAAGGGGCTTTAGGACCTAAGTCTTTAGCCTAAGGATTCTGGGTTTGGATTGAATTTAGGATCTGGACTGGGCCTAAGGGCTAGGATCTAGGAAGATCCTAGGATTTAGGACTCAGGAAGGAATCAAGAGTGACCTCATACAAAAATGAGGTCAACAGTACATTAGTTATAAATGAAGGAGGTTATTTTCAGCAAAAAATCCTAACGGAGTATTTGGGGAAGGGCAAAGAGGTGATCAAGGAAGTCTCAGATGAAGCCATCAATTTATCTGTTATTCAGAAGGGTATGAAAATTTTGCATCATTCGACCTCTGATGAATCTGAAGTTATTACCAAATCTGATAAAGTCCCATCCAATGCTGTGACGATCGAGGTTCCTGGTGAAGATTGTTATGCCCATGTTTCAGAAGAAGTTAATATTGACAAACTTCCAGTTTTAGCAAATTTGGTCGTAGCGCAAATGGTTTCTGGAAACTGCAGCAAGGATCAAAGATTGGAAGGAGATTCAAATAAAGTTCGGGACTGCATCTCTGCAGTATTGGGCAATTGCAGCGAGGAATAGATTACTAAAGGTCCTGTCCAATCTACTAAACTGACCACTAATGCCTGGAGTAAGAAATCAAATTTCAAAGTTATTGATTTTGATTGTGGATATTGCTCAAATGTGAATGGAGTTGTTATGTTTAATAAGGAAAAGAGTTAGACAATACTAACATATTGAAGAAGTCATTGGTAGTGAAGGTTTTTGGAGAATTTGTTCCTTACAATGTGATAGGGATGGAGCTAAGGAGACAATGGTCTCAGTTTGGCAAATTTCACATGACTCTACTTGGAGGAGGTTGGGTCTTATGTTCTTTTGAAGACCCCAAGACACTTGAATCAGTCCTCTCTAATGGTCCTTGGTATGTGAATGGGCATATCATTGGATTAGATAGATGGTCTCCATCATTTCAGCCTAATTCTCTTAAAGGTTTAACGGCTCCTGTGTGGGTCAGGATGCCAAACCTCCCATTACAATGTTGGGATGAAGTGAATGTATGCAGAGTCGCTTCAATGATTGGAACACCATTTCTTGTTGATGAAAAATGTTTCAATGGGGCAGAAGGGAGTTTGCTAGAATTTATGTGAAGATCAAACTTGAAAACAAGTTGCCTTTGGGAGCTTGGGTGGAAGGAACAACCGGAAAATTCTACCAAAATTTTGAGTATGAAAAGATCTCAGATTTTTTAGGTGTGGCAAAGTGGGGCATATGAAGAATAGATGTTTTGAATCTGTGACTGACAATAAACAGGATGCTTTTAAAACTAAACCAACAAATATGGGAGTATCTGCATCAGAAACGTCTATCCCAGAGACAAGAAATACGAATGAAGGAGAAGTATTGAATGAAAAAGAATCTTATGGTTCTTGGATTCACGTTGATTATGGAAAGAAAAATTCAGAAACATGAAGTTTAAAAAATACCTGGGTAAGACCAGGTTATAAGGAGTCTAAAGATAAAGAAAATTATGAAGCAAAGCAAGTCATGAAGGGAACAGAAAATGGTTCAGGGAATCGAATTGAAGATAACATGAGGGAAAACAGCTCTAAGGTAGAAGTTCTGGAACAACAAATCATTACAGATCCTCAAAGTAAAATGTATGATGGAAATGTGGAAAACAGAGTTGTTGCTATCAACTCTTCAGGTATTTTAAGTATGACCAATAAATATGATGTGTTAAATTATATTTCTGAAGATAAGGATCATATGAGCATTGAGGAGGAGAATTTGGCTGAAGTTCCAGGTATTATTAATGAAAATAAAGCAATTGAAAAAGAGGTAGAAAGTGAAATTACAGCTCAATTGTACAACTCAGGAGATAATTCTGCTACTGCAAAGAGAAAAGGTTTGAAGCAATTGAAAGGTTTATGGCCAATCAATTCGGTCTCAAGGAATAGGAGGAGAGAAATTGACATGAAGGAAAATCTGGGGAACTATTTCCCCATTAAACAATGAATACATCAATTGGATTCTGGAATTGTAGGGGAGCAAAGAAAAGGAATGCTTCCCTATATTTAAAGGAGTTTACTATGAAGTATGGGGTGTTCTTTATTGGGTTACTTGAAACTAAACTAGTTTCTATTGACAGGAAAGATGTGGATCAGTTGATAGGTATGGAGTGGGATTTTTTTTACATCCCTGTGGAAGGATTATCTGGCGGCATCATGCTGTTATGGAAAAAAACATGGCTTCATTTAAGGTATTGGAGTCTTCTTCACAATTTGTGGTAGGTGAATTGGAGGTTCTCAACAAAGGGAAGTGGATTATTGCATCAGTTTATGGAAACAGAGACCCTTATTGTAGAAGGTCTCTTTGGGAAAGGCTGGAACATCATGCACCCAAAGAAGTCCCTATGATAGTGGGTGGAGATTTTAATTGTTTACTATCTAGGGAAGAGAAGAAAGGAGGAAGGGAGTTTGTTTACTCGCTTGGATCTAGGGAGATGAAATCCTTCATTACATATAATGATTTACATGAAGTTCAAAGCATTGGTCCTAAATTCACATGAAAGAATACTTGAAAAAATGGACATATTTCTTATCAATTCAGCAGCTTTGAACACATCCCACCGGATGGTAGTGAGACATCTAGCAGATTAGCATCGAATCATAGCCCAATATTATTGAACCTTTTGGAGTTCAATAAAGCAAGTAAAAGCTAATCAAGTATGAAGAGGTGTGGGCTTCATATCCAGCCTCTATGACCATGGTTAAGAAGGCTTGGGAGAGAAAGTCTTGTGGCAGTCTTTCACAAAATTTGAATAAAAAAATGAGGAGAGCTTTAAAAGCTCTGTTTTATTAGAGCAAAGCCAAGCATAGGGAGCTAAATCAACTGAAAGAAGAATTGAATGAACAAATCCTGGAATTGCAAATAAAGGAATTTGAAATCAAATTTCTTAATGAGGAGGATTCTTGGCTACTCAAGATGAAGATGGATAATATGAATTGTACCTTAGCTCGGCTTGGCACTTGGTGGAGGCAGTGAGCCAAAATTAAATGGCTTAAGGAAGGGGACTTAAATTCTAGATTCTTTCATGCTTATGCCAGCTCTAGAAGAAACTTGAATTTTATTCATAACATAAAGGATGAGAATGAAATGATTATTGAAGAACAAAGTCAAGTGGAACAAGTTCTTAATAACTTTTTCAAAGAGAAGTGGAAAGAAAGAAATTGCTCATTAGTGGATTGGCCAAGACCTTGGAATGTATTAAAATCTTAAGAATCTTTGGTTCTCAACAAAGACTTCACGGTGGACGACATGGAGAAAGTGATCCAAGAGCTGGGTCCAAACATTGCTCCAGGCATAGATGGGATTTCATACTCTTTCTTCAAGGCATATTGGTCTATTATCAAGAAAGATCTATGGAATGCTATAGATCATTTCTTCAAAACTGGTATGATGTGTAAGGAGTGGAAAGAAATGATTATTGTGCTGATTCCAAAGGTAAAAAATCCCCTTTCTCCTTCTAATTATAGACTGATCAGTTTATGCAATTCAGTTTATAAAATAGCTGCAAAGATGATCTTGAATAGATTATTGCTAGTGATCCACAAACTGATTTCGGTAGAACAAGTTGCATTTTTGAAAGGTAGATCTCTTTCAGATGATGTTTTGGTAGCTTATGAAGTCTTTCACAAGTTTAGAGTTTCCAAACCTCCCAAAGGTTTCGTATCTTTTAAAATAGACATGGAACAAGCCTATGATTCTATGGGTTGGCCTACTTTATGCAAAGCTTTGGAGTATTATAGTTTTCCTACTAATTTTTCTAAGCTTGTCTTGGATTTTGTTTATTGCCCTTTCTTTTCTTTATCTATCAATGGGAATCTTTCTAATTGGATTGAAGCAAAGAGTGGTTTTCGACAAGGATGTTCGTTGTCTCCATTCTTGTTTATACTAGGTGCTCAACTATTATCCAATGCATTCTATCAAAAGAAGGATTCTATTGGCATTAAAATTACATCTAACAGGCCTTTGATTTCCCATTTACTCTATGCCAATGTTATTATCATTTTCTCAGATGCTAGTATGAAAATGGTCAAGGAAGTTAAAAACACAATCAAGGACTTTTGTAGATGGACGGGCCAAAGTGTTAATCCAAATAAATCAGGAATTCTCTTTGGAAAATCTGTCAAAAAAAGAAGGAGAAGGAAGATTGCTAAAGTCATGGAATTGAAGGAAATAAAAGAATTTTCATATCTGGGCATTAAAATGGCATTAAGAAGACTTGTCAAAGCAGATTTTTAGTTTCTGTTGGACAAAGTTCAGAATATGTTAAATGTATGGGGAGGAAAATTTATCTCCTTGGCTGGAAGACTGGCGTTGGTTCAATCAGTACTTTTGTCACTTCCAACTTTCCACTCATCTCTTTCTATGGTCCCTAAAAGTATTCTATATGAAATTGACAAAATGTGTAGAAGCTTTATATGGAGCAAGAATCAAGGAAGGAACAGAATTCTCTATGTTAGTTCGGACACAATTTGTAAACCGAAAAATAAAGGGGGATGTGGGCTGATTCCATGTTCTAAAAAAGTTGGACCATTAAGAGCAAAATTAGCTTGGAAATATTCTCAAGATAAAGAGTCTTTGGTACATAAAATCCTTTTTCCAAAATATGGAAATTGTACTGAATTCCAGTCTTCGGACATCCACGGTTCATCAGCTTGGAAAACCATAAGAAGTGGAGAAAAATCATTAAATTCCATTGTCAAATGGAGAATTGTAAATGGGAAATCAGTTAATATCTTCAGAGATAAATGGTTATTTGAAAGAAGCTTAGACAAATGGCCTACATATGTGAAGGTAATAGAATGTTGTAAAAATATGGTGGATAGCTTGATAATTAACGGCAGCTGGAATTCTGAGAAATTGAATGAATTCTGTGGTCCAGATATTATTAACTTTTTTACTGGCATACAGATTTTGAGTGATGAAGACGAAGACAAATTGGAATTAATTCATATGATTCCAGGTAAAACAATTACTGCTACGGCCACTAAGGTCTTTAAAGATCATCATTCTACTTCAAATGATTGGGACTGGCTGAAAAAAGTTCATCTTAGCTCCAAAGTGGAAAATTTCTGGTGGAGAATTCTACATAAAGCTATTCCTACAAACCAATATTTATGTTATAGAAGATTACATAACATAGATTCCTGCCCATGGGGATGTGAAGAGACGGAAGATATTGAACATTTAGTTACCAAATGCCTAAAATTAAGAGAAGTCACTACAAAAAAAAGTAACTTTTATAGGCATATATATTAAGGCACTTAAATAGAAGTGCCTTAACAAGAAATTATTAGGGCATGGTCTTTTTTCGCGCTAATTAACGGAGGATTTGGCGCGCTCGGAAAAAATCCATGCGATAAGTTACGACCGTGACTCCACTTCTTCTTCTTCATTGATCTTTCTCTTATTCAACTTTTCGCTTCTTTCCTAAACCCTATGTCGCGCGTTCGATCTCTTCGTTGGTCACTGCTGCGACATCACAAGCACGACCAGACCACCGCATCAGGTAAGATGCTTTAATCACCGGCGTCAATCCTTCGAATGTTGAATGGCCAATGTCTACGAATCAAAAAAAAAATTCTTCTTTCCTCTTTTGATTTCTAGGGTTCTTTAGGTTCTTCGTTTTCAATTGCTAATTCTCGTTCATCCTTGCGTTACAACGACAATCGCCACAACTGTATCAGGTAAGATCTTTTAAGTACTAACGTTAATCGTTCAATGTCGAATGGCCATTATCTACCGTTCAAAAAAACTTTCTTCTTTCCTCTTTTGATTTTTAGGGTTCTTTACGTTCTTTCAATTTCTGAACTATTTTGACAGAAAGTCGACTCTGAAAGAGGTACATTTTTCGCTGATCTTGAAGTTTATCCTGAAGGCTGGTTGATTTTAGTTCTCTTCCTGCAACTTGAGAAATTCATTCATGGCAAAATGTGAATTTCTTCCTTGCTGATTTTAGTTCAACATTGCATAAATTTTTTTTCCTGTTTTGATATCAGCAAGTCTATATATTAATTCATGACAAAATGTGAATTTCTGCAATATTTTCTATGCTTAGTGTTGATATTGATGTTTTTGTCATAATTGCTGTGTCGTGGCTATTTGTTGGGGAATGATGAACAAAAAATACTCTTATAATAAAAATCTGTTCAAAAATACTCTTATAATAAAAATTTGTTCCGGGGGCGCTGCCCCCGAAAACCCCCGCAAGGGCGCTGCCCCTTGACCCCGAGACCTGACCGGGCAGGTCGAACCCCGCCAGGGGGCAGCGCCCCCTTGGACCCCCGACTACCCGGCATATTGTTGGACCCCCGTCTATCTGGCAACACCCCCTTGTACCTTTTTATCTTTTATATCTTTTACTCATTAGTATATAAATTTTTAATCATTTTATGTTTACGCAATCTTTTGATTTTGAGGCTTACGCCTCAAAACGCCTTGATTGATTTTGACTATGTTACATCCCTTCTTAATTTGTTTGAAAAAATTTACTTCGAATCAATTTCATGCAAGCCATGAATGTGAAAATGTTTCTTTGTTGAAGTTATCAACGTGAGAGTGATGGAGAGTCCAAGTATAAAAGAAGAATTAATATTGTTAGAACTCTTTTATCTTAAGAAATTGTTACCTACCTACAAGAACTATTCTTAAATAGTTCATTTATCACCTAATATAATAGTTGAAAATAGTTCATTTATCACCTAATTTATGACTATTTACTTTTTTTGGGTTTTTATTCCAAATGATTTGTTTATTTAATGTAAACTTGTGAATAATTGTTCACCGTGATTCCCTGTATTTGGTCTTTTCTTTGGATTATTAAGATTCCTGAACAATTTTGAACCATCAACTGGAGGGAAAAAAAGATTCCACCCTTATACTAAAGTGAAAATCATAATCTACTATTATATTTTTTGAGGTGTTTAGCATCCTTTTTCTGAATCCTTCTGCAATCGTCGTTGAACTTGGTTGCTGCTGCCTTGCAAGTTGCTTCTTGGAACATGCAGTAGGCAGTAAGGTGGGGAGTAAACACATTATACCATCTTTGAAACTTCCTACATTTTTTAAACCGACTTTTATACAGAACCACAATGCTTATATTGTTACGGGGAAGGATTATACAAAGTATAAACTTTAAATTATGAATTATATTTTTTGTTATTCATTATAATTTGATCAAAGAGGACTGCAAGTTTTTGAACTTGTCATTTGTTGATATGACATTGACTTATTAATGATTGTTGGAATGTTAATTTTTCAACCTTCATTTAGTTTTTCGAATGTAAGAGGTTTAAAATATCTATTAGTCATTAATATTATAAAAAAAACAAAAAAAATCTTTTAGTTTAAATCTCAACTCTTCAAATATTTTTTGTTTTAATTAATAGGAGAAGCTGTGGATTTATGCCTTTCAGTTATACGACAAGTGGTGTTATGCCTTTTGATTGATTTGCTTATTTGTTTTCGTAAGGCTCTAGGAGAGGCTTATCAAGTCCTTAGTGATCCTACTAAGACTGCTGCTTATGCCAAATATGGAAAGGATGGTCTTCCTCAGTAAGTGCAGAAGCCTATTTGGATTTTTTTTGTAATGGAATTATATGAAATTATATTTAGCATTGGTAAATAAAATGTACACTTACATTGTTATTTGCATAATTATCAACTGTAATTTTTTACTTTACGATTTTGATGGCAGCTAATTCCCAAGTCTTTGGAGGCTGAGAGTAGTAAGCATCGTCTTATTCATGTTCCATTGAAGGGAAAACTCGGTGACCGTGTTAGTGGTTTTTGTGAGGATATGAACGTCCAACTTCAGTTGGAAGATATAAAGGTATATTTTGTATTGTGATAGCTCCATACCGCATACTAAAATTTGATAAAATTATCACAATGTATAAAGATTTTCTTGCTATATCTGTGCATGGCTGGGGTGTTGACCTCATTTCTGTATGAGGTAACTTGGACTACTCCTGACCCTAAATAAACTTAATTTCAAAATTAATTCTAACTCTAGGATCCTCCTAGAATCTTGACCTTAGGATCTACCTAGATCTTAGATCAATCAAACCAAAATCCAAGGTCTAAAGGTATTGTCCTAAAGGCCTTTTTCATTGAATTGTCAAACACTTAAAAACTCACTCAAATGACCTCTGATTCATGGTCCGTTAGTTGCATACTGATGGGACATGTCTCTGGAGGCAACCCTCCAAATTTGAGCCCATTCTGAGGTCTCTAACCTCAGAATCTAAATCAAAATCCAAAGGCTGTAAAACCTTCAAATATTTACAGCCTATGCCACTGGACCTGTCATCTAGAAGATTCTGACCTTAGAGCCTTCACCAAGGCCTCTAGTCACTTCTAGACCCTTAATCCTGATATGTTGATCAATAAAATGTATTTTTCTGGATCCATTTCAGCCCCTAGTCGTCATGAGTGCAAAATGACCAAAATACCCCTATGGGGTTCAAATATTGATTTTCAACTAAATGAACTCCGAATTGAACGCAACCACTTCCAGCGAGTTTCAAATATCAAACCAAACTTGTTGGACCCATTCCTAGGCCTTGGGTCAACCTAGTTGACCAAGTCAACCTAGTTGACCCAAATGGCCCTTTAAGGGTCCAAATAGGTGTTTTTGACCTAAATGACCTATCTAAGCTATGTAACCACTTCCATTGGTCTTGAATAGTCATTTCAATCCTGTTGAGCTTGATCCCGGACCCTGAGTCTAGCTGGTTGACCAAGTCAACCAATTTTGGCTTAAGGGCCCATCAAGCCCTTTTGACCCAAATGACCCATTTAACCATGGAATCACCTCTACCAGACTCCAAATATTGTATCAAACCTGTCTAGACTAGACCCACATCTTGGATCAATCTGGTTGACCCAATCAACCTAGGTTGACCCAATCAACCTAGGTTGACCAAAATCAACCCTTGAATCCTTTTATTTTGAATTGAACCCTAAATGCACACAGATTTTTGTCAAACCCTATCCAAGGTATTTTAATTAATTTCTCAAATGATCTTTGTCGCCACATCACCTATTGTTGACCAGTTGACTGGTCAACATGGTCAACAAATCTATTTAAGAGGCTTAAATACCCATTTGGCTTGATCCAAGCTAACCCATTCCCTCCTCAATCCATTCCAGCAATTCCATTTAATTCCCAAGATCCTTTCCATGCCACCTCAGCTGCCACATGGCATGGGAACCAGTCAAAGAGTCAAATCATGCTTTGGAATGGTCAAATGTGGTCAAAACCCCATTTAAAACTAATCACCCTTTAATTAAAACCCCTACAGCTGTTAGAATATTCTCTAGAAGCTTCCTAGAGTAACTCTCAGCCCTTAGATCAACATCTAATGGCTCATATTCGATTCCACACGGACAAAATGCCAAAATAGACTTTCCACCTAGGAAGTACCTTTGTCCTTTGATACCTCTTCTCCCAACCACTCCTGGGACAGATGTCACTCATCTGGGAGCTCACTCAAATGATCCCAGCCCTTCATTCAATCTGGAGGAGATTGAATAGGGAAAAATTCCCTAATGAGCTCTAATTCGAATCCCTACACTCTCTCAAACACCTAGAGCTCCTCCAGCCGAACTCTTTGTTTGTTTGAGCTCTACTGGACCTCCTTGACACTTCCCCACCTAAATCCCGCCAGTCAAAGCTGCCTTTGGCGATCTTCCGACAAGCCTAATACTCAATCCGTCCAAGGCTTGTACCAGGTGATTCGTGGCGTTTCGGAGCTTGGATTCAACTAGAAACTAAATCGTGGACAATCTACAAGCTCAGAGAATCCAATAACGGGTCAAACCGTCCATTAAATCGAGGTGAAACTCTAAACCTTGCTTAAGACACATAGAGTTAATTAGAATTTTATTAAGCTATCATTTAATATTTTAAGCATATCCCCATTGATTCTTATCACCTAGTAAATCTAAGTTTAAAGTTTCAAGTCATTTGATTCCCTGGTTTGAGAGA
Source organism: Dendrobium officinale (assembly GCA_019514585.1). NCBI lineage: Eukaryota > Viridiplantae > Streptophyta > Magnoliopsida > Asparagales > Orchidaceae > Dendrobium > Dendrobium officinale. Next base: position 618,849 of record CM033698.1, on the reverse strand, counting down.
AAATTAAAAAAAACGGGTTCTAGGGCTCGGTTCGCTTGTTGCATGAACCAAGATCTATTTGGTCCGTTGATCTCTCAATCGACGGGTCTGATTGCGCCGTTCCATGCATTGATCAGACGTGTATTCGATCCCGCGGCTCAAGCTGCAGTCCGGCTCGATCCTGGCCTCCCGTTCAGAACCACGGGATGAGCCCTCCGCTGTTGGATCTTGCTCAACCGAATCGGACAGCAGGATCTGATCCCCGCCGTTGAATGGCATAGGCACTCGATCGGACGGCCCGTGACGCCTGCTAACGTGGTTAAGTAAACCGCATCGCGCGGTCCGCAGCCGACGCGTGGATGACCGCCGCCGCGTTTTGAAGACCCAATCCAGGCGCGCCACGTGTCTCCCGCCGCCGCCAGGTAATTAAGAATTATTTAATCTAGTTTTAAATCATTTTTAATTATAGATTTCTTTTAAATTAACTTAAAATTATTTAAAAATTATTAAAAAAAATATTTATTTTATATAAGATATTATTAGAAAATTAAAAAACATTAATTTAAAATTAATTTTAAGATATAATATGAATATATTTTGAAATATTTTAAATATCACTTATTTTAAGTTAATTTTTAATTAAAATAATATTAAATATTTAATAGAATTTAAAATTTTATTTTAAAACATACTTTAATAAAAAATATATGTATATATATATATATATATATATATATATATATATATATATATATATATATATATATATATATATATATATATATATATATATATATATATATATATATATTGTTTTTAAAATATTTAAACATTTAAGTATTTAATTAGACTTAAATTCAAAAAATCATTTTTAAGTAATTTAAAATTCCAAAAATAATTAAGACTTATTTTAATATTATTTATTAATTATTTTGATTACTATTTAATTCTAAATTAATTTAAATGCCTTAATTAATCTAAAACTTTAAAAATGTAGAATAAGTTCATTTTAAATTATAAAATATAAATAATATATCAACATTTTCAAAAAATTAAGAATTTTAATTTAAGATTATTTTTAAAGTTTAAAACTCAATTTATTTTGATTAACTTTAATTATTTGAATATCCACTATATTTAATTAGTATTTAATTAAATATTATATTAAATATTTTGAAAAATTAAAAATTTATTTTCAAATAACATCAAAATCAGTGGATCTCCATGCTCTTTAAAATTTATTCTAATGATATTTTAAATTATTTTATTTTAAAATGTATATTTACATATATAGGATTAAATATATTAATATATTTTCAAATATATTTTTAAAACATATATATATATATATATATATATATATATATATATATATATATATATATATATATATATATATATATATATATATAAATCTTATAAGTTTGAGAGATCCCTTGGGATTTTAAGCCTAGACTAAACATGTTTGAATAGAATTAATGGGGATTGTTAGTTAATAATCATTTATTGATTATTCACTAATCTTATCTTTAGTTATACATTTGATGTTAATCTTTGCATGCTTAGGATTGCGCACCCACCACTTAGATTTAGGATTTGTTTGGTGTGATTACATGCTATGTATGTTAATTCAAAGGGTTAGTGAGAACAATTGATTCAAACCTATAACTTAGTGACATTAAGGACAATAATTAAGGACCTACTTGTAGAAAATTTAGAATATTTCTAATAATTAGGATTCACCACCTATTGACTCAAAACTTTGAACACTTAAACTTAGTGACACTCTCAGCCTCAGGAATGATTTTCACTGGTTTTAGAATTCATTAAGCCTCCTAGCCAATTTTCTTAAGATCAAGCCTTAATTAAGCCATTAAAACTTCCAGAAAATACAATAAATCAAGATTAAATCAAAAAATTACACACAACCCCTCTAACTGACCAGAATCAAACCCTTAACCAATGAAAATTAAAACCAAATTGACTTGACAGCAAATTGAATCTTAATTTAATTTTAATTGAAAACCAATATTTAATTAGTATAATTGATTAAAAAATAATTTAAAATTTTCAAAAATTTCCCAAACACTTGGGAATCTTTTCTTAGGTAATTCCTGACCTTTGGAGCTGATTTCAAGGAGTTAGGACTTTGTTTGGAGCAAAATCACAAAAAGGGGCCCTTTAATTAAACAAAATTAAAAATCCAATAAATAGTCAAAACTTTGAACCTTCTTATGCAGGTGGCCATGCTCATACAAGGAGCTGAAATTAAAAGGGGCAATTAATAATAAAAAAAATATACTCTTTGCATAGGTGCTTCAGAAGACGCTAAGACCCCCTTTAAACAAAAAGAGCATGGCCAAGTGTGGCTAAAAAAAATGCATTTCAATCTTCAAATTATAACTGCTTGGGAATATATATACAACTGTTGATTATTAGGATAACCCTGCAGGATCGAGTCTAGATTTTTATTTGAATTAATGTAAATTTAAAATTGATAAGGTTGTAAATTATTTAAAATGATTTGAGATTGAGATATAAATATCCAATTTGAATTCCAAAGAGGTGAAGACATCCCTAAAGGGGAGAGTCTTCTTCCATTTGGAAGTCAAATTAGGATACTTTTCAAATATCCAAAGAGGAAAGATAACGCCACGATCAAGGGGGAGTTTTTTTTTTCATTTGGATATCTGGAACCGACGAATCAAGATGTTCGTGAGAAGACGAAGAAATTGACAACGAGAAGAATCCCAAATCTCAAAGTCATTTGATTTAGGATTAGAAATCCGGGTTGTAGTCAGTGGTGCCCGACCACTTTACTTTCTTGCAATTTTATGATGAAATGATAAGGGCACTTGCCTACGGACATTCAATTTGATATATTTAATTTGATTGATTTATTTAATTGATTGCGCATTAGAACTCCTGCTTTTCTTGTCTTTTTATCTGCATGACGTATTTGGTTTGACCTGGAATTCGATTTAGGCTCTTAGGGGTTTATCAAAAATTCTTCTACTTTAATTAAATAAAACTTTTAAGATAAGATAGAAACTCTAAATGGTCCTAAGAAGAAAGCTCGGACTCGCCGAGGGTTTTTCATGCATTCATATTATACTTTCTCAACCTTGTTAGGCATCTCCCCGCCTGCGGGTTCTGGCAGACCACCTGGCCTATGAGGGTGCCGATCTGTCAAGGGAATGTTATGCAATCTCTAGGGAAAATTCTATTTTCTAAGCCAAAAGTTTTAAACTGCTACATACTGATTTTGCATTCAATCGAGTCAATTAGCATGCATCGCATTAGTAACAAATTAAAAAGAGTCTAATATTTAATCGCATTTATTTAGACATCAAATACCCAACATAAGTCGTCAATTAAGGATCTGCTCTAGATGTCGACCCCATTCCTTTATACTTTTCTAATTAACGTCCCTACCACTCTACAAAAAAGACCGGACTCATAATTTTAAAATCATTTAGGTGGTTTAGCTGGCTCCCCAATCCAGGCCGGGGTAAGACCAGATCTGTATTGCACTAGCTAGGTTCGGGGTACTAATTTTTTAGTGCCCAATTTAGACTTAGGTTCTGAGGCTGGCTCAGGCCATAAGACCTCAACTTTCGGGAATCAAATCCCAAATTTCTAATAAAATTGATCACTTAAACATTAAATCACTTTCAATCAAATTTAAGCCCAACATTTAGGATAGACTGGAGTGTTTATGAAGTGATTCAGAATCTCAAAACACTCCCTACTCCTCTTCCTTTGACTTTGAAAATAAATGTTCAGACTTGATCCAATCCCATTTTAAAATTCTTACCATTTCTCTCCTTTGATATCAAGCATTGAAATTCTTAAATAAAATTTACACCGCTATTTTAATCGAGAGTTTTCGTATGAAATTTTGATTTTCTACGATGTAATTAACAATGAGGGCTTGCGCTCGTAGGAGATTTAGAAACCCAGATCTAATTTTCAAAATTGAAATTTTCAAAAATCTTTAATTAATTATTTTGGGAAAATCCAATGATCATTATCGTCTTTTTCAAATGATAGATAATGATTGATATATTCTTTCTTCGGAGAGATATATCAATTATTATTGTAATTTTGATTATGAAATTAATGATCTTCAATCCATATTAGCTTAGCCAAAAACTCGATTAAATCCTATTTTGATCTTTCGAGGTCAAATACAATTCTTCTTGGATTTGACTACGATAATAAGGATAAAGTTAAAGTTCTGTAATATGAACCAATTAGTGAATGATATCTTCGCCTCTTTGAGATGATATATCATTCCTAATCCTGAGTTCCATTACAGAATTAAAATTCAAATTTTAATCTTCCCAAAGATAATTAAATATTTTTCAAAATTATATATAAGTAAATATATATATTTTTTTTAATCAAAATAAAAAATGGCGACTCCGCTGGGGATAAATCTCACTCTCCATCTTTAATAGCGATTTAAATTTTATTGAATCGGTAGTCTTAACTATCCTTCCCTCCGTTGGTCCCTCTTTTATTTCTCCCTTGAGAGAGCGTGGCCAACTCAATTAAGATTTGTCAAACGAGAGGTGAGTGTAGGAAACCTCCCTCTAGATCAGGCTTGGACATTTAGCCTCCAACTTGGCTGGTAGAGCGAAAGAGTTAGGCCTATCCCTTTCTGAACTTTTCTATAAATGTTATAAACTAGCGTGCTCAGATTACAAGTGGCATGTTAAGTTATATAACTCATAGAAAATTTCTCCAATTTTAAAAATCTAAATTCTCAATCTTTTAGTAGAGTTTTAATCCTTCCAACGTCAAGATAATCGTTACGTTGTATAGTTGTATATTGAATTATAACAATTTCAATTTGATATATATACGATCAAATGTAGCATTCACTTTTAAGATTTAGTCTAAAAAGTCAACTATGCCGGTAGAATTAAGCTACGACATTTCATTCTTAGTCCACTGATTGGAATGAAAGAGTCAAGTAAATTCCAAATAAATCTCCCCTAATTAATGTGGACCTTTTTGTTGAATGAAAATTCAACACCTTGAGTCTCAAAATAAGGGGAGATGCTGCCGAAATTTTTCTGAATTTTTGGACATCTCTTTTGAAAATCAAATCGAAATCGATCATTGTTATTATATGTCTTCCTACGAAGATTATCGTAGTTGGCATATACAACACATCTTTGAACCCTCATGGCAAGAGTTTGCTTTCGACAATTTCACCCTTTAATCGCATTTGAAAATCATTTGGTATTTTTCCCTAATAATTGTAGACCTTTTTGTTGAATGAAAATTCAACACATTGAGTCTCAAAAAATAAGGGGAAGTGTTGCCGGATTTTTGAATTTCCGAATATCTTTTTAATCATTCATTGTTGATGTATGTTTTCCTATGACGATCATCGTAGTTAGCATATACAATGAACCTTTAAACTCTATCCGATAAAAGTTTGCCTTTAACATTTCACCCTTTGATTGTTCTCAAGGTTGAAAGAGTTAAGTTTTCTTAGTAATTTTACCGATATTTGCTTGTAGACCTTTTTGTTGAATGAAAATTCAACACATTGAGTCCCAAAAATAAGGGGAAGTGCTGCTGGATTTTTAAATTTTCAAATCTCCATCCTTCAAATCCAATTCAATTCTCATTGTTACATATAGCACCATAACATTTTTCATGGGTAAAACATGTACAATGTAAACTCAATCATTTTCAAATTCAAACATCTTCTCCAAATTCATCCAAATCAAATTCAGATTATCGTTGTTATATATTTTCCTACAAAATCCTTTTGTAGTTGAATGTATACAACAAAAATTCAAACTCTATTTCAATCAAAATCAAACTCCATATTCTATCATTTTATACCGAGTTATAGCTCTTATAACCCGATATATATGATAAAATATAAATTTATTTTCAAATTCAAATTCAAGTTTCTAATTCAAATCTTCACCTTTCAAATCTCAGATAATCAAATCACCTGCAATGGCTGGCAAACTTCTATTTTGGATGGACCGTGACTTAATGGTTGAGGAGCTGATTTATGAAAATTCAATCCAATTCGGAATAGGGTTTAAGTCCCTTAGACTGGTGATGAATGGAAACACTTTGGTGGACCTTTCCATTGAGGGAGAGAAGGATGCCCCTCTAGTTCAGTTGGCCATAGGAGCCTGAAATGATGCCCCTCCGAGTCTTTGGTCTGCATTAGACATCGCTAACGCACCCAAAGAATTCCTCGAGGATGCAAAAAAACTGGAAGATGCTGCTGCAGGCAAGATAGTGTTTGAGAAAGGATCTTCTAGTTCTGAACCCCTTTTTGGCAGCAAGAATGCCAAGAAGAATTACCTCAGAAGGTTAAGAAAGAAAATCACAAAGACCAAGAAGGTGGCCGAGCTGAAGGCCTTAGGTAAAGTCGACCTTGAGGCTACCGAGGAGCTGCCAATCCCTGCCTCTTCTCCACTCCTTAAAGGGAGTCTTTTTTATCCCCTCGCAGCTGCTGTGGGGGAGGAGAGAGTTACTCGGATAGCTAGCACTCCGCCTAGCCCAGTAGACTATTCTGTTAAGAGAACCCCGAAGGAGAAGCAGGTTCTGAAAGCTAGGATGCTTAGAAATATCATCCATACTTGTGCTGCTCAAGTAGGGCAGACTAAGGAACAGTATGTGAAACACTTGAAGGAAGTGATTTCACACAAACTTGAAAAAGAAGTTTTGAAAAAAGAAAATTCTGAAGCTAAGAACCTGACTCCTCAGCCAGTGAGGAAGAACAAGAAATTTGTCAAACAACCTATATCTTCAGTCTTGGTAGATGGATACCATTGGGTGCCTCGCCTCCCGTCTGCAAAGACGGAGGAGATAGTATTAACTGGGTCTGGCCAGAGTCGCCCTTTTAGTGGTAGACCACCGACCCCACCTTCAAAACTGTCAAAGCTGGCCCTAGTGATAGCAAAGTCTACATAAGTCTTTGAAAAGCCGAAACCAGTTGATGTTAAGGGCAAGAGGCCCATGTCGCCAGAAGAATCATGTGCACGAAGAAAGTTTAGTAAATGTATTGGAATACAATTCAGAGAACCTCAGATTCAGATACCGTTCAAACTCCCTAGACTCCCAGTTTAGGGATGTGAGGACTCTATTCATGTTGATGTTGGAGCCCCAGCTGTTCAAACCCCTCCATCACCAATTAAGATAGACGCCCCTCACCCTACTGAGGATGTCACCCTTGCGACTACCGACCCCGGGACAGTCGGAGGGGAGGAGACGACCCAATATCCTAATCAAGAGATGTTAGATCAACTGGTTAGTGAAGAAATTACTGAAGAAGATGTTAAGATTATCAACATCTTTGATAAGTTAGATGTGAAAGAATATGATCAAGTGATGGATTATGATGGATATTTACCCATTTATGCTGAAGCAATAGATGGGAGGACAGTCAAGGAAGTGGTACAAGAAATCAGAGATATCCTTAAGAAGAAGGCTATTTATGAATTCAATCCGTATGAAGATGACTTGTTAGTCGAGGAGGAGCCTATAGCGGATGTCCACATGGTTGAAACTCGTGCGTCAGCTAAAGATGCTGAGCCTTCTAAGCACCGCTCTGGAAAGGAGGAAGAGTCAGCAGCAGTCGACTCAGATTCAGACAGTTCTGTCAGATTGAAAGAGAAGGATGAGTATATTAAAAAATCTTGAAAGAAAAGTTAAGGAGATGATGATTAGAGTTGAACAGATGCAGAGTCATCTTTTGCAATCACATCAGTCCAAACCCGAGCAGTTGCAGCCCACAGTGCATACAATGGGCAAGCACAGCAGGAAAGCTGATTCAAATCCCAAACTCCCAGAAGTTACTTCTCCAGTGTCTCCACCAGAAAAGGATATCCGCCAGATGATTGAAACTCAGGTAAGGGAGGCCTTAGCCCATTCACAAGGAACTGTATCTATTCCAAAGGGTAGACCCTACCCCGAGGAAAATGATTTGGTTCATTATCCAAAGGGTTTTGTGCCACCTTCTTTTAAAGTTTTTAGCGGTTTAGAAAACCCAAGACAGCATCCCCCCATTTCCGAGCAAGTTGTTGCAATGCAGGAGGGTCGGATGCTCTACTCTTTCGTCAGGTTCTGAGTAGTTTGTCCGGTATTGCTTTTGAGTGGTACGCAGATCTATCAAATGGTTCAGTAAAAACTTTCACAGAGCTCGAGGGTCTCTTTTTAAAGAGATTCTCAGGAGCTCAACAACGTGTAACCGTTGGTGATCTCATCATCGAAAAACAAAAGCCAGGCAAGTCTTTAGTCGACTACATCTTTAGGTGGCGAAACCTCTCGATGAAATGTGAACCCCAACTGCAAGAGCAACATGTAGTGGAAATTCTTCTAAAGAATATCCACGGGCCTATTGCTTTTCTGTTAAAGGGGTTTACAATTAAAACCTTTGAAAAGCTTCTTAACAAAGCTAGTAATCTACAAGAAGAGGCTTCCAAAATGCCATTCTTGAAGGATTCTACTGAAGATAAGAAGGTAAGTAAACCATTGAAGTCCTTTGAAAAGAGGACAACAATGGTTTTAGCAGTCGACAAGGGGAAGAAACTGATTAACTTTCAATCAAGTAATCCTACTGTTCAGCAGACTCAGAAACTTCAACTGTTTCAGGTAACTTCTCAACCTACTAGAGGATATTACCGGCCCACTTTTGAAGACAGATTGGCCCGTCCGTATCCATTCAAAAGGGAGTTGGTGAAGAAAATTTTTAAGAGCCTTCTAAAGAAGCCAGATTTTCGATTGCCGGAGGCCAAGAAGCCGGAAGAGGCAAATAAAAAGGATGATCCGATCTTTTTCCCCTACAATCGCATGTTGGGCCACACAATCAAAGACTACATACCCTTTAAGGACTGGCACGACTGGAACTTCCATCAAGGTAATATTATAATTTCAAAGGAGTACTTGGTCAATCCGGATCAAGGATCTGTCAAATTCATCTCAGGTATTAATTCTAATCTTTCTTTGTCCATTGAAGATGGTTGGGATATAGCACTATCTCGGGCATTTAAAAAGTCGATTAACCAATCTTTTTTGTCTTTCTCAACAGTTACCGACGAGAGCCCGGGGTTTAATCTAGGAGGTTGAGATGGAGGCATCGCAGGAAGACTTTGGGACGATTTCCTCTCCAATAGTTATAGGAACTACTGTATCAAATAAAAATGAAAAGAGCAAACCTTTTGTAGAGATGAAATTTGTTGATGAGAGATCTATACAAGTGGTGGATGGTGGCTCAAAACCACTAGCCCCACTAAAGTTATCTGACTTTTACTTTACCCCATCAAAGGCAAAGGGTCAAAAATTGAATAAAAAGAAAGATCCTTCTGCAAATATTTTGATGATTAGTGTTGATAATGCAAGTTTAAATGACTCTTCTGTTGAAAATAACCCGGATAATAAAGAAGTTCAAAAACTCAGCTCTCCAGATTTGACCCTTCAAGGAGAAAATAAATTTGATGTCTTATCAGATGGTTATACCCCTGAAATTAACTTTCAAGGGAGACCCGTCGTGATAGACTTTTCGGATTTAGATTCCCATTCAAAAAATGACAATCAATCGCCTAAGGAGAGCGTAGACCTCCCCGTAGACTGTCCTTCCGATGAAATTGTGCAAGTACAACTACGTGGTGGCAAGGTTTTACCCCATAGGCTTCCCCCACAGGAATAGGGAAAACAAGTTGTTTCAACTGATCCGATTCAAGTTCCTACTCAACAATTAAACTCTCCTACAAATCCACCGGGTCCTGAGGTTAATGTTCCAAGTGTCGATTACAACATCTTAGCTCACCTTAGGAAGTTGCCTGCTAAGTTGAGCATTTATGATGCCCTTGTCCTTTCAAAAGAGATGAGGGAGACTTTAATTAAAGCACTTCTCGACCCAGAGATTTGCTTAGCTCAACTGGCTTCAACTTTTGAGGAGGAAGCTTTGTACTTCAAAGAAATCCCAGGAGTTACCTTCTCCGACGAAGATCTACTCTTTGGAACTGCCGACCATAATCGCCCACTTTACATCACTGTAAATGTGGGAAAGTACAAATTATTAAGAGTTCTTGTTGATCCGGGTGCATCGGTCAATGTGATGAATATAAAGACTCTCGCATACCTTAGAATTGATACTAGCAAGCTCTCAATCGATAAGTTGGTGCCTCGTGGGTTCAACGAAAAAGGCGAGAAGGCTTTAGGTTCAATCACACTTCTTCTAGAGATAGAAGAGTTAAAAACTGAAGCAAAATTTCATATAATTGATTCGACTACGTCCTTTAATGCGCTCCTAGGTAGGCCTTGGATCCATGAGTATAGGATGGTTCCTTCTACCCTGCATCAATACATCAAGTACCAACGAGATGGCATTGAGTTTTAAATCTTGGGTGATTTGCAACCATTATCTATTCACGAGATCGGGATATATGAGGATGCTGCATACTATGTTCCCAAAGGGTCCACTACCAAATCTAAGGTAGAGATCAATGTTAAGGAGGAAAAGAAAGAAAATATAGTTCAAAAGCAATTCAAGAGCTAAGAAAAGAAAAAATCAAGAGCACAAAAGAACAAAATTCAAGTAGTGAAGATGACGTCGAGCACGTAGTCTTTAGGCCTCCAAACAATTTGCCTCAAAGAGGTGGGAGGATGGCCCAAAGAGCACGTGGCCGAGGCCGTGTTTTAACTGAAAGAAGGAGTACCCCGATGTACATGGAACTTGAATCAAGTTTCGATGAAGAATCAAGAAAGAGGGGTGACAGAATTGCTTTTGACTACAAAAAATCCAATCTTCCTCCAAAGTTTGATCTCACTTTAAATTCAGATAGTGACCAGGAGGGTAACAATTCTAAACCTCAAAGTGATGAGCATGAATTGAGTATGTATGAAAAGCTTAATAGGGTAGTTAAATCTTTAGCCTTAACCCCACTAACTGCTGATAGAGTCTCAGGGTTAGTAACTAAGGATGCCCTTAATTTAGATGGAGAAGTAAGGAAAGTCCAGAGGTTCTTCCCTGGCACCTTGTCACGACCCGACCCGACAGGGACGGATCCCGCCCGAGCCGGATCGCGACCAAACCTTTTTATCTAGGATCTGGCTTTGGAATTTGGTTACTGAACTGAATCTTCCAAATTAATCAACTCAACAGACACACAAACACAGAGCCACTATGAATCATCAAACACAGCGGAACAAAACATCTATATTTTCTTTCTTCCTCAAAACAATCATCTACAGATACAGTACATGGCTTTTGAACAGAAAGAAAGACAGAACAGAAAAGCCATGACTGTACAAAAATCAAAAGGTACAAACAATACCTATACGGATCAGAACTCAGAAATCTACTCCTGGACTTCCTTCCCTTTCCCAGAACCTGAAAACCACCAGAAAACAAGAGTGAGCTCAACAGCTCAGCAAAGCAACAAACCTCCAATCAAAACTCTCAGAATCCAAAACCAAACTCATCAGACAGAAATCAGATCAGAAATCAGAACAGAATCGTACAGATATCAAATCGGACATATCAGAACGAAGCAGAACAAATCAGAATAGATACGGACAGATCACATCATAATCAGATATTGTACACATCAGAATCAGAACGGATTAAATCAACAGAGTCAGAATCATACAGAAATCAGAAATTCAGATAATATCAGAACAGAATTGTACGGAAACAGAAGTCGTAATACAGAACAGAATCAGACATATCACATCAACAGAAGCAGAAATCAGAATTTCAGATCATATCGTATCAGAATTTAATTTGCTTACAGAACAGATACGAAAAGCATATATCAACAGAACAGATACGGAAATCAGATATCAACAGAACAGATATATATTTAGTAGCTAAACTAAACTAAACAGAATCACTACGGATTCTGACCCTTATGTCTCCCATGTGCTCACGGCACCAGAAATTCGCTGAATAATTAATAGCTAAACTAAATGTGCTCACGGCACCAGAATAATCCTCGGATTCGGGACAGAACAGAAATTTCTCCAACTTGAGCTCAACTAAAATTTCCCCAGACACTAACTGAATCTCATAGGATCCAGGCCCCTTATAGCTCCCTTTATATAGCTTATACACATAGCATTTCAATTCAGAAGAAATCCGGCAGCACAACGGCAGTAGACAGAATTTACATAAAATTTCCTGCAAAGAAAATTTACCAAATTCGCACAGAATATAGATAATCACATTCCAGAATATTTATTCTACTGCACAAAGAATTTACAATTTCACAGAAAAATGTAGTCTACGAAAAACTCCGCCGAATCAAAAATACCCGGACAAAAATCTTTGGAAAATAACCAAAATGTGCACACTCGGCACGTCAACAATATACGGAAAGTTACGCGGTAAAAACTGAACCGATCAAAAGATACGGACGAAAAACAGTAACGAAAATGAAATCCAGACAGAAAATACCGCCAAACTCGACGGTTCTGAAAATTGAGAAAGGCGGAATGTGCCTTACCTTGCGTACAACAAAATCCTCAACAATCACTTCGGACGAAAACGGCTCCACGTCGTCTGAAAATCAACTTTTCTCCAAAATTCCATGACTTTCTCTCTCCTCAGATATTTTTTATTTTTAATTTTGATTTTTCTCTCTCTTCAAAACGACTGAAATCAGCTTTATAATACACAGATCGGCCCGGCCGATCGCCAGATCGTCCCAGGACGATCAGACCATCTTGGATCGTCCTGGACGGTTCCCAGAACTATTCTCAGGCCGATATTTTCTACAGTGCCGATCGGCCTGGACGATATGTACAGAAAATCACCTGGAGCAAAACTGGACAAATTCTGGAACAAAATTTCCACTGATCGTCCCAGGACGATCCAGATCGTCCTGGACGATCCTGGAGCAGATTTTTGATATTACAATCTCCCCAACTTCAAAAAAATGTCGTCCTCGACATTATCCAATCTAAACTCAGTCAAAACAAGTACGGATACGACCGTCTCATGTCAGACTCCTTTTCCCAAGTTGCTTCTCGTGCAGTCCGGTGCTTCCACTGGACTTTAACCATCGGAATCTCTTTATTTCTTAACTTTCGGACGTCGCACGCCAAAATTAACTCTGGCCCTTCCTTGTACGCCAAATTTTCCTGAATTTCAATCTCATCAGCTAATAGCTTTTTCTCAGAGTCTGAAACCCACTTTCTCAGGGTGGATACGTGAAACACGTTGTGCACGTCCGACATCGAATCAGAAAGCAAGAGTCTGTAAGCAGATTTTCCAATTCTTTCCAAAATCTCAAACGGTCCAACGTATCTTGGACTCAGCTTACTCACCTGACCAAATCTGCTTACACCCTTCATCGGGCTGACTTTGACATACACAAAGTCACCAACTTGAAACTCAACAAACCTGTGCTTCTGATTATAATACTTCTGCTATCGATCCTGAGCCGCTTTCAATCTTTCTTTTATCAAATTGATCTTCTGAGCAGTTTCATCAGCAAAGTAGCACCCAAAGCCTGTCTATCTCCGATCTCAGTCAAAGTCAAGGGAGTACGGCACTTCCTGCCATACAAAGCCTCGTACGGTGACATACCAATACTGGACTGAAAACTGTTGTTATAAGCAAACTCAATCAGCGGCATATGATCTTCCCAGCTTCCGCCAAAGTCCAGAACACAAAGCCTCAACAGGTCTTCCAATACCTGAATGGTCCTCTCAGACTGCCCATCGGTCTGAGGATGAAAGGCTGTACTGAAATGCAGTTTCGTACCCAAGCCTTGCTGAATGCCTTTCCAAAGTCTGGAAGTAAACCGTCCATCTCGATCAGAAACTATCACTCGAGGCACACCATGCAAACTGGCTATTTCCTTCACATAAATCTGTGCCAAACGATCCACCGGATCGGTCTGTCTGATCGGAAGATAATGGGCTGACTTTGTCAATCGATCTACGACTACCCAAATGGCATCATGTCCTTGTCTAGATCGAGGAAAACCCATCGCAAAGTCCATCGTCACCTCCTCCCACTTCCACTCAGGGATAGGCAACGACTGCAACAGTCCACCTGGTCGCTGATGCTCTGCCTTCACCAACTGACAGGCTTCGCATCTCGACACAAACTCCGCCACATCCTTCTTCATCCCAGGCCACCAGAACAAAAGCTTCATATCAGCATATATCTTACTACTGCCTGGATGAACAGTATAGCCAGAAAAATGAGATTCATGTAGAATCTCCTGCCTCAAATCTCCGAACACAGGTACCCACAACCTGTTCTTACAGAAAATAGCACCAGAATCAGAAATTTGAAGTTCAGGAGTCTTACCAGATCCAATCTGAGCAATCAACTTCGAATAATCAGAATCTGAGTTCTGGGCTTCCTGAATCCGTGCTTCCAAAGTTGACTGAATACTCATCTGAGCCAAATCCCAATCATTGGAGGAAATCACCTCCAACTGCAAACGCTCCATGTCTCGAATCAGGAAATCATCACAAGTAAGCTGCAAATCTGATAATCCAGAAGACTTTCTTCTCAGAGCGTCCGCTACCACATTAGCCTTCCCAGGCTGATACTGAATAGTCAAATCATAGTCCTTGATCAGCTCAAGCCATCTTCTCTGTCTCAAATTCAGATCCTTCTGAGTGAAAATATACTTCAGGCTCTTATGATCAGTAAAAATCTCACATCTGACGCCATACAGGTAATGACGCCAAATCTTCAAAGTAAAGACAACAGCAGCTAACTCCAGATCATGCGTCGGGTAATTCTTCTCATGTGGCTTCAACTGTCTCGAAGCATAAGCAATTACCGTTCCATGCTGCATCAGGACACATCCAGTCCTTTCAGTGAAGCATCACTGAACACCTGAAAACCTTCCGTACCTGACGGAAGTGCCAACACTGGAGCTGAAGTCAGACAATCCTTCAATCTCTGAAAACTAACTTCACACTCCGGTGTCCAAACAAAAGCTACTGACTTCTGAGTCAGTCTCGTCAGAGGAGTCGAAATCTGTGAGAATACTTTCACAAATTTCCTGTAATATCCGGCCATGCCCAAGAAACTACGTACCTCAAATATCGTAGTCGGCCTTGGCCAATCAGCAACTGCCTGAATCTTCTGGGGATCCACAGAAATACCTTCTCCGCTTATCACATGCCCCAGAAAAGAAATACTCTTCAGCCAGAATTCACACTTGGAGAACTTGGCATATAGCTGATGCTGCCTCAGAGTTTCCATCACAATCCTCAAATGTCTGGCATGATCATCCTCAGAAGCAGAATATACCAGAATATCGTCGATAAAGACGATCACAAACTGATCCAAAAACTCCCTGAATACTTGATTCATCAGATCCATGAAAATAGCAGGCGCATTGGTTACCCCAAAAGGCATAACCAAAAACTCGTAGTGCCCGTACCGAGTACTGAAAGCAGTCTTCACCACATCAGATTCCTTCACCTTCACCTGATAGTATCCGGATCTCAAATCAATCTTCGAAAATACTGAAGATCCGGAAAGCTGGTTAAACAAGTCGTCAATCCGAGGCAAAGGATACTTGTTCTTGATCGTGACCTTGTTCAAGTCTCGGTAATCCACACACATTCGGAGTGTACCGTCCTTCTTCTTCACAAACAAAACAGGTGCTCCCCAAGGCGAAACACTAGGACGGACAAAACCTCTGTCAACCAACTCCTGAAGCTGAACTTTCAACTCAGAAAGTTCTTTCGGTGCCATCCTGTACGGAGCTTTTGATATAGGAGCGGTACCCGGAAAAACATTGATAGAGAACTCCACCTCTCTATCCGGAGGTAAACCAACCAACTCCTCAGGAAAAACATCAGCAAACTCCCGTACCACTGGGATCTCAGAAACAGAACCAACTTCCAGGTTCAGATCCCGCACCGAAGCCAAAAACACTGGGCATCCTTTCTTCCACATTCTGCTCACCTCCAACGCAGAAATCAGACTGGAGAGAACACCTCGTAATCCCTGAAATACAACTCTCTCTCCGGCCACAAGCAAACTCACTTGCTTCTTCAGACAGTCAATCTGAGCCTCATACCGACTCAGCCAATCCATGCCCAGAATCACGTCATACGAAGAAATCGGCAACAAAATCAAACTAGATTGTCACTTCTTGCCAGCAATGTCAATCTCACACAAACAAAACTTTCGAGCAATCAAAGGATTTCCAGCCGGTAAAATCACAGACAAAGAAACCGGTAAAACCATCGAATCCGAATGTAAAGTCTCAAAACATCGCTCGGACAGAAAAGAATGACTCGCTCCAGAGTCAAAAAAAACACGACAGGGCTGATCAGAAATATAAATCGTACCTGTCACAACATCCGGAGCATCTCGAGCCTCCTGCTGACTCAAGCTGTAAACTCGTGGCTGAATTGGAGCAGGAGCTGAAGCAACAGAACTAATCTGTTCCCTCTGAACTGTAGGTGGTCTCCGTGGTCCAGAACTAGTACTACCACCTCTACCAGAAAATCCCTCAGGACGAGGAGGAACAGTCCTCGGTCTTCCTACTGAACTGACAGGTCTGACAAAGCCCTCAGATCTTAACTCAGAACGCCGATCAGATCCAGCCTGTGGACATTCTGCAATCCTATGTCCCGGCTGACCACATATGAAACACAGACCAGCCATCCTGTAGCACTGGCCATGATGTCGCCGTCCATAACTCTGGCACACAGGTGCCGCACTGACAGATCCAAAACTCTTCGTACTGGCAGCAGTACCAGACGACCCTCCGCTCCTCCTGGAGTCAACGGATCCAGAACCAGCTATAAATCTCCTCTTCCCAGAGGAACCACTGCCAGAAGTCTCACCTCCAAATCTCTTCCTACTCGCAGTCCACCGCTGCTGAGTAGCCATCAGGTCATTCTCAATCAATCGAGCTCGCTCCACAAGCTCAGAGAAATCAGTGATCCGAAATGGTATCAGGGGCTGCCTCAACGTATCTCGTAATCCCCTCAGGAATCTGTAGCACCTCTCAGCAGAAGTGCTAACCAGTTGCGGAGCATACCTGGCTAAGGCAGAAAACTCAGCCTCGTACTGCATCACCGTCTTGCTCCCCTGAACCAGCCTCAGAAAACTCTCCTGCATCTGCTGTCGTGCAGAAGGGGGAACAAACCAATCTCGAAACACCTCAGTGAACTCTTCCCAAGTGATCAAAGAGTTCAGCCTACCCTGAAATCTGGCTGCCTGCTGGCCTTCCCACCAGTGCTCAGCCTCTCCATCCAACAGAAAAACAGCTAACGGAACCTTCCTATCTGACGGACACTGCATCCCATCAAAAGTCTTTTCCAATCTCCTCAGCCGCTCCTCGGCTGCTCTGGGCTCAACAGCGCCCTCAAATCTCGGAGGTTTCAACCTCAAAAATAACTGCAGATGTCTATCAATGTCTTCAGATCTGACAGTAGAAGCTCTGCTCTGAGTCTCGCTCATCATCTGAGCAACAAGCGTAGCAAACTGTGACAATGTATATGCACCGACCACTGGGGCTGTACTCCCCACTGGTGCTGCCTGACTGGCACTCTGCCCGTCTGTCATGTCTGGGTCTGGCTGATCCATACAGAAAAATCCAGAAAATCCGGAAAACTAGCACAAAAACAACACAATAAAAAGCCGAACGAATCAAAACTCCCCCCCCCAGACATACTTACTGATCACTTCCTATAGCTCTGTTTTACAATCCAACCCAATTCCAAAACCAATGCTCTGATACCACTAAAGTTTGTCACGACCCGACCAGACGGGGACGGATCCCGCCCGAGCCGGACCGCGACCAAACCTTTTTATCTAGGATCTGGCTTTGGAATTTGGTTACTGAACTGAATCTTCCAAATTAATCAACTCAACAGACACACAAACACAGAGCCACTATGAATCATCAAACACAGCGGAACAAAACATCTATATTTTCTTTCTTCCTCAAAACAATCATCTACAGATACAGTACATGGCTTTTGAACAGAAAGAAAGACAGAACAGAAAAGTCATGACTGTACAAAAATCAAAAGGTACAAACAATACCTATACGGATCAGAACTCAGAAATCTACTCCTGGACTTCCTTCCCTTTCCCAGAACCTGAAAACCACCAGAAAAAAAGAGTGAGCTCAAATCAGAATAGATACGGACAGATCATATCAGAATCAGATATTGTACACATCAGAATCAGAACGGATTAAATCAACAGAGTCAGAATCATACAGAAATCAGAAATTTAGATAATATCAGAACAGAATTGTATGGAAACAGAAGTCGTAATACAGAACAGAATCAGACATATCACATCAACAGAAGCAGAAATCAGAATTTCAGATCATATCGTATCAGAATTTAATTTGCTTACATAACAGATACGGAAAGCATATATCAACAGAACAGATACGGAAATCAGATATCAACAGAACAGATATATATTTAGTAGCTAAACTAAACTAAACAGAATCACTACAGATTCTGACCCTTATGTCTCCCATGTGCTCACGGCACCAGAAATTCGCTGAATAATTAATAGCTAAACTAAATGTGCTCACGGCACCAGAATAATCCTCGGATCCGGGACAGAACAGAAATTTCTCCAACTTGAGCTCAACTAAAATTTCCCCATACACTAACTGAATCTCATAGGATCCAGGCCCCTTATAGCTCCCTTTTTATAGCTTATACACATAGCATTTCAATTCAGAAGAAATCCGGGCAAATCAGAAATCAGACAAAAAAATCGGGCAGCACAACGGCAGCAGACAGAATTTACACAAAATTTCCTGCAAAGAAAATTTACCAAATTCACACAGAATATAGATAATCACATTCCAGAACATTTATTCTACTGCACAAAGAATTTACAATTTCACAGAAAAATGTAGTCTACGAAAAACTCCGCCGAATCAAAAATACCCGGACAAAAATCTTCGAAAAATAACCAAAATGTGCACACTCGGCATGTCAACAATATACGGAAAGTTACGCGGTAAAAACTAAACCGATCAAAAGATACGGACAAAAAACAGTAACGAAAATGAAATCCGGACAGAAAATACCGCCAAACTCGACGGTTCTGAAAATTGAGAAAGGCGGAATGTGCCTTACCTTGCGTACAGCAAAATCCTGAACAGTCACTTCGGACGAAAACGGCTCCGCGTCGTCCGAAAATCAACTTTTCTCCAAAATTCCATGACTTTCTCTCTCCTCAGATATTTTTATTTTTAATTTTGATTTTTCTCTCTCTTCAAAACGACTGAAATCAGCTTTATAATACACAGATCGGCCCGACCGATCGCCAGATCGTCCCAGGACGATCAGACCATCTTGGATCGTCCTGGACGGTTCCCAGAACTATTCTCAGGCCGATATTTTCTACAGTGCCGATCGGCCTGGATGATGTCCAAATCGGCCTGGACGATATGTACAGAAAATCACCTGGAGCAAAACTGTACAAATTCTGGAACAAAATTTCCACTGATCGTCCCAGGACGATCCAGATCGTCCTGGACGATCCTGGAGCAGATTTTTGATATTACACACCTCCTCTTTAAGGAATGAAGGTAATGTAATCCTTGAAGAGGCAGATTTTTACGAATTAATGGAATTACCTTTTGGCTACTTTCCTATTGGTGTTAAAGCTCTTATCTCTAAAGGTTTTGCTCCGAGTCAATGGACTAAGGGTCAAGCTAGATACCACCAAAGTATTTGGAATTCCAAATTCAATAAAAATTGGACGAGTGGTATCAGCTTTGGTACTGTTAGTTCGTTTGACGATGATGAATATTGCTTGATGATAACCATCCATCATGAATCTGAAAATGTCCCTGCTGAAGACGTCGATTCACTCGACAGACTTTGTTTGGAGACCTTAGATGATTCAGATGAAGTTTAAATTCAGGATGCACCCCCTGAATTTGAAGAAGAAATTAAATCAACAGTTGATGAACTTAAAGAAATTAACCTTAAAACAGATGATGACCATCGCCTCACGTTCATAAGTTCTTTGTTGAGTGAGGATGAGTCTAAGGATCTAATTTAACTTCTATCTGAGTTTAAGGACTATTTCGCTTGGACATACGACAAAATGCCGGGTTTGTCCGCCGATATAGCAGTTCATAAACTTGGAATCCGGCATGATGCCATTTCTATCAAACAAGCTCCACGACGCATGCGTCTGGAGATTGAACAACAAGTCATTTCTGAAGTCAAGAAATTGGCCGAGGCCGGATTTATCCGGGAGGAACAATAACCTTCTTGGGTAGCCAGCGTTGTGCCCGTTCGAAAGAAAAATGGTCAAATCCGGGTCTGTGTTGACTATAGAGACCTGAATAAGGCATGTCCTAAGGATGAATTTCCTTTACCAATTCCAGAACTCATGGTGGACATCGCCTCCTCGCATGTTATTTTCTCCTTTATGGATGGCTCGTCTGGTTATAATCAAATCAAGATGTCCCCAGAAGATGAGAGAAACACTGCATTCAGAAGTCCTATAGGAATCTTTTGTTATAAAGTGATGCCATTTGGCCTTAAAAATATCGGTGCAACCTACCAACGGGTTATGACTCGAATCTTTGATGACTTAATCCACAATCAAGTCGAGTGCTACATCGATGATTTAGTTGTCAAGAGTAAAGTTAAAGAGGCTCATCTTTATGACTTAAGAATCGTCTTCGAGCGGTTGCGCCGCTACGACCTTAAGATGAATCCCATGAAGTGCGCCTTCGGTGTCACGTCAGGGAAATTTCTAGGTTTCGTAGTAAGGCACCGTGCAATTGAAATTGATCCTGCCAAAATTGAAGCTATCTTAAATATACCGCCTCCTAAGAGCCTTACTCAACTAAGGCCTCTTCAAGGTAGACTGGCGTACATAAGAAGATTTAATTCTAATCTTTCCGGAAGATGTCAACCATTCTCGGTCCTTGCTAAAAAGGATGTCAAATTCATTTGGGACGAGAAATGTAAATCTGCCTTTGAAAACATCAAACAATACCTGACAAATCCACCAGTCTTGGCAGCCCCTATTTCGGGGAGACCTTTAATCCTTTACACTGCGGTCCTTGACGAGTCTCTCGGGGCCCTCCTTGCTCAAGTCAATGATGAAGGGAAAGAGAACGCTGAGAACGCTCTCTATTACCTAAGTCGGAGACTCCTACCAATAAAAATTCGGTATCCAACGATTGAGAAACATCGTCTTGCCTTAGTCTTTGCAGCTCAAAAACTAAGACATTACATGCTTTCTCATCAAATCAACTTAATTTCCAGTTTCAATCCTTTGCAATACCTTATGACCAGGCCTACGTTGTCAGGACGTTTGGCTCATTGGTCTATGATATTGCTCCAATTTGAAATCACTTTCATTCCCCTGCGTGCTGCAAAAGGGCAGGCCGTCGCCGACTTCCTTGCGGCACACCAGCTGCCGACGGAATCTCCTCTAAATGATGATTTACCTGATAAGCAAATCATGAGTTTTGAGGAAGCCACTACTCAAACCTGAGAAATGTATTTTGATGGTGTTGCGTCCTCTCAACGGGGAAAAACACCTGAATTTACTATTCCCGGGAAAGCCGGAGTTGGCCTGTTATTCATAACACCAGATAAGGGAATGATGCACTTTTCCTACCATTTATCAGAACCTTGTATGAACAACGAGGCTGAGTACGAAGCTCTGATAACTGGCCTGGAACTTGCAATTTTAATGGAGATTAAAGAGATTAAAATTTTTGGTGACTCTCAACTGGTGATCAACCATATTGCTGGGACCTATAAGGTTTTGAATCCTAAACTCATGAAGTACCACCAGTACACCTGTCACTTGCTCGAGCAAATTCTGATTGTAACTATGTATAGGATTTCCCGTGGAAGCAATTCTTCGATGAATGCCCTCGCAAAGCTCGCAAAGGAATTTGCTTGCCTAGAAGAAGACTCCATCCCTATAGAGGTGCAGGGTCGTCAAGTCCTATCTCCTATAAATTTGGAGTACATCAACAAACAAATTTTCCAAGTCCTTTCCACCTCTTCAGTAGTCGATGAAGAAGCAGATTGGAGACAACCGTATTGAATACCTTCAAGAAGGCAAGCTCCCTCACGAGAGATCACTTTCCCATCAAATCAAGAAATGTGCCCTATCCTATGTACTAATCAACAATATGTTATACCGACGATCATTTGGTCAGATGTGGCTCCGTTGTTTAGACAAATGTATGACCCTGAATATCGTTAACGAAGTTCATGCTGGACTGTGCGGTGCTCATCAATCGGGTCCAAAGATGAAAATGAAGATTAAAAGGCTTGGATACTACTTGCCTATTATGATTGACGATTACATGAAAATTGCAAAGTGTTATCATCAGTGCCAAGTACATTGTGTGGTTTTACATCTGCCTAACGTGTTGCATCCCACGATAGCCTCGTGGCCCTTCGAAAGTTGGGGCACGGATATCATTGGGCCAATTGACCCTCCTTCCTCAAAGGGTCACCGCTTCATTTTAACAGCGACTGATTACTTTTCAAAGTGGGCAGAAGCAGTCCCACTAAGAAATGTAACATCACACCATGTAATGAAATTCTTTCATGACCATATCGTCTATAGATTCGGCGTGCCACGTAGAATCATATCCGATAATGGGTCCGCTTTCAAGTCTACAAAGATCAATAATTTTGCAAATCGTCATGGTATTGATTGGAGATATTCAACAATCTATTACCCACGGGCTAATGGATTGACTGAGGCCTTCAATAAAACTTTGGTTCAAATCATCAAAAAGACCCTCGATGATAATAAACGTCAGTGGGATGAGAGGTTGGTGGAAGCTTTGTGGGCCTACAGGACCACTTATCGAACCCCGACCCAATCCATACCGTTTGCACTAGTGTATGGATCCGAGGTCGTACTCCCTCTCGAAGTTCAAATCCCTTCGCTCAGAATTGCAATTCAGAACCAGATTAAAACTCAACAAAATGCACAACTCCGTTTGGAAGAACTCGAAAGCCTTGAAGGACGTCGTCTTCAAGCTCAGCAAAACCTAGAATTGTATAAAGCCCGAATGATTCAAGCTCACGATAAGTTAGTGCGACCTAGAACCTTCCACATAGGCGACTTGGTCTTGGTTCTTCGGAGGCCTATCTTAGCGCACGGAAAACTAGGTGGAAAGTTTGAACCAACTTGGGAAGGACCCTTCGTAGTGGAAATAGTCTACGAAGGAGGCTCGTATCAGCTAGTGGATTGTAAGAGAAATCATCCAATGCTTCCTGTAAATGGGCGTTTCCTTAAGAGATACTATGCTTGATGTAGCTTGAATTTTCAATTAATAAAAATTTTCAAATTTCAAATCAAATTGATTCAATTGTTGCAAATCATTTTAATTTCAATATCTCGTGTCTCTTTTCTTAAACATAGATGTGAGTTCTCACGTCTTCCTGCCTCGAATTTAATCCTCCTTAGTGGTGGAGTATGCCCCTCGTGGCACCACCCTAAGATTTAAAATCTTGATTTTGGTTTTATGTAAAACAAGTTTCCTTTACATATGATCAATCCAGATCTGATCTCTGGTGGGAAGCAATGCTTCCTTCCCATAAGATCTTTAATTTCCTCTTCCTTAAGGACAGATGTGAGTCATCGTGCTTTCTTTCCTTAGGATTAGATCCGTTAGTGGTGGAGCATGCCCTCTGTGGCACCACCCTAGCATTTGAGTTAAACGATTAGTGGTGGAGCGTGCCCTTCGTGGCGCCATCCTAATTCGTATCCGTTAGTGGTGGAGCATGCCCTCTGTGGCACCACCCTAGCATTTGAGTTAAACAATTAGTGGTGGAGCGTGCCCTTCGTGGCGCCATCCTAATTCGTATCCGTTAGTGGTGGAGCATGCCCTCTGTGGCACCACCCTAGCATTTGAGTTAAACGATTAGTGGTGGAGCGTGCCCTTCGTGGCGCCATCCTAATTCGTATCCGTTAGTGGTGGAGCATGCCCTCTGTGGCACCATCCTAGCATTTGAGTTAAACGATTAGTGGTGGAGCATGCCCTTCATGGTGCCATCCTAATTCGTATCCGTTAGTGGTGAAGCATACCCTCTGTGGCACCACCCTAGCATTTGAGTTAAACGATTAGTGGTGGAGCGTGCCCTTCGTGGTGCCATCCTAATTCATATCCATTAGTGGTGGAGCATGCCCTCTGTAGCACCACCCTAGCATTTGAGTTAAATGATTAGTGGTGGAGCGTGCCCTTCATGGCGCCATCCTAATTCGTATCCGTTAGTGGTGGAGCATGCCCTCTGTGGCACCACCCTAGCATTTGAGTTAAAAGATTAGTGGTAGAGCATGCCCTCCGTGGCACTACCCTAATAAATTTAAATCTTGATTTCCTAGGGATGAATTTTTCATTCTCTTAGGATTGAAATTCCACACTTGACCTTTAAGCTCGGTCAACGCCAATATGTGCAATAGAATTTCATTCAATTACACATATTGGGGGTCCATTTATTGACCTCATTTCTGTATGAGGTCACTTGGACTACTCTTGACCCTAAATCAACTTAATTTCCAAATTAATTCAAACTCTAGGATCCTCCTAGAATCTTGATCTTAGGATCTACCTAGATCTTAGATCAATCAAACCAAAATCCAAGGTCCAAAGGTATTGTCTTAAAGGCCTTTTTCATTGAATTGTCAAACACTTAAAAACTCACTCAAATGACCTCCGATTCAGAGTTCATCAGTTGCATACTGATGGGACATATCTCTGGAGGCAACCCTCTAAATTTGAGCCCATTCTGAGGTCTCTAACCTTTGAATCTAAATCAAAATCCAAAGCCTATAAAACCTTCAAATATTTACAGCCTATGTCACTGGACCTGTCATCTAGAAGATTCTGACCTTAGAGCCTTCACCAAGGCCTCTAGTCACTTCTAGACCCTTAATCCTGATATGTTGATCAATAAACTACATTTTTTTGGATCCATTTCAGCACCTAGTCGTCATGTGTCCAAAATGACCAAAATACCCCTATGGGGTTCAAATATTGATTTTCAACCAAATGAACTCTGAATTGAACGCAACCACTTCCAGCGAGTTTCAAATACCAAACCAAACTTGTTGGACCCATTCCTAGGCCTTGGGTCAACCTGGTTGACCAAGTCAACATAGTTGACCCAAATGGCCCTTTAAGGGTCCAAATAGGTGTTTTTGACCTAAATGACCTATCTAAGCTATGGAACCACTTCCATTGGTCTTGAAAAGTCATTTCAAACCTGTTGAGCCTGATCCCGGACCCTGAGCCTAGCTGGTTGACCAAGTCAACAAATTTTGGCTTAAGGGCCCATTAAGGGCCCATCAAGCCCTTTTGACCCAAATGACCCATTTAACCATGGAATCACCTCTACCAGACTCCAAATATTGTATCAAACCTGCCTAAACTAGACCCACATCTTGGATCAATCTGGTTGACCCAGTCAACCTAGGTTGACCAAAATCAACCCTTGAATCCTTTTATTTTGAATTAAACCCCAAATGCACACAGATTTTTGTCAAACCCTATCCAAGGTATTTTAATTAATTTCTCAAATGATCTTTGTCGCCACATCACCTATTGTTGACCAGTTGACTGGTCAACATGGTCAACAAATCTATTTAAGAGGCTTAAATACCCATTTGGCTTGATCCAAGCTAACCCATTCCCTCCTCAATCCATTCCAGCAATTCCATTTAATTCCCAAGACCCTTTCCATGCCACCTCAGCTGCCACATTGCATGGGAACCAGTCAAAGAGTCAAATCATGCTTTAGAATGGTCAAATAGGGTCAAAACCCCATTTAAAACTAATCACCCTTTAATTAAAACCTCTACAGCTGTTAGAATATTCTTTAGAAGCTTCCTAGAGTAACTCTTAGCCCTTAGATCAACATCTAATGGCTCATATTCGATTCCACATGGACAAAAGGCCAAAATAGACTTTCCACCTAGGATGTACCTTTGTCCTTTGATACCTCTACTCCCAACCACTCCTGGGACAGATGTCACTCATCTGGGAGCTCACTCAAATGATCCCAGCCCTTCATTCAATCTGGAGGGGATTGAATAGGGCAAAATGCCCTAATGAGCTCTCATTCGAATCCCTACACTCTCTCACCCACCTAGAGCTCCTCCAGCCGAACTCTTTGTTCGTTTGAGCTCTACTGGACTTCCTTGACACTTCCCCACCTAAATCCCGCCGGTCAAAGCTGCCTCCGACGATCTTCCGACGAGCCTAATACTCAATCCGTCCAAGGCTTGTACCAGGTGATTCGTGATGTGTCGTAACTTGGATTCAACTAGGAACTAAATCGTGGACAGTCTACAAGCTCAGAGAATCCAATAACGGGTCAAACCGTCCATTAAATCGAGGTGAAACTCTAAACCTAGCTTAAGACACATAGAGTTAATTAGCATTTTATTAAGCTATCATTTAATATTTTAAGCATATCCCCATTGATTCTCTTCACCTAGTAAATCTAAGTTTAAAGTTTCAAGTCATTTGATTCCCTGGTTTGAGAGAAAATTAAAAAAAAATGGATTATAGGGCTCGGTTCGCTGGTTGCATGAACCGAGCTCTATTTGGTCCGTTGATCTCTCAATCGACGGGTCTGATCGCGTCGTTCCATGCATTAATCAGACGTGTATTCGATCCCGCGGCTCAAGCTGCAGTCCGGCTCGATCTTGGCCGCCCGTTCAGAACCACGGGATGAGCCCTCCGCTGTTGGATCTTGCTCAACCGAATCGGACAACAGGATCTGATCCCCGCCGTTGAACGGCATAGGCACTCGATCGGACGGCCCGTGATGCCTGCTGACGTGGTTAAGTAAACCGCGTCGCGCGGTCCGCAGTCGACGCGTGGATGACCGCCGCCGCATTTTGAAGCCCCAATCCAGGCGCGCCACATGTCTCCCGCCGCCGCCAGGTAATTAAGAATGATTTAATGTAGTTTTAAATCATTTTTAATTACAGATTTCTTTTAAATTAACTTAAAATTATTTAAAAATTATAAAAAAAAATATTTATTTTATATAAGATATTATCAGAAAATTAAAAAAATTAATCTAAAATTAATTTTAAGATATAATATGAATATATTTTGAAATATTTTAAATATCACTTATTTCAAGTTAATTTTTAATTAAAATAATATTAAATATTTAATAGAATTTAAAAATTTTATTTTAAAACATACTTTAATAAAAAATATATGTATGTATATTTAAAATATTTAATATATATATGTTCAATTTAACTTAAAATTTAATCTAATATAATATTATATGTACATATATATATATATATATATATATATATATATATATAATATATATATATATATATATATATATATATATATATATATATATATATATATATATATATATATATATATATATATATATATATATATATATATATTTAAATTGTTTTAAAATATTTAAACATTTAAGTATTTAATTAGACTTAAATTCAAAAAAATCATTTTTAAGTAATTTAAAATTCTAGAAATAATTAAGACTTATTTTAATTTTATTTATTAATTATTTTGATTACTATTTAATTCTAAATTAATTTAAATGCCTTAATTAATCTAAACTTTAAAAATGTAGAATAAATTCATTTTAAATTATAAAATATAAATAATATATCAACATTTTCAGAAAATTAAGAATTTTAATTTAAGATTATTTTTAAAGTTTAAAACTCAATTTATTTTGATTAACTTTAATTATTTGAATATCCACAATATTTAATTAGTATTTAATTAAATATTATATTAAATATTTTGAAAAATTAAAAATTTATTTTCAAATAACATCAAAATCAGTGGATCTCCATGCTCTTTAAAATTTATTCTAATTATATTTTCAATTATTTTATTTTAAAATGTATATTTACATATATAGGATTAAATATATTAATATATATTTTAAAACATATATATATATATATATATATATATATATATATATATATATATATATATATATATATATATATATATATATATATATATATATATATAAATCTTATAAGTTTGAGAGATCCCTTGGGATTTTAAGCCTAGACTAAACATGTTTGAATAGAATTAATGGGGATTCTTAGTTAATAATCATTTATTGATTATTCACTAATCTTATCTTTAGTTATACATTTGATGTTAATCTTTGCATGCTTAGGATTGCGCACCCACCACTTAGATTTAGGTTCTCCTAGATTTAGGATTTGTTTGGTGTGATTACATGCTATGTATGTTAATTCAAAGGGTTAGTGAGAACAATTGATTCAAACCTATAACTTAGTGACATTAAGGACAATAATTAAGGACCTACTTGTAGAAAATTTAGACTATTTCTAATAATTAGGATTCACCTCCTATTGACTCAAAACTTTGAACACTTAAACTTAGTGACACTCGCAGCCTTAGGAATGATTTTCACTGGTTTTAGAATTCATTAAGCCTCCTAGCCAATTTTCTTAAGATCAAGTCTTAATTAAGCCATTAAAACTTCGAGAACATAAAATAAATCAAGATTAAATCAAAAAATTACACACAACCCGTCTATTTGACCAGAATCAAACCCTTAACCAATGAAAATTGAAACCAAATTGACTTGACAACAAATTGAATCTTAAATTAATTTTAATTGAAAACTAATATTTAATTAATATAATTAATTAAAAATAATTTAAAAATTCCAAAAATTTCCCAAACACTTAGGAATCTCTTCTTAGGTCATTCCTGACCTTTGGAGCTGATTTCAAGGAGTTAGGACTTTGTTTGGGGCAAAATCACAAAAAGGGGCCCTCTAATTAAACAATATTAAATATCCATTAAATAATCAAAAATTTAAACCTTCATAATTAATTCAAGAAAAATCCAAATTGACCAAACTCACTTGAATTCAACTCCTAATAATCCCTAGTATTTATTAGAAATATTAAAATTCCAGAAAAAACCTCAAATTCAAAAAGTCAACATATTGGTCAACCATAGGTCAAAACTAGTTCAAAACTTCAAACCTCCATAATAAAATGTAGAAAAATCCGATTTCAGCGTACTTATTGTCTAACTGATTGTAGTAAGGTCTAGTATTTTAATAAAATGCTAACATTCCAGAAAACACTCATAATAAAAAAGTCAATTTCTAACCCCTTAATTAAATGATTAAAATATTCAAAAAATTCATAAAACTTGAAAATCACCTCTAAAACTCCAGAATTCATTAACTAACTCTTAAAAATAGCAACCAATCAATTTTGATTAAAATTTATTAACTTTTGAACTTTAACCAATTAAAACACTTAATTATATTGGGTACCACTTGGTAACCCAGGCCTACGAGGCTGTTTACTCAGCTCCAAGGAAGGTGAAATAAACATCACAGCCTCGGTGTGAAACAAAGGTTGTTTCCATCAAATAATTAAGAATTAATCCTAAAATTTATTCAAAGTCATTAAGATTTAAATTTTAACTAAATATCCCTTAAGCCTTTCAACCAACCCTAACCTTAAATAACTTTAACTAATAATCCTATTTAGGACATATCAAAACCACACGACCTACCTCATACACTTTAGATGGTTTACTAGGATCACCGACTCTAGTTTTAGGATAGGCCGGTGTTTTACTTTTTGCAGTTGTGTGCCGTGCTTTTCGAGCTTTCACTGCATGTTGTATGCTAGCGTAGAATTGATGTGTTTATTTACTTACTTCCTGCATTATGTGATTGATTGTGCATTAGATTTACCCCTAGGTTAGGGACGAATTATACTTGTTCAGTCTTATGCAGGTGGCCATGCTCATACAAGGAGCTGAAATTAAAGGGGCAATTAATAATAAAAAAATATTTACTCTTTGCACAGGTGCTTCAGAAGACGCTAAGACCCCATTTAAACAAAAAGAGCATGGCCAAGTGTGGCTAAAAAAAATGCATTTAAATCTTCAAATTATAACTGCTTGGGAATATATATACAAATGTTGATTATTAGGATAACCCTGCAGGATCGAGTCTAGATTTTTATTTGAATTAATGTAAATTTAAAATTGATAAGGTTGTAAATTATTTAAAATAATTTGAGATTGGGATATAAATATCCAATTTGAATTCCAAATAGGTGAAGACATCCCTAAAGGGGAGAGTCTTCTTCCATTTGGAAGTCAAATTAGGATACTTTTCAAATATCCAAAGAGGAAAGATAACACCCCGATCAAGGGGGAGTTTTTTTTTCATTTGGATATCCGGAACCGAAGAATCAAGATGTTCGTGAGAAGACGAAGAAATGGACAATGAGAAGAATCCCAAATCTCAAAGTCATTTGATTTAGGATTAGAAATTCGGGTTGTAGTCAGTGGTGCCCGGCCACTTTACTTTCTTACAATTCTGTGATGTAATAATAAGGGCACTTGCCTACGGATATTCAATTTGATATATTTAATTTAATTGATTTATTTAATTGATTGCGCATTAGAACTCCTGATTTTCTAGTCTTTTTATCTGCATGACGTATTTGGTTTGACCTGGAATTCGATTTAGGCTCTTAGGGGTTTGTCAAAAATTCTTCTACTTTAATTAAATAAAACTTTTAAGATAAGATATGAACTCTAAACGGTCCTAAGAAGTAAGCTCGGACTCGCCGAGGGTTTTTCATGCAATCATATTATACTTTCTCAACCTTGTTAGGCATCTCCGCGCCTGCGGGTTCTGGCAGACCACCTGGCCTATGAGGGCGCCGATCTATCAAGGGGATGTTATGCAATCTCTAGGGAAAAATCTATTTTCTAAGCCAAAAGTTTTTAAACTGCTACATACTGATTATGCATTCAATCGAGTCAATTAGCATGCATCGCATTAGTAACAAATTAAAAAGAGTCTAATATTTAATCGCATTTATTTAGACATCAAATACCCAACATAAGTCTAAGGGGTCAATTAAGGATCTGCTCTAGATGTCGACCCCATTCCTTTATACTTTTCTAATTAACGTCCCTACCACTCTACAAAAAAGACCGGACTCATAATTTTAAAATCGTTTAGGCGGTTTAGCCGGCTCCCCAATCCAGGCCGGGGTAAGACCAGATCTGTATTGCACTAGCTAGGATCGGGGTACTAATTTTTTAGTGCCCAATTTAGACTTAGGTTCTGAGGCTGGCTCGGGCCATAAGACCTCAACTTTCGGGATTTGAATCCCAAATTTCTAATAAAATTTATCACTTAAATATTAAATCACTTTCAATCAAATTTAAGCCCAACATTTAGGATAGGCTGGAGTGTTTCTGAAGTGATTCAGAATCTCAAAACACTCCCTACTCCTCTTCCTTTGACTTTGAAAATAAATGTTCAGACTTGATCCAATCCCATTTGAAAATTCTTACCATTTCTCTCCTTTGATATCAAGCCTTGAAATTCTTAAATAAAATTTACACCGCTATTTTAATCGAGAGTTTTCATAGGAAATTTTGATTTTCTACTATGTAATTAACTACGAGGGCTTGCGCTCGTAGGAGATTTAGAAACCCAGATCTAATTTTCAAAATTGAAATATTCAAAAATCTTTAATTAATTATTTTTGGAAAAATCCAACGATCATTATCGTCATTTTCAAATGATCGATAATGATTGATATTTTCTTTCTTCGGAGAGATATATCAATTATTATTGTAATTTTGATTATGAAATTAATGATCTTCAATCCATATTAGCTTAGCCAAATACTCGATTAAATCCTATTTTGATCTTTCGAGGTCAAATACGATTCTTCTTGGATTTGACTACGATAATGAGGATAAAGTTAAAGTTTTGTAATCTGAAACAATTAGTGAATGATATCTTCGCCTCTTTGAGATGATATATCATTCCTAATCCTGAGTTCCATTATAGAATTAAAATTCAAAATTTAATCTTCCCAAAGATAATTAAATATTTTTCAAAACTATATATAAGTAAATATATATATTTTTTAATCAAAACATGGGGCTAGGTTGTGATTTATATGTTGTCAAAGGAATTGGAATTGGCAATGAGATTGTTAAAGCCAAGTTACCTGAACCACAATTAGAACATGTGGGGACGATATTACTTTAACTATTGCAGAAGCAATGTCCATAGATCCTCCCTCACCTATCTTTGTGACTATTGGTACATTGATATACTATAGTCTCAGGGTAGTTCATGGAAATACTCATAAAGGTTTTAAAGGCGAATTCTATTAGAGTCAATATACTTATATTTTATTATTGCTTTACTAATGTTTTATTATTTGCTTTTGTATGTTTATGAGCTTTTGTTTGAATGAAATTGATAGAACCTTGGCTTTGAATATTTTTAAATTAAGCTATCCTTACCTCTTAGTAGACGTCTGATGAGGTAGAAATTTTGATGGTCTACTTGAATTTTATAGTAAATGTTGGTTTGGTTGAATTTAGGATTCCTGAAAAGCAGAATTTGATAAATCTTTATTTGAGTAGGATTTAACATCCAACCAAATCTTTTGATTATTTGGTCGCAAAATGATGGCTTTTGGATTAATTTTAGCTTTCTTTTATTCTCCTTTCTGTGAACTGGCCGTAATTTTAATCTCGTTACTTCGTTTAAATCTATGGTTGTGATCAATAACTAGTTATGTTGTTCCTTTAGATTTATGGCTTATTATTAAAACTTCCCGGCCATCCACAGTACCAGGTAACTGCTCCTTCACTTCCTCAATAGCCAGCGTTCTCCTCGAGCCTTCAGAAGCTACACCAAGTACAATGTTATCTTCAAATGAAGGCTTCGTGGAGAACTTCATTGTATGATCTTCACTTGGTTGCCATGTTGGACAAGGCCTATTAGTTTTTTCATCCCCGTTGATTCTTGAAGCAGGCAAAAAATAGAAGGGATGGACGCTCGATTGCAGCAGCGCGAGTGAGGACGGTTTCTACATAAGGGATGTTGTCGAGGGTGGTGTCGGCGTATATTTTGTGAACTGTGAGAATTGGTGTTGCGAGCCTGGCTCGGTGATGGCTTACGACTCTCAGTAGATCTTGTAAGATGGCTTGCTGCTTGCATTTTCAAAGAGGTCAAATGAACTGATGTGATTGGATAAGTTTGATTGAGTAAATATGAAGGTAAAATGAAATTTTGAAAAGAGGTTCTATTAACTACTGATCAATCTGATATTTTTACAAGTTTGGTGAATATTCCAAATTGTTTTTTCACATGTAGGCTGAAGTGGATGTTATTCAAGTCTGGAAATAGAGATCCCAATACTTGGCTGATATTTAGTAAAAGAAATTGCCCTCATGATAAGAGCTTTTTTTTTTTTTTTTTCGTGTATTATGTTGTGAAGGCATTTATTGTAATAGATTGATTATGTATAGATATGAAGATTGTAATAGAACTTCTGTTATATTTAAGGTGAAAAATTCTTGTAATTTTACATTTATGAAATAAATTTTTATTTGAAGAAAAATATCTTATGTAAGCTCTCATATGTACTTGAGATTTTTAGAAAATTGATTGGAGATTAATTAATTACAATTGAAATATTATGAGTTAGCATATGTAATTGATAATTGAATGTAATATATATTGCATATATCATATATTGAGGCACATAATAATGTCATTTTATTAAATTTTTTTATCAAATTTAAGTGTTGGGAAATCATATATCTTATGGCAACTTAAATGTGTCTTATTATTAAACATGTTCCATCAAATAAATGTGTTAGGAAAGCTAACCTATTATGACACTTAATATTTGTTATATTTATTCTCAAATTCCATCATATGAAGGTGTCAGGAAAGGTTGTCTATTAGGACACCGTATAGGTGTCGTTACAGAGACTATGCCATCAAAATTTATTTGTCAAGAAAGTTATGTTTTGAGGGCACACAAAGATGCCCTGAACCCTATGCCAACAACCACCTATGTGACACCATTATTTGATGCCCCAATATATCATGTGCCCTTATAGATACATGTTATGACACTTTAAGGTTCCCTAATAGCCATTATTTTTTGTAGTGAGTAATTCATATCTTAAACAAATGGGGCATTCATTTTCCAAATTTCAACTCGTTGGAAAACTATAGCTCATGGCTTAAGAGAAAAAACCTGTGGTTAATTGGCCTCTATTGTAACGTGATTTATCTTTTATGGAGAGCTAGAAACGAACTACTTCACGAGGGCAGAAGGTCTAGCTCTTGGATAATAACTACTAATGCAATAAGTTATGTAGATGTTTCTCAACATTCTAATGGTATGAGCTTGGGTATAAGGGATGTCAACCAACCTATTAGGTTGATTGATAATATTTGGCATCCTCCTCTACCCGATTGGTTGAAGGTAAACTTTGATGCTGCACTTTGTTCTTCCTACAAGGCAGGAATTGGTGGTGTGATGCGAGACCATAGAGGAAGATTTTTAATGGCATTCGGTAAAAAACTTAATCATTGGGATATCTCTTACTTGGAACTTCAAGCTATTCTTTCCTTCAAAGAAGTCACTAGAGATTGGATGTATGCTTACAAGGGAATTATCATTGAAGGTGATAATCAAAACGTCATCAATTTCATTCAAGGAGCCATGAAAAAAGGTACTAATGTTTTGGGTGACTTGTCTTTTATTAAAGACTTTAATTATGTTATTTTCAATTGTGTAAATAGAGAATGCAATAAGTTAGCGGACCTTTGTGCTAACTTTGCTATTGTTAGTTCTTTCATTTGGGAAGATTTAGACATCAATAAGATTCCTCCCACTTTCACTAAAGTGTTAAAGGAGGAATCGAACATCTTTAGTTTGTAATTAATTTTCTTTTATCTATTAAGCATCTTTGCTTTTCTTTCAAAAATAAAAAACTAAAAAAGCCAAGTAAATTATAAATAGAGTAAGAATTCAAATCCTTATATTTTGAAATTACTGTTACCATGGCATCCTAAAATTCACGTAAACAACCAACAATTTTGTTATGTTTTTTGGAATTAGGAATATCTCCACCGAAGGCATGTAATGATGTAATGATTTTTATAAATATAGTATATATGTCAAAAATTGATTCACTATGTTGCATGTGAAATAGTTCATATTTATGTAAATTTTGAATCATGTAAGAATTTTTTACTTCACAAGTACTTTCATAAGTTATACAAAGTTTATCCCAAATTTTCTCTCCATTAGTATAAGTAGAATCATGAATATAATCTTCATATTTCAAAGTACAAAAAATGAAGTTAAGACATTCGGTATTAAGTTGTGTAAGATAAAGATCATCTATTCTCCATTAAAATATTTCAAAGCACAAAAAATGAAGTTAAGACATTCGGTATTAAGTTGTGTAAGATAAAGATCATCTATTCTCCATTAAAAAAAAAGGTATTTCTACCTTGGCACCATTTTATAATTCTAATAGGTAAAGAATAACTAGTTTGTACCATATGCCACATATAAAAATCAATATAATATAAAAGTGTAGACATATGAATCTTCCAAAAATCAAATGGGATATTTTTAAAAAGTGGCTGCTGAATAATAGAATATCATTATGAGTTGTGATAATTTACAAAGTGTACCATGTGGATCTACTCAAGGTGTTTAAACGACCTACCAAACTAAGAACCCCACTATGATAGCACTTAAAAGTGTTATGGCGCACTAAGGGTTGGGGGAATAAGTATTTTAAAAACTTTTCTTTAACTTTAAAACAAATTATAGATACTTGAGGAAGCTTTGAGAAAAGTTCTCAAATAAAAAATATGAATAAAATTTTTTATTTTCATACTTATAAAAAATATTGAATTTTTTTGTTTCATCTTTCAATCAATATTTTATTAAGAAAAAAATTAATCATGACTTTCCAAAGATCACCAAGTAAATCAAAGTGCTTAAAGTAAATACAAGAGAGAAAGTGCAAGAAAATAAAAAACTATGCAAACCATATTTATAGTGGTTTGGTTGAATCGTACTACATCCACTCTCTAGAGGACATTCTCTTTGTGTATTACACTAAATGATGCTCCTTTGGCACTCAGTAGGTTGAGAAACCCTTCTCCCTTACTAGGTAGAAAATGACCTTTATAGACTCTTCAAACCATAAAGAACTCCCTCCTTTCACCTCTTGACCTAATAGAGATGCCACTCTCTCCTTCAACTCCACACTGCAATAGAGAAGCCACTCCCTCTCCTAGCCTGAAAGAGATGTTGCTCCATCCTTCATCTCCTTATTATAGTAGAGATGTTGTCCCTCCTTCTGCCTAATGGCCCGATGAAGATGTCCTCCCTTATCCCTCTCAACAAGTAAGTATATTACCAAAAGAGTCACCCTAGATCTCTTCTTTATTAAGAGATCCTTAGAAACTTCACCCTTTCTCTCCCAAGTTCTAGGCTCTCTTTTCAATATTTCTTCAGAGGAAAATAACTCAATGAATGTCAAAAGGCCCTTACAAAGTATTATTTCAAAGCTTAAATAAAGGGCTTAAAAAACCCTAGGAATTTTATTCTATCGACACTGATCATATAGTACAATCCCAGATTATCTAGTATGATCCCATATCATACAATATGATTAGTTCAAATTGCCCTCTTAGTACTAGATGAAGAATAAGCCTCTATACGATCAATTCAAGTATTTGAGCTGATCGTCCAATATGATATATAGCATCATCTAGTATAATTAATTCAATCAACTTGGATTGTAGTCTTTTATGATTAGTGGGAAAGAACTATTATCCCATGCAAATATTGGGTCTTACAGTATGATTTGTCCAATCATCCAATACAATCTAACTGTATTAATTAATCTAAGTTTGATTCCTTAATTATAAGATTAATTTAGACAAGATTTGATTATATCGTATAGTACGATACCTATCATATAGTACAATTAGTATAAATTTTGAGTTTTAAAAATTTGCCTAAATTATGATTGTCGGTTGAGATCTTGATTTTAACTAATCATTCTGTACGATTTGGATTGTACAATAAGATTAGTTTAAATAGCTTTAATTATATAATTAACTACTATAATAATTTTCTAAATAGTTGATCATATAATACGATATTTATCTTATAGTATGATTAGTTCAGAAAATTATACTTCAAATTTTCTCACAATCTCACTCTCCTATGTGTGTGTGTGTGTGTGTCTGAACGGTCACCTAGCTAGCATACACGCTTATAGGACTTGACTAAAGAAATAAAAAAAATTAAATAAATATTACATTCTCTTTTAACACATCCTGTTGTACCCAATATTGAGCCCTAAATCTTCATTGAATGGAGCATGATGTACCTAAAATATTAGTACATATAAAAAAAAATATGCACAATAAATATTAGGAAAAAATA
Source organism: Dendrobium officinale (assembly GCA_019514585.1). Lineage (NCBI taxonomy): Eukaryota > Viridiplantae > Streptophyta > Magnoliopsida > Asparagales > Orchidaceae > Dendrobium > Dendrobium officinale. The sequence continues at coordinate 581,549 of CM033698.1, read as the reverse complement.
AATAATTAATCAATAATATTTGCTATCATCAAAAACATAAACTCGGGAGCTCGAGTTGCAATAGTCTATATAAAGGATGTTCTCTCCTTTTAGAGAATAATGATGCATGCTATGTTTTATTATGTTTCTTCACTATGTGTAGGCCCTAATGCATTTTATTTAAGTGTTGTGATCTTCTTTATTAAATGCTCATTTACACTCATATATATGCCTAGTTCCACTTTTAATGCATGATCATTGCTATTTATTTTTAAAGTTAACTTTTTTATTTATTAAATGCTTCCTCTAATTCAACATACTCTTTATTCAAGGATTCATACTTTTACTATTATTCAATATGATTTTTATTTAATAAATCATGCTCTTTTTTCAATATATTATGCTCTTCAATTAATGGTTCATGCTACTTATGTAATGCAATGTATTATTAGCTAAATTTTCATGCACTTCTTTTAAGATGAAATATTCTTTTTTAATGCATGCATCTTGCTTTTTTATTTTCTTAAAGGAATCATGCAAGTGTTCTGATAAAGAAATCAATTCATCATATAGCATTTCATCTCGCACACCTCATCATTGTTGGAGTCCCCAATGTATAGGTTGGTCTAGCCTTTTAAAGTTTATGTTTGCCCTTCTTTTCATATACTTTTTCCATACCCTTATCCTTAGCTATGGGACTCTTGGTGTTCAAGTAGTCAAAATGGATGTGTCCTGGCTTTTCATTCAAAGAAAACTATATTAGGAGAAAACTTATTTGATTTAGTGATTTTACCTTTATGCTTATCAAAGTCTTGCATTTCAAAAAGCTTTTTAACTATATGGCCATAAGTACTAGCCATTGTTTTCATTTAAAAAAAAAACTATTATTTTGTTCTCTTTTTCTTTTGTTCACCAGTATCCGTGTGCTTTGACTCACCTTTTGCTCATATGCAGTTAGAGAACTAATAAGATTATCAATTGAGCAAGCATTCAAGTCTGTGGATTTAAAAATAGAAATGACTTTTACATTCCAAGATTTTGGTAGGTGATATAAGATTTTATTAACTTTTTAAGAATTAGGCATTTCTCTACCCAATGAATATAATAATGTTATGATTTTAGTTAACCTAGTGTACATGCCAGAAATGGTTTCACTAGGTTGCATATGAAAGAGCTCATATTTATGTAATAATAAGTTCATGTGTGACTGCTTGACTTTATTAGTGTCTCCATATGTAATGCAAAGTCTGTTCCATATTTCTTTCCCACTAGTGCAAGTAGAAACATTCATATAATCATCTGATTTTAATGCATAAAAAAATAGTTCAAATATTTTACAGTTAATTCTGCTAAATCATGATCTTCAATTGACCAATTAATAAACATAATCTCTATTTTTTCTCCATTCACAAAGCAAAAAGATAAAGTATATCCAACTTGAATCATGTGCCACATTTGAAAATTAATTGATTATAAAAATATAGAAATACAAATTTTCTAAAAAATGAAAAAATGTTATCAAATAAAGGTGGTCAAGTAATAGAATATTCTTCAAAGTATTAGTTTTGCCAAAATGTACCATTCGATCAACTCAAGGTGTTTAAACCAAAACAAAAAGAAAACCCTCTCTAATACCAATTGAAAGTGTAAAAGGCACTCTAAGTGAGGGATGGGGGGGAGGGGGTGAGATAGTTCTTTTAAAAACTTTTTGAAGTTCTAAAATTTTTTTTCTTAAAAAAATAAATTTAAAATATGTGAAAGTGATTATAAGTTTAAATTAAAACATCAAACTAAAATTCACAAGTAACTAATATTTTCTTTTGCTTTTATCTTGTAGAAAACATATATTATTTTTTATTTTTTCTTACTTATTTCAGAACAAACATAAATTAATTAATTAATGAAGATTTTTTTTCTTCATGAATGAGCCTGCCTACATTTTAGGGGGCCTTAAATTAAGCTTTTTAATTATTCTCACATAATTTTAGGAGGACTATGGGATGTCTCTGAGCTTGCATAGAGAGTTGTTCATGATGAATGACCCAAATTTTAATATAGAGCCTTAGTTTGTAATCTTATCCTTGGCAATTGAAATGTGCATGCCATCCAATGCTAAGTGTGAATGGAACATTTGTAAAAACACATAGTAGAGAAACTTTGCTTATGGTTGTGGCATAAGATGCTAATGCTTTGATTTATCCTAAATTATTTATAATTATTATTTAGAAAGCTATTAGTCATAATTGTATTTTATGACTAAGTTGAGGAAGTTAATAGACACAATGAAGAACTTAGTTATTATCTATGATAATTATAATAGTATCACAAAAGCTTTGTCAATTATGTTTTTTTTTAGGCACACCATGATTCTTGCACCCATCATATAATGAATATTATAATAATGTTTAAACATGTCTCTATCTTTTTAATCTACAACCACAGTTGATTAATTGCATTTGAGAAAAATAAACAACAAAAACATGAATACATTTCTATAATCAATATTTACATCTTGATTCAAAATCCCCAAAATGACATGTACAAGAGACATGATATGCAACTAACAACAATACATCACTGCAAAACATTAAAAAATTGTTTTTGCCATGAAAATCAAAGAACCATTAGAGAAACTCTTGATTAAGGCAATAAACATAATAATATACCCCGTTAAATAACTTAAATTGCATGTCCTTGATGGATGCATAAATACTGATGTTAATTTGTAAGAGATGATATGTACATATAGAAAATTTTTATTACGGTTCTTCTAAGCTAAAATGCATTGACATTAACTCTAGATTGGGATATTAATTATTAGACTTTACATATAAAGTTTTATATATTGGAAGCATGATTAAATGCAGAAATATATATTCATTTGGAGAAAACAACACCTCAGTGAAGGATGTTGTTCATCAAAGGTATATTGATGTGTAGTTAGAGACCATAATCGATGTAGTAATAAGGAATGTGTCAATTGCCTTTATAGCTTCTTTGACCTCACAGCAACCCGAATATCGCATAATATTATAAATTTGTTTTGAAGGATACCAAACACTAATAAACATTTCAAGTAATTGAGTTTATTTTTATATTATACTTATAATAGATTTGAATTATAAATATTTGAAAACAAATGCCTTATGTAAAGCAATAAACTACATCTCACACCCAAAAATAATCTTTTTTTATAATTTCAAATTAAGTAGAAATTGAATTCAAGTAGGATTGAAATGAAATCATTTTGATTTTGATTAGAATTCAAGTTGAAATAAGCTCAATAATTTTGAATTAAATAAAATTGATCGAACCAAACTACTTTTGAGCCAGATTATAAAAATATAGTATTTTGGAGGTATTTACATATATATCATAGATTTTTTATATATTTATATGTATCACATCTAACTTTTTATATCTACTTACATATAGCACTTTAATATTTAAATTTTATTAAAATATAAACATGTAAATGTATGTTTTATTTTAAGTAAGTTAATATTTATATTTTTTTATATAAATAATAAATTTAAATATTATAAAAATAAATATAAAAATTTCAGTATTAAATAGTTTTATGAAATTTATGTAAGTCCACCATTATTTTATCCAGTGAAATAGCTAAAGTGATATGCATGTAAATCCCCCCCTTTTTTTTTTATCCGGTGGAGGGTTTTAGCGGCCATTTTGAACGGCGAAATAAACCTTGAGACCATTAGCGAGACGGTGGAGCTCTCAAAGCATTATGTGAATCACCTCCGCAATGGCTTCCTTCGCTTTAACCAATCCTCTTCCTCTCGTCAGGTTCTTCTCAATCTCATCTATGACTATATATTTTGCATCATCTCCCATATTTATGCAATTTTAATGTGTTTTTGTGCTACTTATGAAGCTGTAATTAGCAGTTTACATTTCTAAATCTGCTAATGTCATATACTAGTTATATTTATTTTGCAAGAATTAGCGAAATAGAATATTGCATGCATTTCTACTTTCTCCGAGAAATTAAAACTGTGTTTAGATGCTAGGGATTTGATTGAAAGGAAAAGATAAAATGTGTTGAAAAGTTTAAATAAATGGGTGGAGATTAACAGTCAAACCATAAGTTGTTGGAACCTTATTTTGGTTCATTCTCTTTCCTTCAATCCATACGAAGCATGAAACTGTGCTTTATTTGTAGAAATTAGTGAAAAAGGAACATTATATTTCTTGCAATTTTCACTTGACTGTTTTAGTTGGGTATAATTCATAAAAAAATGAATTTACCTTGGAAATTAGAAGTTTTGTTCATATGAATATTTTTTGGTATGATTCTCTAATTAAAGACATTGAAGTTGAAGTGAAGTATGGATAACTGTTGGTTGTGTCCATTCTTCAATTTATTGGTTATTCCTTCAAAGTGGACTAAAAATATGAAAAATGCCTTTTCACATAATTTCTTCCAGGGTTAACATTGAAATGAACTAATTTGTTAAACCTCATAAAAACTTTTTGATGCCCAACGGATTCAGGATCTTTTCCAAACTAGAGTTACTAAACTTTTAAATCTAAATTTGCCTACAATTAGAACAAAACACACAAGCTAGTGAATTTAGGTTTACGTAAATAAATAATTAACTTATATTTATTTACAAAATAAATTCATCAATGCAATTTATTAATTATCAATTAATTAGAAACATTCTTTCACTAGAACTTGCCCAATATTAACTAAGAGTTATATGTAAAACAAATAACCTTTGTTTACCTAACACTTGCAAGCCAAAAGCAATAGTAATTGAAAGATAATTCAAGATACACTAAAGTTATACAACCTCCTATCAAGGAGTAATTATTGTGTCTGGACACCGAACGTGTCCAGAGACCAATAACAAAGCGCCACATCACCTAGGCGTTCGGTATTGTGCTCGGTACCGCGCTCGGTACACTCGGTATGCTCGGTATTCTGTCCGGACGTAATAATTTTGCCCTATCAAGAGATCAAGCTTCTTGATTAAATTAGTAAGCAAGAATGAAATAAAACCCCTAAACAAGAATCTACACCATCTTGCAAACTTTTTAAAACAATTAGATATGCAAGAAATATATAAAACAAAAAATTAGCCAACAACGATGAAGAACACAAAGAGAAGTGGAGGAATGCATCAGGCTTGTTGTGTGATAAAAAAGTACCCCCTCAAACTTAAGGGAAAATTCTATAAGATGGTGGTGAGGCCTGCAATGCTTTATGGTGCCTAATGTTGGCCATTAAAAGAGAAGCATAATACTAAGTTAAGTGTGGCAGAGATGAGGATTCTCAGGTGGATGAGTGGTTAGAGAGAGTCGCCTTAGATGATTTGGTCACATAAAACGACGGCCTTCCGATGACTCGGTTATGAAAGTAGATGTATTACATTTGACTTATGTTAAGAAAGGTAGAGACAGACCTAAAAAGACTTGGTTCGAAAATATTAGAAATAATCTTTCTTTATTAGATTTAAACGAGAATTTGACTTTTAATAGGACACAATGGAGAAAAATGATTCATGTAGCCGACCCCACGTAGTGGGATAAAGGCTTGATGTTGTTGTTGTAAAGATGAAGAACACAAGCATATATGTGGTTTGGCATGGGGTGTCTACATCCAAGGGGAGAAAGAGGGCTAGATCTTTTATTAACTTGCACAATCAATTTACAAAACCTAACAAGGATTGTATCTTGGTAAATCTTTATAAAAAAAAACACTAATTTCTCCAAGAAAAGTAGTAAGGTAAGATATCACCTGATTTAACTTTGATTCCTTTCATGAAAAGAAACAACCAAATTGAGGCCCTAGCTTTGATTACCTCTTATTAGCATGCAAGAAGCTCTAATCAATAGTGAGGCTCAAGGATGTTACCTCTCTCACTCTCGAGACTTGTGTACAAGTCCTCCTCCCAATCTCGCCATGAATCACACGCTAGGCCTCTTCTCCTCTCAATCTCAACCACAACTCTTGATTTCGCCTCCTTTCGATCACTCCTAGTCGCGCCTGCTTCTTCTGTTTCGTTCTCTTGTTCTTCTCCTGCTGAAGGCTCCACCTGCTTTAATAAGAAGAAAGCAATACAAGAAACAATGTAAATATACGTGGCTATACTAGAAAAGCTACATGCAAGGCTACACAAGATAGAGTAAATTAAATCTAAGTGCAAATTAATAAACTGAATTAGCAACTAATATTTTTTTCAATAATTCATTTGGCAATTTATTTAACAATCTCCACCTTGAATCAAATATTAGATAAGCCAAGCAATCTCTTTCTCCCAAAGCCTCCTTTACCAAGAGGCCTACCTACTTGAAGTTGTTGGAGAATTTTTGTATCCTCGAACGGATTGCATATTTTATAATCGAGTACGGCATAAGAATATGACATATTACCCCGAAGGATAAAAATATCATTTCCTTATGGACTCAATGATAAAATTTACAATTTGAAACAGAGATTCCCCCACTCAATGTTTGGTTGAGTGGGGTTTATTTATTTCTGGGGTACAGACATCCTATAGGGGCAAGCCCCTATGGTTAATTACATCCCAAGTTTGATTTGGGAAAACTTTTGATTAAACTAGTTATTTTTTTTATTTTGAAGTCATTTAAATGTTGGCTAAAGTTTGATTTTTGTTATTTTAAAATCCATGAAAGTCTTAATAAAAGGATTTTGGCCTTTAGGAATTTCAAGGAGTAGATCAACTTAGATTTAGATTTTTGGAGTGAAGTCCAAGAGAAGGTGAAGTAGGAGCACTTGATTCTGAGAGGAAACTCAGAGGTGCCCAAACTATCCTATGTTGGGCTTTACATTTTAACAACCTAATTTTTGGTTTAAGTTGACATTTTTATTAGAATGTTGGGGCTTGCATTCCAACAACACTTGTTGGAGGAATTGCCAGAAAGTTGAGGGCTTATAGGGTGATTTGGAACCGACCCGTGCCTCCGACCCTAAGACTAAGGTGAGGACTACCGAGAGGTAGTGCCTCGAACCTAGCTCTAACGAGTGCAAAGAGGGACTTACAAGCCACACCTCACAAGAGGCATAACTCGCCCGACCTCTGGATTTATTGTCCCGCCTGGAAGGGACTACCAGCTAACCCTCCTAATCGCTTTTAAAACCATGTTGTCCCGTCTCAATGCAAATGTAGAGTGGTAGGGTTGTTTTTATTTAGAAGGTAGGTCTTATAGCTTGGCTTTGAGGCCAAGATGCCTAAGTATGTGTGGTATGCAAATGCTGACTCATAAAGAAAAATACTTCTTTTGTTATCTAATCCTTAAGTTGAGGCATTCTATATGCAACATGCTTGGGCTATGCATGATTAATTTCAATTTTGAAAACTTGGCTCCTTGGAGGGAGCCATGCACTTTTTTTCTTACTTGAAAGACATTGAGCCTAATTTGATTTTATTTTTAGATTACTTACATGTTAAGGGGTAGAAAACTTAATTTATCCTAAGAGCCTAACGTGATCAAGTCCAGGCCACACCCACAAAAACAAGAGAAGAAACCTAAGAGAGACATGCATTTCTATTGCGCACCCAAGTAAACAATCAAAGCATGCTTTTATTTATGAATAAAGTACAAGTAATGAAAAGAGTCCACATTATTACAACCAGATTTAGCAGCTGAGTTGCCTGCCATTATACAACTCAGTCAAATTTACAGACTCTACTTGTGGGGTTCTTCAGGCTCTTGACTTTTGAATGGACATTAGACTTCACCTTTGGCAGGTACATCCTTCTAGTCCACTTCATTCTTTTGCTCCAAACCCCCACAAGTTTGATTACACATCCTAATTCTATCAAATACATATTTGAAAAGAAAAAGACTCAAACCTGCAATGGATTAGAAGCAGTTTATATAATAATCACATTCAAAGTTTGCCTAGCACTTAGAGTGCTAAACATCTACTTCTATCCTATTTTATCCACATCTTTGAGGGGTTTTAAGCAGCACCTGTCACGCAAACAATTTATAATTTATAAGCGCCCCCGTTTTATATATGGCCACCTGCACAGAAAAGCATTTATATCTCTACACTATCCACTTAAGGGCAAGTGCCCACACGCAGACAATCCAAGGGCAATCACACCAAAACATCAAACACATGCGCAGAAAAGAAAAATCCTAATCCGAGCATGCCTAAGGGGCTGTGCACCTAAGTGTGTGAGGCTTGTGTGGCATGTCACACTAAGGGTGTTTGGTTTTATTTTGGAATGAAGATTTTTAATCTTTATCCAAGGGTGATTCACTTTAAGTTGTTTGTGACTTAAAGATTTTATTTGAATTTTAAGTGTTTCATATTTAGGAGGGTTATGAAAAACTCATAAAGTAACCACATGCTTGCTTTTGGGCAAGCCTGTTACTTATCAATCCTGAGATACAATAATGTAGGCATCCCACCTTTTGGGGTAGATGATTGATTATTGTATCAAAAGGAACCTTAGTAATTTTTAGGTGTTTTAGAGTTCTCTTAGTGTTTGGATAAGAGAAGTGTCTATCTAATAGGGTAAGATAGACTTGCCTAAGGGGCTTCACTTAGGACTTGGTGAAATCCATCCAATAGAGTAGGATAAACTTCATATATTGGATAATTCCTAAAGGACATCTATAGGTTTAGCATTTTAAATGTCATAGGAGAGATCACTCAATTTTGGGTTGAGTGGAAGAGATTACTTAGATTTTGGGTCTAAGGAAGGTGTCCAACATGTAACTTTTGGGCTACATGTTGGAGAAATCTCCTTAGCTTTTGGAGCTAAGAGGAGAAAGAAATCCAACATTTAGCTTTTGGGCTAAATGTAGGGGAACTCCCTCTAGCTTTTGGAGCTAAAGGGAGGGGAAGTCTCCTACAACTTTGGAGTTGAAGGAGGGAGAGAACCTATAGCTTTAGGGCTAAGGTATTACATCTTCTAAGGTCTTTGGAACCTATAGAAGTAAGGAGAGATAGGTAGCTTTGAGGCTACAAATCAAAAGGGTGTCTCTTAAATTTTTATATTCAAGGAGATGTGTTTCATTTGCTTAATTTGGATTAGGCAAACAAAGGATGAGTCACTTATTGAGTTTGGTTCAATAAGTGAGAAAGATTTGTAGCTTTGGGGCTACAAATCAAGAGGGATTATCATTGAACTTTTATATTCAATGATGGACATTTAATTTGCTATGTTCGGATTAAGCAAACATAAGGGAATGATGTGTAGTTTTGGCCTACACATTAAGGGTTCTTTGGATTCTTGAATGTCCAAAGAGAGGAACTTATTCACCTAATTTGGGTTAGGAGAATGGAAGAAAGCTAGGAGTTTCTCCTTTGCTTGATATGAAATTATTTATTGAATTTGGTTCAACAAACAAATGATTTTTGATTGAATTACTTGTTGATTTTGATTCAACAAATAAGTGATTTGGGTGAGACTTTCATACAACTTTTGAGTTGTAGAAAGAATAAGGGAAGATGCAACTTTGGGTTGCAAGCTTCTAAAACCTCTTTAAACCCTTAGAGTTCAAAGAGGGGAATTCATTCTCCCAACTTGGGTTTGAGATCATGAAGATGGATTTGGAAGCTCTCCTACAATCTTGACTTGTAGGAAAGAGAAAGGGAAATTCAACTTAGAGGTTGCAAATTATGAATGCCCTTGAACATTTAGTGTTCAAAGGGGAATTCATCCTCCCAATTAGGATTTGGGAGCATGAAGACGGATTTGGGTATTCTCCTACAATCTTGACTCGTAGGAAAGAGGAAAAAATGCAACTTTAGAGGTTGCAAATCAATGAATGTTCTTTGAACATTTGCTGTCCAAAGAAGGAAATGCACTCTCCTAGCTTGGGCTTAGGAGAATGAGGGATTTCTTACAACTTTTGGGTTGTAGGAATGAGGGAAGGAACATGCAACTTAGAGGTTGCAAATCCATGAATATTCTTTGAACATTTGGTGTTCAAAGAGGCGAATTCATTTGCCTAATTTGGAGCTAGGAAAATGGGGATTTAAAGGTTTCCTACAATTTAGGCTTGTAGGGAAAGGGGTGGTCCAAGATGCAATCGATGAATTGCAAATTGGAGAAGTTTCTTTGAACGTTTGGTGTCCAAAGAAAAGGGATTCACTCACCTAACATGGGTTAGGAGAATGAGGGGGATTAGATATTTTCCTACAATTTTGAGTCGTAGGAGAAAGGGGATTAGGATTTGAATCCTAAGGTCGGGAAATCATTCATTGGTTTGGTGTTCTAATGAATAAAGGGTTTGATAGATTTCTTACAACTTAGGGGTTGAAGGAAGAAAATGTAATTTAGAGAGTTACAAAAATTCATAGAAAGCCTTTGAATATTTGGTATTCAAAGAGATGGGATCATTCACTTAGTTGAAGTCAAGTGAATGGAGTTAGATACTCATTTGTTGATTTTGAGACTCAACAAATAAAGGTTTGGGCTTAGGATTTGGTCCTAAGACTCTAAAGATTCATGTGATAGAATGATTTAGAGCTTTGAGGGTGCTCCAACACATTACACATGAAGGGGATACTTGTTGGTTTATGTCCCAACAAGAGAGGTGAAAGAACTTGGAAGTTGATTCCAAGTTGCCAATGATTCATGCAACCTAAAACTTGGAGCTTTGAGAATGCTCCAAGCATTAAACACAAAAGAAGATTCTCCATTCCTCCATGAATGTTTTGGATCCATTGGAAGACGAGATGCATGCTTGAAAGGAATTTCCCTATGTCTTTTAGAGTGTTTTGGACTCAATTAAGAGAGGGAAGAATGATTTCCTAAGACTTTGGAGAGATCTCTAGATCAATTTTGGCATGATCTAGAAATCTCGGGTAGGTGAGATTTATCCTTATGACTTCTAGGAGACTTAAGATCAAGTTTGATATGATCTAAGAAAGAACCTAGAATGTATGCGTGTGTAGATGGTTCTCCAAATTAAGGAATTTTGATACAATAGAGGGAATGCCCACTTGTTATTTTCTTTACAAGCTTTGCAACACACCCAAAATAAGATTGATCAACCCTACTTGCTCTAGAATTTGTAAAATGAACCTTTAAGAGTTCAAATAAAATTCTACAACAAGTTATCAAATGGATTTGGGCATCTAACCAAGTCATAGAGAAAATTGCAAGTTGACAAATGCAAAACCCTAAATCCTATGTCAATTTTGCCATGACATTAACATTGAGTAGGTACAACCTAGAATTTAACAAAACCTACGTCTCAACATGCACTTTGGGATAGAAAAAGATCATCAAGCCCTATGGTCCATTTGTAGGCGAAGGCTAAGCATGCAATATGAATGCAAAATCATGCATTTGGAGAGCGTTGGATACCAATCCAACAACCCGACGCACATCGCCATTTCCTTTTGGCTCTCTCATGAAAGCAACTTGGTAAGAATCACCGGATTTCCCCAAGTTTACAAAGAGGGCAGCGATCATAGGATTTCGGGGAAGCATAAATTTAAGTTTCTAAAGGACCTAGGGCTTGGGATCGTCAACCACATTGCAATTGGCCTTGGGAGCCTTAAGGTTTCGCCTAAGTTTTAGTGGTATACCTTCCCCGGGTTGTCCAAGCGCTCCTATCCAAGTTCCAAGCCTTGTCCAAGCTCCGCTCCAAGCTCCAAGCTGCTGTCCCAAGTTCTTTGAAGGCTCCAAATTGCTGTCCAATACCTTCCCAAGGGTGAAGACTGCTGTCCAAGCGTTTCCGGATGGCGTCGCTGCTGTCCAAGGTGTTCCGGATGCCTCCTTTGCTGTCCAAAACTGCTCCGGACAGCAGTTTGCAATGTTTGGAAGGCTCTCGGAAGTGATTACTTGCTGTCCAAACCTCCAAACAGCAGGTTTTGATGTTTGAATGCTCCCGGGAGTGGATGCTTGCTGTCCAAACATCCCAAACAGCGGTCCAAGCTGCTCCGGATGACAAATAAGCTGTAGAAGACACACCAAACTGCTGTCCAGAAAATTCCAACTGCTGTCCTCGCTGTTTGGAGGTCACCGGAGTTGAGGAAGGGGTGGAAGAAGTCTCCACAGCAAATAGACAGCCTCCAAGTCTCTCTACTATCCTCCAACACTCCCCTTTTTGCTTGAGAAGAGGAAAGAGCAGGTCTTTGCTCTTCCACTTGAAGAGATGGAGGAAAATAGGGAGAAACTTTCCTCTTTGGTCCAAGGAAGAAGGGAGACAGTAGCAAGGAAGTGCATACAGGTTCGGTTGGCCCTCTTCCTCCCCTTCGGCTGGGTGCGACCAAGCAAGAGAGCCGAGCGGGCTCTCTCTTTCCTCCCCTCTCTTTCGCTGTCTGGGACAGAACAAATGGGGGAGCCGAATGCTCCCCCTCTTTCTCTCGCTCTGTCTGGGACGGAACCGCACGCAGAGAGCCGAGAGGCTCTCTCCGTCTCCCTCTCTCGCTCTGGTCGGGGCGGAAAACACAAGGGGAGCCGAATGAATTCCCCTCTCTCCCTTTCGTGCCTCTTAGAGGCGCACGTCCAGCCAAACAAATGCCGCCCAAATGAACCAATCAGCCCTCACACACGTGGAATGAGGGATTTAGGGCAGAATTTGGGATGAAATCTGAGCCATTGATCTCAAACTTTGATTTGAGAATTAAATTCAGCCCAAATTGAGAAATTAGGGCTGAAATTGAGTCCGGAATGGACTCGACCCAAACCGATTTGAGTCGGTTTGGGTCCGATTGGGTCCGATCAAGCTAATTTCGTGAAATCGAACTTGAAACGGCGCCGAATTATGTCGAATTGAGCTCGACGATGCTCGACAGGGTTCGATTGGTTTTGATTTGATTTAAATTAAATTAAATTTGATTTAATTTAATTAAATCGGGGTTCGATTTGAGTCAATTTCGTCTTGACGACCTTCGATCGAATCGATCGAGCACGATCGAGCCCAGTCGGGCTCGATACGAAAAAGTACGTCAACAAAAGGACGCGAGGCAGTGCTAAAATTTGGTTCCAGCACTACTTCATTGAGTATGTCGGCTGGATTATCATCTTTATGAACTTTCTGAATTTCTACAATGCCTTGAGGTAGAACATCTTTGATAAAATGCAACATGATATTAATATGCTTTGTTCTTTCATGAAATGCATGATTCTTCATCAGCTGAATAACACTCTGGCTATCACACCAGATAACAACTTTTATTTTTATGTTCTTAATCTCTTGAAGAAACTCTTTCAACTAGATGCCTTTCTTTAATGCCTCTGTAGCAGCCATATATTTTGCCTCTACTGTTTATAAAGCCATAACTAACTAAAGATTGGATTGCCAGCTAACTGTGTTACCATAGACTTGAAAGACATACCCTGTCAAAGATCTATGCTTATCCATATCTCCTGCATAATCTGAATGCACAAAACCTGAAATCTTCTCTCTGCGCCAATTTTCCTTTTTGTAATTCAACCCAACACCATTTGATTCTCTGAGATATTTGAAGATTCACTTAATAGCCTTCCAGTGCTATTTTCTCGGATTAGTCATGAATTTGTAAATCATACTCATAGCATAAGCAATATTTGGCCTTTTGTAAACCATAGGATACATCAAACAGCCAGTTGCACTTGCATACGGAACTGAACTCATATACCTTATGATCTTCCTCTGTTGTTGGTGTCTATAACACAAAAAGCCTGAAGGGTGAGCCCAATGGTGATGAAACTTATTTGATTGATTCCATTCCAAATTTCTTTCGAACTTTTTAGGTATATATTTGTTGATAAAAATGCAATAAGCCTTTATTTATTTCCCTTATTACATCTATCTCAATTATACGTTTGCTCTAACCAAATCCTTCATCTCAAACTGACTGTTTAGTAACAGTTTTAACTGATCTATCTCTAAAACACTATAAGTGTCATAAGCATATCATCGACTTACAAAAGAAAATATATTGCACTGTTCTCTGAAAATCTTTTATAGTAAACACATATCAAACGAACTTCTTTTGTAAAAATTTTCAATCATAAATGAAACAAATTCCTTATACCACTATCGCCGAGATTGCTTTAATCCATATACAAATTTCTTAAGGAGTCTCCTTAAGATTTCCATGTAGAAAAGATGTTTTAACATCCATATGTTCAAATTCAAGATCATATCTGACAACCAATGAAAAAATTATTCTGATTGAAGTATGCTTAATAACTGGTGAAAAAATCTCATTGTAATTTATTCATTATTTTTTGACTGAACTGCTTTGCCATTAATCTTGCCTTATACCTTATTTAACCAATATCATGGCACTATCTTTTTTTTGTAAATCCATTTGCAGCCCATGATCCTCTTATTTGGTGGTTTATTCACAAGTTCCCAAATACAGTTCTTTTCTAGTGATTACATTTCTTGATTCATTGCTTGATTTCAGAAACCCTATTGATCACTGCTCGTTGCTTCCTTATACGATTTAGGCTTATCATCTAGTAACTTAGGCTTATCATCTAGTAACTTTTTAGTAGTTGTGAGAGCATATGCCATAATTTTCCAAACTGTTGTGATCTTGCTAAGTAGCAGCCTCTTCTTGATGATCCTGACCACTGATATCTGTCGGCATCAGCTCCACCTGCAATTGATTTGTATCATTGTTCTCTACAATATCCATGCCCTCTATGCTCTCTTAATCCCTTTCAATAATATGATCAATCATTATTTCCTACTCATTGAAGATGACATCTCTACTAATGATACACTTGGATTCATCTGAAAGCCAACATCTATACCCTTTCACTCTCTTTGCAAATTTTAAGAATATATCTTTTTTGGATCTTGACTCCAGTTATTTTTTTAATTTTAGTATCTACTTGTGTAGATATCAAAGTAGTCTGAACCCTTTCTAAAGACAAAGTCTCCCGAGCATATTTCATTGTTTTAACAAAAAGAGCGTATGATTTAGGAAGTGAATTTAGAATGATTATTGTCTAATCCTCATCATTCACCTTAACTCCAAGATTTTTTAAATCAATGATAGTTTTTATTGAAATCATCCTTATTATTATCAGGACTTTTTGACTCAGACATTTTAAATCCAAACAATTTTCCCTTGTAGTAGATCCTATTATGCAAGTTTTTAGTCATATACATTTGTCCCATTTTCAACTAGATCCCGGCAACAGTCATTTCTTTATCAACCGCACGAAGAACATTATCGCTCAAGTGCAACACCAGTGTACTATATGCTAACTCCATGATATCTACTTTCTCATAAGGATCTAAAAAATTTGATAAATTTCTCTCACCTTTCAACGTCTTATCAACCTTCATTTTGACCTGAATGACTTTCATTCTTTTTCTCCAAATTGAGAAATCGGTTTTTTCATCGAACCTTTCAATCTTAACCTTTAAAACCCTTATTCTGTATAAAAAACCTAACCAGTGTCTCTGATATCAATTTGTTCAACCTTAAAGTCTGTTAAATGTCCAACCGACTCGAGATCTTTTTCAAATTGAGTTACTAAAAGTTTTCAAATCCAAAATTGCCTTCCAAACGAAGAACAAAATGTTCTTGAAATAGCTGACCAAAATCAATGCCCTAAGCTTCAATTTACCTTCTGTCGGCTGGTTCAAGCCCTTCCACTCGGCCCCCTCTCGATCTCACGAACCAATGGTTGAAGAAACCCTTGTACTTTCTCTCAAATTCTCCATTTCTTTCATCTTCTTGATCGAACAGGCTGCAACACCTCACAGTTTGCCTCTCCTGCTCTCAAACTCCTCTCAGTCGCGAAGACCTGTTCGATCGATCATTCGCTTCTATTCGCACGATTTGCTTCTTGTTTGCTGGATCTCCCCGACCGAAAGGCCCACCTATTGTTAATAAAGAGGAACAAGAACCAAGCAACACTAAAGGCTATACAATAGGCTACATGAGAGAAATAACATGTTAGCAATAAAAACAGATTTTTAAATAAAACAAACTAGTGCAAATTAATAAAACTAATTTAACAACTAATATTTGATTCACATAATTAATTAGCATTTTAATTAACCATCTGATTTTAACCATCTTACTTGGTGGGGTGTTCATGCTAGTATACAGCCTTTGACTGCCTTTATGCAAATGTTATACTAATTTACTTGTCAACCTAAATGTCTTGTTGAAAAAGAAATTGTGGCTTTTGTATGTTTTGCAAGTTTATGAATTTTTTTTTTCTTGTTTTTGTAAATATTTTAAATTTTTTTTTGTTATTTGTTGCGAGTACTTGAATCAAATGTCACTTCCAAAACAGTATTATTAGTATTTCAAAGCAAAACGCTGAGAATCTCTGTTGAATTATTGAAAAATGCTTTGTTGCCCAATGCCTAGCTCAAAAGATGTCTCTCAAAAGAAGTCTCCAATGCTGTTGAGTGCATGTCACGTGTCATTTATCCAATGACCGAAGACCTTTTTTTGACTATTTTTATAGGTATCATAGCATTACTTTGTTAAAGTTGCCAATTTTATTATTGCTTATATAATTATCTGAGCAAAGTTATCCCCTTATTATATGATGTTTGACTGCACTCCATAAACATAGCATCCTATCTGAACAGTATATATGAGGATTATTTTGTTTGTTTTTTTATTCATCATTATCATCATTATCATTTTTCTCTTTCTCACTCACTTTATATTGATATCTATAGTTGTCTGTGTATCCGTTGATATTTATTAAAGAAGTTATGTTGCAATAATTGATGACAATTGTTTTATTATTGCATTGTAGAAGTTATACCAAGAACCTCATTGATGCAAAAAAAAAAAAAAAAAGAACCTCATTGATGTAGCTATTATTCACCAAAATTATATTCTGGCATAACTCTAGAAGATGAGTTACCTTTTAATTGATTCAATCATACAGGTCTTATTCAAGTGACTGCATGGTACTTGCTGTTTGTAACACTTTCCAACGTAGCAATGTGAGACTGAAGAATTGGTGCGTTCTTGCAATCTCCAAAAAAAAAGCTCCGCAACTCGATCAACAAGATTCATCATTGAAAGAAAGCGGGGACAATGTTCCTAGAAATACTCAACAAACTAGACCAAGTAGAAAAAAGGTTACTGAAGAGAGTCCAGATCGCAGCTCTGCTGATATGATTGATAGCTTTGAAGAGGAGAAAATCCAAGAAGAGGTTTCTATTACAGCTTCTAAGAAATCCACAAGTAGAGTTCTTAAAAAAGGTGTGGTTCAATCTCTATATGATCTAGAGCCTTGCATATTCAGCTTATCATAGTATTTTAATCTTATGTCTCAGCTAGCACCTCATTGAGCCCTGAGGAGGGGAACTCTGAGAGGAAAGTAAAAAAGAGAAAAACCAGAAAAAAGACAGTTTCTTCAGAGGATCAAGGCATGAGAATTGAACTAGCTGATGCCAAGGAGATGATGACATCAGGTGGCAGTGTTGAGGATGATAAGGAGGAATATAAGATACGATTAAAAGATTATGAGGAGGAAGATATTAGCTTTACATATGGTTGGCCTCCTCTTGTATGCTGCTTTGGAGCTGCTCAGCATTTATTCATACCTTCTGGTAGATTGGCTAACAGGCTGATAGATCATGAAATCCATGAATCAAAGAAGGACATGTTATGGACACCAACCAAGTTTATGAGAGCTCCTGGGGGGTCTCCATCCAGTGTTGCTATAGCTCATGCAAGTATAGGCGGTAGAGTTGCATTCATGGGGAAACTTGGCGATGACGAGTATGGAGAAACCATCCTCTATCATTTAAATGTTAATAAAGTCCAAACACGAGCAATTATAATTGACAGTTCAAGAACAACAGCGCTATCTCAGATGAAGATTTCCAAAAGGGGAGGCTTAAAAGCCACTGTTGTCAAACCTTGTGCTGAAGATAGTTTTCTGAACTCAGAGATCAATATTGATGTTCTAAAGGAGGTGATGAATATTTTCATTTCGAATGATTGATTTGCTTTCTCAAAAAATTGCTGCTAGTTACATTTTTAAGCTTTTCATGTATAAAATTTGGCTGCTTTACTTTTTTGTTAAAACATACAGACATACAGTTAAAGTAGCTCTCTAAATATGTTACAAAGGTGTGCTTTATTTGCAGAAGTTCCTATAAATTTTGTTAATTGACTGCCAAATTGAATTGACAATACATATTTAGGCATGCGGAAATAGTGATCCCCAACCCACCCAAAGCCTGTTTTAACAGGTTGTATTCTATCATTATTATTATTTTTCATCTATAATAGAGTTTTGATAATTAGGCATGCTTTTCAAAGAATATTTATTGTTTTAAGATTTTTTTTTTCTGAATTAAGGATGTTTTCTGAGGCAGTGACTGTAGGCTTTTTTTTTTTAACTTTAATTTTTATAGCTGTCGTGGAGTTCAATAACAGCATCAATGAAAAATTCGCTTCTTGTTAGTTGATCTGAAAATTTTACATCCTAGTGACTCTAATTCTTGAGTTTTTTAATGGTTCAAGCAAGCATATTATTTGAGTTTTGTTTTTACATTTTTTGTTTATTTTCTTAGAAAAAGCAAGATTTCCGTGCTTATGAAAGACAAAAGATTTCAATCATTTACTTATCTAAATTATATATTGAATGCAGGGGAAGATGTTCTACTTCAATTCCTCATCCTTGTTAGGAGAAAGCATGAGATCAACCACAATGGAAGCCATTAGGATTTCCAAGAAGTACGGAGGGGTCATTTTCTTTGACCTCAACCTCCCATTACCATTGTGGAAATCCAGCACAGAAACCACTATATTCATTCAGAAAGCTTGGAACTCTGCCGATATCATCGAAGTAACTAAACAAGAACTAGAATTCTTGTGTGGGATAGAATCTGCTGAGAAATTTGATACAAAAGACAATGACAAATCCAAATTCACTCATCATAAGCATGAGATGGTCAAGCAGCTATGGCATAGCAATCTCAAAGTGCTATTTGTGACGAATGGGACTTCCAAAATACATTATTACACGCTGAATGATAATGGATTTGTTCGTGGAATGGAAGATGCTCCGATCACACCTTACACTTGTGATATGTCGGTATCAGGAGATGCTCTTGTTGCAGGTACCTCTCATTGAAGCTTTGTTAAGTTATTGTTTCTATAAATTTATGCCTTGTTTGTGCTTTCAGCTCTCATGAGAATGCTTACAGTTCAGCCACATCTAATCACCGACAAGGGGTATTTAGAGCACATGATCAAGTATGCGATTAACTGTGCAGTCATAGATCAGTGGTTGCTAGCTAGAATTGTAGGATTTCCTCCTAAAGAAGGAGCAGATCCATCTTCTCAGACTGAAAGGAGATTTCTTTCAATATCAGAGAAAGAATACCGCACGGTTGAGAAAGCAATATCTTGATTATTAAGGCTTCGTTTGGGATGGCTTTATTACTGCTTCTTAAAGCAGTTTTCTAGTACAACAAATAAATTTTTCATACTAAAAAATTGCTTTAAGAAACAGTAAGAAAGCCGTCCCAAACGAACCCTAAAACAATATGATAGTTTCGTTAATCTAATTTTATTGTACCTCAATTAGATTTACTGCACTTTTAGGAGTCTAAGTCCATTTTTGAAAATTTGTTAATAATTTGGAAGCCTTGCTCTGAAGTTGTATTTAGGGGTGTAAACGAGTCGAGTCGAGTCGAGTATTTGCCTTATCAAGCCTGGCTCGTTTAGTCCTTAATGAGCTCGAGCTCGAGCTCGAGCTCGAGATCGAGCTCGATTAGTGGGCTCGAGCTCGACTCGTTTAGAAAATATCAAGCTCGAGCTCGACTCGAAAGCTCGAGCTCGAGATCGAGCTCATTTGAGAAGCACCAATGCATGTGATGGGTATTATTATATATATAATTAATATTATAAATATAATATATATAATTATATCGAGTAGCTTGATAAGCTTTCGAGTCGAGTCAGGCTGAGCTTGAACTCGAGCTCGTTAATCATTCGAGCTCGATTGTAGGCTCGAGCTCGAGCTCGAAGCTCGATTAGCTCGGCTCGCGAGCTCGTTAACGAGTCGAGTTCGAGCCGGCTCACGAGCTGGCTCGGCTCACTTACATCCCTAGTTGTATTGGTCCAAAGTTGCATAGCCGTTTATTCATCATTCATGAACATATCCATTCAAAAATATGTAATTGAAATGACATTTTATATTTCTACTTTGATTTTATTTTTTTTTAATAAATAATTTTGATATATTTTTCATTGTAATATGGTGATTTATTGTATTTTATTTTATGCTAAGATCAGCATCAGCATATTTTTAAGCAGTTATGTCTGTCTATTGAACTGTAGAAATTTAATTGGGAGCTTGTACCTTTTAAGCATATATGTTAGAAGGATTATTGTCACCCCCCAGTAACATGGCCAAATTAAAGTTTAATAAAAAAATTATAAAATCAAAATGTCTAAGATAATAAAATAAAGATGAATTTTTAAAAGAGAAATTATAAAAAATTATTATTTAGTTAGCTACAGTTAAATGTAAGTCTTTTAAAAATGTAATAATTTTGCTCGTTATAATTTCATTTTTTGCAATCGAATCCAAAACTGAAATGACATAATATAAGAAGCTAAATTTTATTTAAAAAATGACAGAATAGTGACTTGTCATGGGAAAATAGGATCCAATTTTTGTTATATTTTAATTATCATTAGATTAAGTCATTGTTACTTAAATTTACTTTCACCTCAATTTGAAGCCTAATTTACTCAAAATTGCCTTGAGATGATAAATTAAATTAAATGAAAAAAGAAGAAGAATTTTGTATAATGAGTCTTATATGATAAATTAATTTTATGGTATTTTATATCATGATATTTGAATATAATTGCAATAAATTTAAATAGGAATTTGATTTGAATAATTAAAATGTTAGAAATCAATACAAAATAATAGAAGAATTATAACGGGGATTTAAATACCTATTACATAATTTTTATGAAATTTAATATTTCACATAACTCTAGAATTTTTTAATCATATCAAAATATATATAGATTTAAATAATAATATTTTGTATATACTTTAAAAATTTTAATATCATATAAATAAATATAAAAAACTAGGTGCTTAAAAACTACTGAATATCATTTAAATCCTAAGGAATAAAATGCGAAATACTTTTGTACAACCTGATAAATGTTTCTTCGACTTCTTTCATTCAGAGATTTGGGTTTTCCCCGGGTTTCCGGAGTAGCATGTTTGGGAAGAAAAAGGTAGGGTTCTAGTTTAGATTTTCCAAAGCAGTTTTTTTTTTTTTTTGTCTTTTGCATGATTCCGAAGCTATTAGCGTTTCTTTTGTTGGTTTGATCCTCGTGCTGAGCTCGACAGCTTCAAATTTAGGTTTCTATTTTTGATTTTGAATGGATTTTGGTGTGACATTTCGAGGTTTCAGTTTTTGCAGTGGTGAATTTTAATCGTATCGTGGTAGCTGCGAATGGATGCGACACTTGAGAATACTCTAAAGGAAGGGAAGCTCCGGCGGCAGATCAATGCCTTGATTGTAGCTCATCTTCGCGGTGAAAATCTCAACCAGGCAAGGTCCTACTCCTCCTTTATGACAATATGCACCAGTTTTAGTTTAAGGCTGTTTGGTTTGTCATTTTCCATTTTATTAGTAGATTTAAGGCATGTGGATAGCCCAGAATTTAAATTAAATATTACTCATGCAATTGATTTTTTAAAGATAATGTCATTAGGTCAAACATACCAAAATTTGTTTACATATATATGTCAGACTTTTTGATGCATAAAATAAATAATTACAATTCTAGATAATATAATATTGTCCAAGCAAGATAAATTGAACCAAGCCCATCGGGTTTCATATATATTTATGTTGTTTGAATATAATTGTTATATTGATAGTACTTCAAATCACCATTGCTTATTGAAAATTCACCCAATTTGTTGTTGGACTCACAGGCTGCTGCTATAGTTGCATCGGCTACCATGACTTCATTGACCACCGAAGTGTCTCCTAATAGGCTTCTTGAGCTTGTTTCCAAGGTTTGAGCTCTTGCTTTTCCAATTGCTTTTAGTTTCCCTTAATTTCATTTTGAGTTCATGCTCTTGATGTGAAGTTGTTAACAGGGCCTTGTAGCAGAGAGAGATGAGGGATTAAAGGGGCTTTCTTCAACTTCATTTCTCAATGTTACTGGAGGTTTGCCGTCAATGCCAAATATGGTCAATGCTATTGATTTCAGGTGATTAACATCGAATAATCTAATTTCTTTCTATCTCACATGTGACTTAGTGCTTTTTTTTTTTAAAGAACATGGCTCATGTGGTCTATTAGCTTACATGCATGCAACCATATGTTGTGTGAATGACATATTATGATTTAGAAGATATATGATAAGTGTTGATATGTGTCAGAAAATATTTGGAATTCCCAAGTAAAACCTAACTATCGATGAAACAACGAGAACGATCCAGAAATCCAAAGGAAAAACTCAAAAAACAGTAATTTTATTGTGATAATCAAACTAATTGAAGAAAAATAACGAGATACAATTGGTCCTCTATTCGAGAGCTCCCAAATTTCTAGACGCCACTAGAGCTGAAACACCTAAACCTAAGAGAACTCAAATTTCAGCCAATTCAAGATGTTCTAACCCTAGGTAAACAAGCTATTTAATGCATACAATCCAAAAGGAAATCAATAAACAACCCCTACATTCAAATTTCCATCATAACTCCCTCAAAAATCCTTCCTAAATAGTTCCCTTGGACCCGGGCGTGCATTTGGCGCATACAGGAGAGGCGAAACTTTTGCCTCTGTTCTGTCTGGGCCAGTCCTGTGTGGACCGGCTGGAGCGATCCATTGGACCGGTCTAACAATATGTATTGTTGTTGATTATTACAGTTTAAGTTAACATGCTTGACTTATGGTAGAAAGGCAGAAGAAAGATCTAGTCAGGAGCTCATTATTTTACTAAATGCATGTTTTTGTGTTTGAAACTGAAATAAATAGGAAGAATTGTTGACCCCTACGCTACATCCAAAAGGAAAGAAAACAAAAAAATACAATAAAAAAAGGGCTTGCTCAATCATCAAATGCTGGATATCTTGCAGGAAATCTCTGCATCCATAGTACCCCATGCATTGTAGCGTCGAACTGTTGCTTTGCCATGATCTCCCGCGTGCGTAACTCCCTTCAATCCACCTCTGCCTTCGTTAATAAAACGAGAGCCAAATGACTCTCTATTTTTCTTCTACTCTTCCACGTAAAGAACCCATAGCTGAGTCTCTTTCTACTGTTTACAGATATTCCTTGTAGCTTCCGCCTTTTTTCTTGCCGCAAGAAGCCCCCATCCTATCGCCTCTCTTCCTCTCTCACACGCCTACATCCATTTTCATCCAAGGCCGACCCCATCGAGCCCGTCTCCACCTATAGTCGGAAGCTCCCAACGCTGCTTCCAACTTCCTCGGACATCCCGTCAGTCGAGGTCCAAGAGACCTCTCGATCTCGCCCTTACTTGACGCCAGAGCCGCCTTTCCACTGTGCCGAAATCAGGCCTTTGCTCTTTGCCCGAATCCTCCCTCTCGTCACCTCTACTTGAGTACCCCTTCAAGTGAAAACCCAAGTGTTCGGACCCCTACTCTGCTATATCCGACCCCTTTTGTCCTATTCGTAAGCTTTCGATCCATACAGAGAGCTTCCTCCCCATCTTACCGAAATCCTTTAGTCGCCTTCTACCTACCTACCAGACGCCTCTTTTGCATAACTCAGCCGAATCTTCAGG
Organism: Dendrobium officinale; assembly: GCA_019514585.1. NCBI lineage: Eukaryota > Viridiplantae > Streptophyta > Magnoliopsida > Asparagales > Orchidaceae > Dendrobium > Dendrobium officinale. Next base: position 557,869 of record CM033698.1, on the reverse strand, counting down.
TAGTTTAGGATATGTTTTGTATTAATAATGTTTTATACTAGTGTTAGTATTATAAGTATTAATGTGTTTATATTTATATACATATATATTTAATATATAGTTAGTTATATGTACATGCATATATTTATGTATAACTATGATGCACGGACACAGACACGGCGACACAGACACGACACGACACGGACACGGGACACTGTTTTTTTTGAAAATATAGGACACGGGTACGACGCGGACACGGCAATACATTTATATATATATATATATATATGAATAACATGATAACTTGTCTAGCTTATAATATAAAATATTTAGTATAAAATATCTAGTACAACCACAAAAATATAATCAAATAATCACTTACTACAACATTAGGCATTCAAGCTTCAAGTATTAGGATTAGCTTTAGAGGTTTGTTTTTTGCCTTCAATATCATCATCATTGAATATCACTACTTTCAACTCTGGTTCAACAAGAGAAAGATTTGTAATTATGCAAAAAGAGATGAGATGAAAATACCTTCACTGCCAAAGAGAAATGAAAATGAGAATATTCGATGAATGGGTATTAAATGCAGACGTTGATTTGGTGTTGTGGATATGAAATAAGAAATTTAGTTTAAATCTCTCCAAATATAAGAAATTATATTTTTAAAAAATATAAAATATTTAAGATACGCGTGTCGGACACTCGTGTCCAATTTGTTTTTAATATTTTTTTAATCAGACACGTTTTCGGCGTGTCCGACACGTGTCGGAAGAGTGTCGGACACGGTGTCGGACACTGCACGCCTCTTTGAGGAGAAGTGTCGGTGCATCATAGATGTATAATTATATACTAAAAAGCATATATTTATGAAAATTATATACAAAAAAAAAAGAGTTAAAAAAAAGAGAGAATTTCCAAAAAAAAAAGTGAGAAAAAAAAGAAAGATTTCTTATATGCATTTTGTATACTTTATCGACATCACCTCGCCGGTCGCCAATGTATAACTCCATAAACTCAAAATCCCGCATTCGACGTTCATGTCGAGCTGTAAAATCGCCCATACATGCTTTTCTCTAGCGTGGTGGGAAGGGAACTCGGTGCGACACATTCGGCGAGGCGAGTAGACCCTATACAGGCTCTTTGTAGTGTGGTGGGGATAATCTTAAGTACCCGTATGCGGTTTTGTACCCGCGGGGTAAGGAAATTGCATTTCTTTTGAAACAGGTACCGAAAGACCCATACACGTCTTTCTCTAGCGTGGTGGGATTGAAGATTTCATGGCCGCGGTGTCCAAGGGTACCTACCGTACACGCTTTTCTCTAACGTGGCGGGAGGCCCAGTTTTCTTTAGTTTCCCCTAAACGGGGGAGATGCCATAAGGTTGCCAAAATTTTTGGTGAACATAAGACCGCACTCGGACTTGAATCTGGACCGATGGTGAATCGAAAATCAAACTATAATGAACTTAACATGGATTTGAACAAACATAAAGTATTCAATTCAAATTTGCTAAGTGAACAATGAAATATTGAACGTAAAATGAATTTGAATCCAAACAAGTGACAAAGAACTGCTGAGGACTATAGTTGAGCTTGGACTCGAGGTGAGTAGAGGACTTGACTTGAATAATTTGTACGAGGACATGAATTTGTGGCCAAGTGAACGGTGAATTGAACTTGACATTGAACTAATAACGACAAACTAAATTCAAGCAAAAGATATTGAACAAACTATAAAGGACATGAACCTGACTTGAATCAGATGATGAAGACTTGCAGGCTTGCACATTGACTTTAATGAACTAAGCTTGAAATTGTGACTACAGGGAATTGAACTCATAATGACAAAGAACTTAACCTTAACTTGACAAATGTAAGATCAAAGTGGAGTTATAAAAAATCATGATCATTCAAATACATCCAAATGAATACTATGCAAGTCATATAAAGGTGAGGATGATCGAGGCACATATCACTCACGTGGATAAATATATTGCCCTCTTACAAATGAAAGAAATTGATAGACGTAATGGTGAGCTTGCAAGTAAATATTAATATGAATACTTCTTGGTCCATAATGCGTGTTGCAGATCATTTTCAAAGGTGACAAAGAATCTGTCTTTACACATGAATTTCAATTGCATGGATATGAGTGCAACAACAAATCAACATTTATATGCAAACAAGAATCAAATGAAAATGCAATTAAATAGCAAATGAGCGTCATAATGGGTTCACAAAGGATTTGTGATATCCAAGTATCAATTGATAATCATGGTTACTCAATCAAGATCAAATGGGGGATACATGTTCAATAGAACACATAAGTTACTAAGTTGTAGGTTGGACCTTCATATGATAAATATATAATCACTGGTGAACGAGCTTATTCATCCTAATGAGACTCTTCATTGGGGCAAGGAATGATGAAATCAAAGTGGTTTAAGCTCTTCAATCAAATTAATATGCGTGTAATGACCGAATGGAGAATATGACAATATGCCTACGTTCAACAAAGCGAAGCTTCCTATAGATACTCAAAACCTCCACACCAAAGGGGATGTAGATATCAGAGGGACAATGATCATTGGGAGCATTCTGAAGTCACTTTAAAAGACGAAAGAACAATCATACCTATAACAAGAAATATGTATGGATAATAGTAGAAGGCCATGCGGTGATTTGCTCATAAGTAGAATGTGGAGAATGTGCAACAGGTGTTGTGGCATTCCTACGACAAAAAAATATAATGGGGTGTGAAGTTTGATGATTAAGGAAGATGATAACAAATATAACTCCCTGCATTCGAGATCAACATATAATCAGATGAACATAGAAAATCTACCTACAATTGATGATGCCCTTCCTATAGGCATATGCAAAAACATGCAATGAATGTCAAAGTATTCGTACAGTCTACTACAACACGATGGTGAGTAAATACATCTATCACTTATAAGTAAAAGGATTTGATATAAAACAAATGCGACGGCATTCTTGTAATGAACCTCGATACACTGTATTGCGCCTACAGAATTAATGATCAATTTTTAACAAATGTGTTGTTAACGATTAATGCAGATTTTGATGGTTTAAACTCATAGTTAGAAATAAAAAATACATATGTTATCCCAGTCATCTAGAGGGCTACGACGACTGTTTTAGAAGTAAATATCTCTCATGATTCTCCCGGACAACCTGATGTATCTTCCACGTACGAGTTCTGGGAAAAGAAAACCAGATCAAATCATCATATTCAGAAATGAAGTGAGTCTCAGTTCAACCAAATTCCGAACATTGGGTTGGATAAGATCATCGGGGCTTGCAAGTTTCTTGATGAACAGTGGTCACACATCCAACATACTATCCATAAGCAAATCCTAAAAAGGCTACGACAAAATGAACTTCTACGAGCCATTATAAAAGACCCTTCAAATGTATAAAATACCCCCGCATATGCACCGTAATTTGTATTCACATAGATATAGAAAAGGGGCAAGGGTAAACACAAAATTCGCATGGGCTCCGGCGAGCGTGTTGTAGGAACACAAGTTACATTTAGGGATGCTGCGCGGGTCCTTAAATTTAAACTCGATCCTCATAAGCAGGTAAATAGGAGTTGACAGGGTCTGATAAATAATTATAAAATGCCCCCAAACACCTGCATGAGCCCCAATGACTGTGTTGTGGGAACACATGTGACGTCTAGGGATGTTGCACGGGTCAGTAAATAAACTCAAGTTCTAGCCCGATTCTTCTATGTAGGTAGATAAGAGTCGACACGACTCGAACTATTAAATAAATATACGGTCGCAAGGTCGACTGAGATATTTATTTTATATATTCATATTAGACCTTCAAGGCCTTCAATAAAGAAAATTCATTCACAAACGCATAAAGCCTACGAAACCTAATTCTTTGTCGACAGCTCGATAGGGTCGACAAGGTTCAAGACACAAATGAAAATGACCCCAAACACCCTGATGATGACCGTGTTGAATGTTTATCTCAACCGGAGGGGTTCACAAATACTTTCAAATGCCTCCTAAATGTCCAAATGCCCATAAAATTCAAATTTTAAAATCTAAAAATTCCAAAAATATTTAAAATTGAAACCCAACGATCAATCACTTGAAGCATAAAATCCATTCACCATCAATAGTTTTTCGGGGTGGACAAATTGAAAAATTATTCAGCTCACAAAGAGCGAATGCCTAGTCGAGAATATCACTAGGATTCATTCTCAAACAATCTTCTACTAGTAAGGACATTATATGTGTACTCTGACCGGCGATTTTGTTGCCAAATGGCACTTCAGGATAAACGGTTATGACCCAGGACCCTTTAAACCGAGTGATTTTGCCTCTAAATGGCACCACGAAATACCGATTATGGCCAAAGCTAATACGTTCCTTAGTGACATCAAATCCTTGAGATATGAATCAATAAAATATGATCGATAGAGCACAAAGCCATCTGTTAGCTAAGGTGGATTCAAATTTGTCCCCTTAGACAAACATTCCCCCAAGGTCTACAAGATCCCCTTGGACGAAGCAACCCATGGCTGTCGATAAGGATCTTTCTGTCAAGTTGGGTCGACTACCTCCTATGACTAAGTAGACCAGGGATCACGATGGCCCGGGACAACGGAGCCATGTGATCTTGATCGGGTCTATCATTCAGCCCCACCATCCGCTTTAAGTGCAAGATGATGAAATTTCAAATTTTAAATATTCAATCTCACAACCCCTTAGCCCATGTTGCTACTATATGCCAGATAACACGCATCTCTACGTATCTAATTGATGACTAGACTTAATCGAAAGTTCTCTCTCGTTATCGGGAGGGGTAATTAACTATAGGGGTTTGCGCCTATAAGAAACTAGAACTCATATCATAAAGTCCTCGCAAAATGAGGGTGAAAATCTCTGGGTAGTGTCTTATCTACAAACCCATCTGCCTGCCCAAAATTTACCCCGGAACTTAATCCGTTAAAACTTCCCTTGAAAGAAGAAAGCTCAGTAGGTGGAGGTCGAGACCGAGTTTTTGGAGCCCAAAAGAACCAACATTTAAATTTGATAGAAAAAAACTTTCTAGTGATGTCAAAAGTGAGCTAGGTACTCTCCTCTTGATGGGAGCCATCACTGTGGCACTTCATGGAAAGTGCTTGGTTGATATAGTGAGGTGAGTCTTAATATTTCAAATGATAAAGATGACACAATTTTTTTTATGGACAATTTGACCAGAGATGATTTGGAAAGAATGTCTAGAGTTGGAAAAACAATGATACATGCTTTGAAAGAAGAATGATCAAATGTCATAGCAAGTGCTTCAAGTTTTAGAGTATCAAATCTTGAGGAAGAGGAGGATAAGCTAAATTATGATGACAGATGGAAAAAATAATCTCTGTGATCTGCATGTTACAAACTTAGTATTATTATTGTTTAAGTTAATTAAATGTCTTTTGGGTAACTAAGCTTATTTATTTAGCAAGAACTGAAACTTTAAATATATTAAAACATGAAAATTATGATTTAACCCAAAATAGTATCTTGATATGATTATTATTTTATATTCTTCAAAAGTCATCTTTATCAACCCAATAGGATTATTAGGTGAAATAACTTATTATTATTATTTTCAACGCTTGCTCTGGAAAGTAATCAGAATGTTTCTCAACGCCTTAAGTGTTGATGCAAGAAAACTAGAAAGAAAAGCCATATAAGGAGAACAATGGGCAGCACTGTAACCAAACTCGATTCAAATAGTAGCAATAATCTAAAACACAAAACGATGGACAAACTGAGAATTGAAATCAAACGAAACAAAAGAAAAATAAAAAAAAATGCTATCCTCAGAACAACCGACTGAACGGTTTCCTCACATGCATCGAAATATAGGTTAAGTAAAGTATGTGCTTACGCAATCTTTTGATTTTGAGGGCTAGCAAAACCGATGGCCTCACCACAGCAAGAAGGTCCAAACGTCCAACCAAACTCCTCCGGCAAATGCTCCCAAATCAGCCAACCAACAACACTAGGAAGCTCAAGAAGAAAGATACAAGTGGGATGGAACTTGCGTAGAGAAGAAGAGGTAAGAAGCCCAGACGAAGTAGAGAAGAGAGAAGTGGAATAAGCTCTCAAGCTTTTTCCAAGAAGAAGAGAAAACCCTCAGGTTTCAGAGACTTTGCTCAATAATTTTCAACAACCATTTCCTTCTAAAACATCTTCTATATATAGGTAAGAGAGGGGAACTAAACAGTCATAGCACCTCCAACTAAACCAATTAGATTTAGGGAAATGAAAGGCCAACAACCACAAAATAATAGCTCCCAAGCCGGTCCAGGAAACAGAGCAAAAAGGCCACGGAAGACCTAGCTGGAAGCCACGGGAAACCCAGCCAGCAGGGATCCCGAATAGCCAGCATAGAGAACGAACCGCAGGCACAGGAAAAAATAGCCAGGGCCACGGGAATAACAAAAGCCCAAGAGAAACTGAGGAGACAAGGAGGAAACCGAGAGGCAGCATGGGGAAGAGAGAGGGACAAGTTCCACCATAATGAGCTTCCACTAATCTCAAATAAATGAGCTAAACTTCAGCTCATTATGAGCTAACCAAGAGCTCAACATTAATGAGCTAGCACTTTTGAAAATATAGCTCAACACCAAAGCAACCACCACCTCCCAACATCAACACCAGCTCAAAACCGAGAACCATAAGCTCAACCCGAGAACCAGCAGCAGCCCAAGGGACCCACACAAGCTAGCAAACCAAGGTCTACCAAAGCCCAAGCACAACATACCATGATCATTGGATGCCTTCCATCATTGGACAGCTAAAAAAATATAAAACTAAATGAAAAAACTAATGTTCAATGTTTGATAATAAAAATACAAAAATTATGAATGCATCAGTGTTGAGTGATTCTAGTGCTTTGAGAGTGCTTAGTGCTTTGAATAGTTAGAATTTTAAGCTCACAAATTTCTTTTTTTGACTCATTTATGACAATTAGTGTTTATTTATTTATTTTAGAATCAAGGTTGTTTTAAATTTCTAATATAGGGAAATCAGTGCCATGCAGGATGTGAAAGGCTCATCTAAGAATTTCCCAAAGCATGAATCCAGACATGTTTCTGAGCATAAGGTACGTTTCATAAATCTTTCATATATTGCTGATTAATGAGATGGAATACTTTTGCCATGAGATGGTATTTGTAAACTATTAAATCTAGTATAATGTCAAAAGACAAGAGAAGAAGATGAAGGAAATTGATCCTCTATCTAGTTTGAACATATTTTCTATTTGGAAGTTGGCATATAATGTTATGATGTTGTTTTTTTTTTTTTTTTTTAATAGCATAATTTTATATTTGCATGTAGCATGCATATTGTTTTTTTTTTTTTCCTTTAAATTTTATTTTTATTTTTATCTAGCATGCATATTGTTAGATTTACTTAGAGGTGCTAAATTATCTTGGTCGGCACTCACAATTAAAGTGCCATCATTATTGTTAGGAGGATGGTCTGAGTTGAAATAAATTTAGGGAGGTCCCTCTCCCAACTCAGTGGAGGTTATTGTAGCGATGAAAGGCAACTTGTAGCTATAGCTGGCTGCCCTATATAAATTATTGTCGCCCTTATGCCAGTAGATGATTTGATTCCCATGGCTACCCTAAGAATTGACATGCATATGTGATAACCCTCTTGCATTTAGACATATTATATAAGGTGATTAATTGAAGCTTATGACATATTTAAGGAGGAAAAGGCTCACTGAACTTCAATCACACAAAGGTAAGATCGAAATATTAGGAAGCATTGGCCATCGAGTGCATCAAGATGTTGCTTCCTTTAATTGTTGGACTTGCTGTAGTGAGTGGGGCTTCCATGGTTTCCTAGAGCCTTCATGGATCATGTCGTCCAACCTTTTTGAGTAGATCCAACCATCTGCATGAATGCATACCTCGAGTGATTAGAAGGTGGGGGACATTATGCAACCCATTTCCTTCCTCATTGCAAACATAAGTTTGTAGCTGTCATTTGCAAGCGCATGGCCAGGATGTTTTAATTCTAGTTTTATTTGGTTCAATTCACTGTACTCATAAGAGTGTGACATATTGCTCGTATGCTATTTCTTTATTGGATCAACATTTAGGAGACTAATGACCTTTTAAAAAACATATCAGTTATGTTGGCCATTTTTTTGTTAAGGAAATTAGAAATGCAACATGAGGATATTCATGTTGTCTTTCTTTCTTGATCTTAAATGGACATTTGGCTGAGTACGACTACAACTGACTTATAGGTCTTTAAGAAAACGGGGTGCATGTAATTTATTAATGATTTGTATGATGGAGTGAGGATGTGGGCTCCGAAAATTCGGCCCCGGCCTCCGCTCGCGCTTCTTATTTGGCGAGGGAGTTTTAACGAACTAAGTTCCGAGGTAAATTTTGGAAGGCAGATGGGTTTGTAGATAAGACACTACCCAGAGATTTCGCCCTCATTTTGTGAGGACTTTATGATCTGAGTTCTGGTTTCCTATAGGCGCAAGCCCCTATAGTTAATTACCCCTCTCGATCACGAGAGAGAACTTTCGATTAAGGCTAGTCGTCAATCAGATACGTATGGAGAATACATGTTATCTGGCATATAGTAGCAGCATGGGTTTGAAGAGTTGGGTTTGGATTTAGAATTTGAAGGGTTGAAAGACTTGGAGATTTGATATTTAAAACAAAAATTGCACCATCTTGGACTTAAAGCGGATGGTGGGGGAATGGATGATAGACCCGATCAAGATCCCATGGTTCCGTCGTCCCGGGCCATCGTGGTCCCTGGTCTACTTAGTCAGAGGAGGTAGTCGACCCAACCTGACAGAAGGATCCTTGTCGGCAGCCATGGGTTGCTTCGTCCAAGGGTACCTTGTAGACCGGGGTTGAATGTTTGTCTAAGAGGACAAATTTGAATCCACCTTAGCTTACAGAGGGCTTTGTGCCCTATCAATCATATCCTATTGATTCATATCTCAAGGATTTGATGCCAATAAGGAACGTATCGGCGCTGGCCATAACCGGTATTTCGTGGTGCCATTTGGCGGCAAAACCACTCGGTTCAGAGGGCCCCGGGTCATAACCGTTTACCTGCAGTGCCATTTGGCGGCAAAACTGCCGGTTAGAGGACACGTACCACGTCCTTACTGACAAGAGATTGTTTTGAGAATGGATCCTAGTGATATTTTCGACTAGGTATTTGGCTCTTTGTGAGCTAGAGTTTATTCGAATTTGTTCACCCTTACAAACTGTTGCGGAGGGTGGATGGATTTTGCTTTAAGCGTTGGGATGGATAATTTCAATTTTAAATATTTTTGGGTTTTTGGAACTTTTTATGGAATTTTGGGATTTTTTGGAGTTTTCTGGGATTTTTGGATATTTGGAACGGCATTTGAAACTATTTGGGAACCCCTCCGGTTGAGATGTTCATTCAACACGGCCATCATCGGGGTGTTCAGGGTCATTTTTCTTTTTATGGATCGAACCTTGTCAACTCTGTCGGGCCGTCGACAGAGGATCGGGTTTCGTAGGCTTCGTGCCTTTATTAGTGAATTCATATTGTTGTAGGCTTTGATGGCCTAATATGAATGTTTTAAAGTAAATATACCGGTCGCCACGACTTTATATTTGCTTAATGGTTTGAACCCTGTCGACTTCTCTTGACCCGTATAGAAGGATCAGTTCGAACCTGAATTCACTTGTCAACCCGCGTAGCATCCCTAGACGTCACGTGTGTACCAATAACACGCTCGCCGGGGCCCATGCGGGCTTTATAATTGTTTTTACCCCTTTAGTGTACCTATGTGTATACAATTTATAGTGCACGTGCAGGGGTGTTCTTGGAATAGACGCCTTCTGTCTGCTTGTACGGAGGTTGCAGATCCGGTGGCGTGGCGTAGCAGCTTCTGAATAGAGTTGTTCGCTGCTTCGTACAGGTAGACTGTCGTGCACTATTTGTTGATTTTTGTAGGCGGATCATAGTGCACTAACTAATCTCCTGCCTTATTGTAGATGCTTGCATCCATTGTTTCTGCATCGAATCCACTCTTTCACCAATCTCGGGTGGTCTACTGATTGTATTTTGTAGAGACGGATCATATTTGATACGATCTTTTAAAGATGCCCGTAGAAAAGTCATTTGCACCAGTACCATATCGGTGATTGTACTTGCTTGCAAGGATGGATCTTCTACTATCAAGTAGCAATGCTGCCTTCTCAATCTACAGGCAATATTGCTGGCATTGGAGGTTTCAATGGTGTATTCAGGGGACATACACATTAAGCCACTATTCTTTGTCCTTGTGAGTACATTGCAATTAACTTTGTAGGAGCTGTTGTAAGAGTTCGTTGCATTTGCTTGACACTGAACTGTCACTTCTTGTCGTTATGTCGCCTGATAGTTCTTAAATCTCAACCATCAAGCGAGTTGTACTTGGAATCGACATTTAGTTTGAGTTGGAACTTTGTTGCATTCTCTAATTGATCTTTGCTTGTGGGTAGATCATGTGTCTTTAATCCTTGTTGATGGTTGCTTGCAAATCAAATGATGATTGAATCATTGAGTATAATAAATATTTCTATTTATTATAGCTATTCTGATGTTGCTCACTGACATGTTACATCCTTAGTGCATGATCGTAGATGAATATTTCGGCATCGGTTACAAGCAAACCATGAATCATCATATTCATCAAGAGCCTTTCTAGTGAATCAATACATTCAGTACAAGTAGATTAGGGGTGAACTAGCTCTGTTCTTATGAATCAATTAGTATGGTTCAAAATCTTATATCATGAGTTTACAATTGAACCAAATTCCTTAGTCTTCTTTTATTGCTTATGAACGAACTTCATTTGCAAACTTCTTACTTTGATGATTCAATATGTATGATAAGTCTAATATCATCACTTATCAACATCTTTATCCCAATTTGCATATTAGAAATTATCATTCAAAAGTTCCATATCAAAGTTCTTTATGTCCAGAGTCTTGTTTAAGTCCTTCGTGATCCAACTCAAATTTTGTTTTGAGCTCAAATGTCCAAGTCATGTCTTTATTCATTCCAAGTTCTAGTTTTGATTTGAGTTCCTTATAGTTCAAGACTGATTCAAGGTTAAGTTCTTCATCTCCTTTACTTGGTTCAAACCAAGCTTTCTTGCAAACATGATTCAAGTTTTGAGCATAGTCCCATTTGTAAGCTCACTTGAGTTCAAATCAAGTCCTTTGCAAGAGTTCAAGTAGTCCATATCTTGTTTTGAGTTCAATGTAAAAGTTCAAGTCATGTTCGAGTGTAGTCCTCTGCTGTTCTTCTGTGTTCAATCAAGTCCAGGTCCCAAATTGTTCTTCTCATTTGATTTTTAAATCAAATGTAATTTGAAATCTCATATTTTTTTAATTTGATTGGGTTTGAGTTCACTTAGGTCGATTGAATCAAGTTTATAAGTCCGAGTCCACCTTTCAATCAAGTCCAAATGTTCACAAGCTGAGTCCAAGTTCAAACACCCTTTGAGTTCAACCAAGTCCAAATGTAGCATTGCGTTCACCCGAAATTTCGGCAGCCTTCCGGCGTCTCCCCCGTTTAGGGGAAAACTACGGAAAACTGGGCCTTTCCCACCACGCTAAGAAAAGCGTGTATGGTAGGTGCCCTCTTTCGAGGACACCGCGGCCGTGTAATTTTTTGATCCCCCACCACGCTAAGAAAAGTGTGTATCGGTATTTTTTGGAAAACATTTTGCAAGAAAAATCATTTTTTGAAAGTATTTTGCAAGAACAACAGTTATTTCCCCGCAAGCGGGTACTTATGGGTAACCCCGCTTCGTCGTGCGCATCGCACCGGGATCCCTTCCCACCACGCTAAGAAAAGCGTGTATAGGCGGGGTTTCCAAGGCGATACGAACTTCGAAGAAGGAATTTGGGTGATTACCCGCTTCGTCGCAAGCGTCGTGACGCACTCCCTCCCACCACGCTAAGAAAAGCGTGTATAGGTGGTCGTTTTGTCCCGACAAATGCGTTGAAACGAGTTCTCGGAGTTTTAGGGTTTAAGAGTTATACCTACGCGGGGTCGACGGCGTTGGCTCGAGGATCGAGGTAGGAGAGAGAAGCATTTTCTTTCTTATTTTTTTATATAATTAATTATTAATTAATTATAATTAATTATAATTAATTTAAAATTGATTATAAACTAATTTTCTTAATTTATAATTAATAATAAATTAATAATAATTAATTACATTTAATTAATCATTTTATATTTAAGATTAATTATAAACTATTTTGCTAAATTTATAATTAATCATAGACTAATTATGATTAATTATGATTTAGAGCGGAATTTGAGTGAGATAATGGCTCAGGATATAAGATTCGAGCAAGATTTAAGTTAAATCCATTGAATCCCCCGTAAATCTCACAGTGGAATAAATCCTCTGTTTCCTCCTTTAGCCACAAATCCAGGGCTCATCAAGCCCTGTAGTTCGAAGGATTTACGGGTCTTGGACGAAGAAGCGGGCGAAAGGAAGTAAGTTACCTTCCCTACCAGCGAGCTCCGGTCGTTTCTTCCGATCTAACAGGTAGATCGTCGGATAGGGCAAGTAGAGGCGTCGAATAGGAGGGGGGGTTCACGGCTAAGCAAGTATGGAGCTCTTTCTCTCTCTCTCTCTCTCTCTCTCTGTGAATGACCGGGCAAGGATCGAAAGGGGCAGAGGAGATGGAAGCTTGGTCTGGAGGCGTCGGCAGAGGGCGACGGGATGAGCCGGCTTGGTTTTGATCGGAGGAAGGAGGCTAGGTCAGATAGAGACAGAGAGATGGAGTTCGGTCGTGAGTGGGGATCGACGAGAGCAGAGGAGATTGGGGGTTCGTGTGTGCCGAAGAGCCTGTGGAGGGCCGGTATTTAACAACGGCTGTGGTCGTTCGATCGAGGCGAGTGCGGGAATAGCGGAGAAGTGACCAAGCGGCGTCGAATGCACAGGATTTCCGGAGGGCCTCGGCGGGATTTCTTGCCGAATTTCGGGAGGGATTACGGGATTTGGCAGAGGACTCTGACGGGAGATGTTGTATAACAGGTAAGAGCTTTAAGCCTTCTTCCTTTCTCTTTTTTTTGTCTTTTGGATAACACAGAGGTCAACAGAGGATTAGCGCTTGAAGTGGTTGTGCAACGAGCTGTGAGTTAACAAAATTATAGGTTAACATCAAAGTAAGATTGTGGGATTATTTTGGATCCAACATGCTTATCCGATTTTGATGGGACAAGGTTCTTTAGTTATGTTTTCTTTTACTTTATGTGATTACAAGTTGGATATGAAATATTTTCGCTTTGCCTTGTTGCTCATGATTTATTTTGTATTTAGTACTCTTTTGGGATCTTCTGATAGTTGGATCATGAATTTTAAAGTCGGGGACTATTAAAAAATTTACCATGCTTTTGATGGTTATCTTAAATTTTAGTGCATTTTTATCTATGGGATTGACGAAGGACTTCTTTGGAAGGCAACATTCTATTTTGGTTAATATTGTAGTGGCATTTAGTTTCCTTTATTTTTTGGGACTTTTTTGGCTTCCTTTTGAGATTTATATAGTATTCTTTGATAACTTTTTCATGGATATATTTAAAAAGGCGTTTTTTTCTTGAATAATTTCAACAATAACAAGCTTCTTTATGTTATTTATTGTTTAAAGTTTGATATTGCTTTGTTAATTAGCGGGAGTTCTAACTATTTTGTGGCAGATTTGATCATTGTGTGGCATTCATAGCAATTCGACCTTCTCTTTTTTTCTCAACAGCAGGAGCGAGATCTCTACTCATCAGCGTTATGTTAAAGTTTTAGAATTTTGTTCAAAATATATCTTCAATAGTTGATTCTCGGGATTTTATTCGGTTCTACTTGTTTTTAAACCATTATTATGGTAGTATAGAATATTTTATTTTTTAGTATTCTAAATTAATGTTTATGTCATCATGATTTTTCCTTTTAATTAATAAGAAGGTGCCTGCACCCAGTGTTTTCTAAAAAAAGGTTTACGTATAAGATGAGCACTAAGTCTAAATCTTTTTATTTTGGTTATGGAGATGCTTGCAAAAAATATTCGAAGGGGTCTTGGCTATTATTAATTTCAATGACATAACTTTGATTGTTACAATCTATTTTAAGTGCATAGTATATAATTCCTTATATAATACTTCTATGATCGAGAGGTTTTTGGTCTTGCTCAACCCATATTGCTTACTTACCATTCACTGATTGGATCTACCTTTGGGGTCATTAAGGATCTCGTTTAAAGAATATAAATTATGGATGTGATTTCTGTGGCATGGTAATCAATTAGATAATATAAAAAATAACGAGAGGATCTTTATATAATCTTTCCTAATCTTAAAATAATATAGAATTGAGTGTGATGAAAATTGCTTTAGTGGGTTTGAGTGTGATATAGGATGTCTTAGGTTTCTCTTCTCATCGTTTATAAATGCCTCAATTTTTAACTTTTTAGTTCTGCTATCATCTAACTCATTTATTTGACATCCATTATTTTCATAGACATTATTATCATATGGTCTATAGGTTTGTGTTTACTATTTATCCTATTAATTTATTACCCCCTAGATGTGATAACATATGCTTTATTCGCCTTTGAAATTTGCTAAAATCCTTGAACAAATTAGAGTTAGTACTTCATATAGAGCTCAATATGAACGAGCGAAGGATTATTCATAATACTTACTTGAGTAGGTGGGATAAGGGTGATGATTGTGATTATTTCATTTATAGAAGAAGTGTAAAATTATCTATCATCTAGTTTTATCAAAACATAGATAAATTGGAGTGTTAATTCCATGATAATTAAGCCTGTTTGAAATTGTTAAGTTATACTCAATAACTATTTGTATCATATAACCTTGGTTTTGTTTTGCTGATTGTGCAAAACTTAGCTAGGTTATTTTTTGCTGTTTGTGCAAAACATAGATTTTGGGCTGCATATTCCATTTGAATCTCATTTGCAGCCTTAATAATCTCACTGTCAATGTATGTAAGAGAGTATATTGTTATTATTATCATCTCCGTTAATAGCCTTATCAAAGTTAAAGGAAATATCGAAGGTTTGATGAAGAAAAGTTGTAAGCAGTTCTTAAATATATATATTCTCTTAATAAATTATGCTGATTTTTTTTTTCTTTTGAGTACCCATTAGTTTTTGAAGAATTACAAAGTTTGGATCTTTTGTTTTGTTGTTTCTATGGGATATCCTTGAGATGAACTGTAACTATAATAAATTTGCCATGTTGTTTGAAGATGAAACTGTACTTCTAGATATTTGTATGTCTTATGGAACCGATCAAGCTCATAGAGATTATGAAATTACAATAGTAGATTATTGGATTTTGTTAAAAAAAATTCATTATTTGAGCATAATCATGAAACTGAGATTTCCTACACTAATCCTTGAATTGAGGATTCTGATATGTTTCCTTTTCTTCATAGAATATTGCAAGGTGTGCAAGATTTAATCCTGATGGGCAGTTTGTTGCTACTGGTAGCTCGGACTATTCAATAAAGCTGCTTGAGGTTATTCATTTCCTTGAAATATTCTCCACTATTGACAGTAAACCAAGCTCTCAATTCTTACTGCACATTGCAGGTTTCAAAAATTAAGCAAATGATGGTTTCCGAGGCTCGGGAAGGACCAATTCGACCTGTTATTCGGACATTCTATGACCATGCAGAGGTTTTTAATCATTTATATGTTATGAAGAATAGACAAAATACCATCTTATTGTTGTTTATTGGATATTATTTTTGTTGGAAATTACATGTTTTTTCGTTAGTCTAAAGAACAGTTTAATTGTGATATGTGGTTGAGAACTACTTTAATTGATGGAAATTTGATGTTCTATTTTGTTCGAAAATGAAAGATGCGAGCATTTAGGTGAGCAAGTGGTTATTTTTTAATGTTCTCTAATTATATCTTTTTTTTTTCTTTTAAGGTTTTTTGGATGCAACAAACAAATAGGAATGGGATTCGTCCTATAATGTTGATTTTGTTTGTCACTTTGGTTTATTGCTGCATGATATTGGATTTAACACTCAGTTTGATTCCCAGTTTAACTATTTTCAATTCCCTATTTCAGCCCATATCCGGTTCTCTTTTATTTGTAACTATCTACTATATACAGGATCTCTGATTATGGCAATGTAGCTAGGTCGGAATTTGCTATTAGCTGTTGATTGGTTCTCTTAATTGGTTGCTACTCTTTTTTCTCCATTGGTTTGCCAATGTTTATGTAGTTGTCGTTGCATGTGCTTCACATGCAGTCTTTTCATGTTGGTTCGTGCCATTGTTTTCAATACCCTACCTCATGTTGTTGCTCCTTTATTTCCTTTTATATGTAATTTACACATGCTTTGTTATTGCATTTTTCATCAGCATCTCTGTTTCCATTTATAAAGATTTCTATTTTTATCGGCGTATTAGTAAAATTGAAGTTAGAGAGGCTTTAAAAAAAATGAAGGGTAGAAAAGCTGTTGGACCTGATGATATTCCAATAGAAGTGTGGAAATGCTTAGGAGATGAAGGAATTTCATAGCTTACTAAACTTTTTAATACTATTTTGAAGACTAAAAAGATGCCAGATGAGTGGAGAATGAGTGTGTTAATTCCTATTTTTAAGAATAAGGGTGATGCACAAGATTGTGCGAATTATAGAGTTATTAAGTTAATGTGTCATACTTTAAAACTATGGGAGCGAGTTATGGAGCTTAGGTTGCAGCGTGATACTAATGTTTCTCAAAATCAATTTGGATTCATGCCGGGTAGGTCGACTATGGAAGCCATACATTTATTAAGAGGTTTGATGGAGAAATATAGAGAAAATAAGGAGGATCTACATATGATATTTATTGATTTAGAAAAAGCATATGATAAAGTTCCAAGAGAAGTGCTATGGAGAGTTCTTGAAAAGAAAGGAGTAAATAATACTTATATTCAAATCATTAAAGATATGTATGCAGGAGCTATTACTTGTGTTCAAACACAAGGTGGATTGTCCAAGTATTTCCCTATTTCGGTTGGGTTACATCAAGGATCAGCCTTAAGCCCATATCTTTTTGCTTTAGTCATGGATGTTCTCACTAGACATTTGCAAGAGGATGTACCGTGGTGTATGCTTTTTGCTGATGATATTCTTCTTGTTGATAAGACTTGAGAGGGAGTTGAAGGTAAACTTGAATTATGGAGGTCAACTTTAGAGTCTAAAGATTTTCGCTTGAGTAGATCTAAAACGGAATATATGGAGTGTAATTTTAGTAGTAATAGACCTAGTGATGGGATTGTCACTTTGGGCGATCAAGTCATTAATAAGAGTACACGTTTTAGATATCTTGGATCTATTGTTCAGAGTGATGGTGAAATAGATGGGGATTTTATCAACAGAATTCAAGTTGGATGGTTGAAGTGGAGGAATGCATCAGGCTTGTTTTGTGATAGAAATGTACCCCTCAAACTTAAGGGAAACTTCTATAAGATGGTAGTGAGGCCTGCAATGCTTTATGGTGCCGAATGTTGGCCATTAAAAGAGAAGCATAATACTAAGTTAAGTGTGGCAGAGATGAGGATGCTCAGGTGGATGAGTGGCTTTACCCTAGAGATAGGATACAAAATGAGCATATACGTGGAAAGGTTGGAGTAGCTCCAGTAGAAGATAAGATTAGAGAGAGTCGCCTTAGATGGTTTGGTCACATAAAACGGCGGCCTTCCGATGACCCGGTTAGGAGAGTAGAGGTATTAGATTTGACTTATGTTAAGAAAGGTAGGGGTAGACCTAAAAAGACTTGGTTAGAAAATATTAGGAATGACCTTTCTTTATTAGATTTAAACGAGAATTTGACTTTTAATAGGACACAATGGAGAAAAAGGATTCATGTACCCGACCCCACGTAGTGGGATAAAGGCTTGATGTTGTTGTTGTTGTTGTTGTATCTCTGTTTCCATTTATGAGAATCTGGATTTTCCTTAGCTGGATGGTGTGGGGGATCTTATTGAAATAAATTTTCAGATCACAAAAGTTGTGTATAAAGATCATGAGTCCATAGGTAAAGATGGATCATCATTCAGATGTGATGCATTTAGATTTTTGCATTATTTTTGTTATGAACAATATTAGTTATATTTTCTATTTTTGTTTTATTTTTATGCTATCCAATGATGGTGGTAAATCCAATGATCATGGTCGGAAGAGGTTTTGGTTATGCTTACCTTGGGTTTGCTGGCTTTCGGGTCCATCTTGTTCTTTGGGCTGCTTGTTAGTTTCATATGGGTCTTGGCTATTGGAATTCTAGTGGTGCCAGCTCATTATTATCAAGTGGAGGTGTAGCTCATTATGAGCTAATGTTTAGCTTTGAAATTAAAGAAAATTGGAACAAGATTTGATGAGTGGATCTTGCCCTTTCATCTCCTTGATGACTCTTAGGCTGGTGCGGTTATCTGCTGGATTTCTTCCATGGTTTGCTTTGGTTTCCTGCTGACCCTTTGGTTTACTACCTAATTTATTGCCGTGGTCCCTTTTTTACCGTGAATTGAACTTACCTTTTGGAACTTGTGAAAAAACTGCTGGTTTCCTGTGCTTGGCTGTTGGAACCGTGGCCACCTCCTGGAGTTTTGAGGTGCCGTTTGGGGTTTCTTTGCTGCCGTGACTTCCTCCCTCTTCTCCCGAGAATTGTCCCTTGGTTTCCTGTGCTGGAGCCGTGACTTACTGCTGAGACATTTGAAA
Source organism: Dendrobium officinale (assembly GCA_019514585.1). Lineage (NCBI taxonomy): Eukaryota > Viridiplantae > Streptophyta > Magnoliopsida > Asparagales > Orchidaceae > Dendrobium > Dendrobium officinale. Next base: position 539,080 of record CM033698.1, on the reverse strand, counting down.
ATTCTGTACTAAATCCTGTTGGCTTTTTAAGTCTCCATTTATGGGATGAATTAAAGTTAATCTTGGGCTGTTTAGATTCCCCTCTCTTGCCTATATATATGAGATGTTTTGTGATTAAATGGGAGGTGAATATTTGAGAGCAAAGTTGCTATAACCTGCGGGTTCTTCTTGGAAAAGCTTGAGAGCTTTGTCCACCTTCTTCCACCTCCTCTGGAAATCTTGCGAGCTCTTTCCAACCTTTCGTCTCGGCTTCTAACCTCTTTCTTCTCTACGCAAGTTCCACTCCACCTGTATCTTTCTTCTGGTTCCGTTGGTAAGAATTGTTGGTTGTTTTTGGTGACATTTGTTGGAGGAGTTTGGTAGGACATTGGATCCCTTTGCAGTGGTGGACCCTTGGTTTGCATATCTAAACCTTATTTTAAAATATATTCCTACAATCGGTGCATGTGAGGAGTCCTCTAGTAGGATGTTCTGAGGATAGTGTTTGTTTGTTTTATGTTTGTTTCTTTTGTTAACTTTTCTTGTTGCTTTGGTTTTTTGGATGATCCCTACTTTTCTATTCTGAATTTTAGTGGTTCATTTAGTCTATTGTGTTCTCCAAAAGTTTCTCAAAGTTATATAAAAGTGAGTTTTGATTTACTTGGTTTTCTCTTTGAGTTTTGTTCTAAGTTGATTACATCAAGATGTATGGTGATCAAGATTATGAGGCAAGAAATTTGGACTATGATATGATGATATGGACAATAAGTTTGTATTTTAAATTTAAATTTAAATTTAAATTTTCATCTTTTGTGGAGTTAATTTAGGATGGATAAAATTGTTCATGAAGGGAGTTAGGGACAAGATTGCTTCTTATTTTATGGAGTTAGCTTAGAAGAAAATAAGATCAAATTTAATTTAATTCCTTTTTTTTTTGGCCTATAAGTAGACTATTTCTTGCAGTTGAAAATTTCTCTTGATGAGTAAAGCAAAGTAGCAAACACATGCATTTTAGCAAAACTCAATTATTATGGCAAAGAATGATCAGAAAATAACAATCAGATAGGAGTTTCTTATAACAAAAAAATTCAACTAATACTCTTAGTGTGGATTATTGTAAGCACCATAAGTGGATTGTGCCATATTCCCAATCCTAAGTAAATTCTAATTTCCAAAATTCTTCATCACATTCAATTTCAAATCTTAATTTTGTGTTAGAATGTGAGTTCCAACCCTTTGAAAGTAAGTTTTCATTATTAAATTAAAGACTAGGAAAGAAAAACTTTTCAAAATTTGGAGCTTAAAACATAATGACTATGAAAAAAGATTTTTGATAGTTTGAAGAATGTCATTTTTAGCACGAGAGAAGTGATGGCAACAATGAGGGACAAATGTCTATACTCTATAATGATGGCTGCCTCTGATGCTCTTTCCTGCTGAGGAAGCAGCACCATCATTTACTCCGCCGCCACCTCTTCAGATAAAAGAAGAGCCACATCCAATAGAAGTGAACAATCTAACTTGTTGGGAAGAGATAAGTATGAAAATGAGATAAAATCTTTCAAGGTGGAAGCAATGCTGACATTACCTTGTTGGGAAGGAATAATTTAAGCTAAGGCAATAAACAATTAGTTTAAACGTTTTGAGGCATATTTCATGATTTATGATTATCTGGACAGAAAAAAATTGTATTTGCTCATTTGAAGTTTCTCCGCATAAATTAGTGGGGTGGAATTTTCAATCTAAATATTATGATCCATCATATTTGGCATGATTAAAAAATTGTTGAAAGCGCAAATCTATTTCATTGGACATGAAGAATGAAAAAGTGATTTCGATGACAAAATTTGAATCAGGATAATTTGTGAAATGTACATTCGTGCATGATAAAATTTAGAAGGACAACAGCTTCAGAAATTTTATTGAATGAAAAATCTATATTCATGAAATATGTAGTAAGGCTTATGAAATCCTTCACATAGAATTGAAGTTCAATTGATGATATCCTTAAAGCCGAAAGTTATAGTGTTTATGGGGGAAAAAAAACATGATTTTGGACAAAATTCTAGCGTGTAACTATAAAAAGGGAAAATATTGAAAGTTTCACTATAAAGTAGGAAGATAGTACATACAATTGTCACAAAAATACTTTCACTACTTCACAAAATGTAGTTGAGTTAGCAGTAACAACGGATAATCCGATATTGTTTTTGATATTGAATTGCATATACTTGGGGGGGGGGGGGAGATTATGGAAGAATTGTTTTGCCTTAAGCTTTGAGTTAATTCCATCACAATCGATCCGATTTTAGAACTATTTAGTGAAAAAAGCCTTGTCACTATTGTTTTGGTTAAGAAATCGAGGTTAGTTATTGCTTAAACTTCAAAACCTTATAACTTGATTTGGTTTCAATTGAGTAACATTTGTCCTGTCACTTGAAAATATCCTCTTAGATTTGCTTTCTCTATAGATTTATTGATGAGGTGGTTTGTGAAGTTTTATCATTGGATGTATGTCAAGTAATTCAACGTGGTCCATCTTTGTGGGACATGGATGTATCTGTTATAGAAGTCAACAAAAATTGGTGCTTGTCAAAGGAATGGTATAGAGTCAATCAATCTATTATCCCACCTTTAGAGGAGAAGGAAAGGATTAGCTGGCTATGAAGTTTTGCAAATGGGTGAAGAGATCGTTTTTTTTTTATAAAATGCATAAAAAGAGTCATCCTAATTGTTGATCACAGTTTATCAAGGTGGATGAACCATCACAACAAAACTAGAATCCTTGGGCTACAAAGAAAAGAGAGAACATTGCAAGAGATTTGAAAGAAAACGAGCTCTCAATTGCAAAACTAATTAGCAAAAATGGAGACTCATGATTTTGAAGGATTTTATTTGAACAATTTCTTAGATCATATATATCATTAGATAGGAAGATCAAGCGATCAAGATTCAACAATTAAAGATGGATCATTAGTTAGATGCCTGGTGATCAAGATCTGGTAGTAGAAAATTTGGACCATTGGAAGACAATGAAGAAGACAGTAAGATAATGATGAATTTTGAATTTTAAATTTGTTTTAGATCAAGGAGGATGAACCATCTTAACGAAATTAGAATCCCTGGGCTACAAAGAAGAAAAAATAGAACATTGCAAGAGATTGGACTAGAAAGAGCTCTCAATTGCAAAAGTGATTAGTTAAAATAAAGACTCATGATTTTGAAGGATTTTATTTAAAGAATTTCTTAGATCATTTCATTAGATAGGAAGATCAAGCGATCAAGATTCAACAATCAAAGATGGATCATTAATCAGATGCCTGATGATTAGGATCAGATTGTAGAAAATTTGGACCATTGGAAGACAATAATATAATGATGAATTTCGAATTTTCAACTTGTTTTAGATAAGTTTTTATTTTGTATTAAAATATAATTTTTCTTTTTAAGTGGAGTTAGTTTTGGAGGGATAAGATTGTTCCTAAATATTTTAGTTAGGGATATAGTTATTTCTTATTTGATTGAGTTAATTTAAGAGAAGATAATGTCAATTTTAAACTAATTCAAGATTTTTTGTGCCTAAAATTAGCTATTTTTGGCAATAAAAAGTAACTCCAAGCATCCTAAAGTATTTGATGAGGACATCCAGCCGTGGAAAAATTATCAGAGGAAGGGCCGGAGATATACGGCTAGGATCTGATTGCTCTATTTCTAAGAAATTAGTTGTATTTGATTTATTATGTGTAATTTTTCATTTTTACCCTCACTTGAGGGAATATGTTTATGTAACCCCAGGGGGGCACTTTTGTCATTTGATGTTTTATTGTATTTTGTCTATTTATATGCCTCACCTCCCCTTTGGGAGGATGATGATTATTATTAATGAAAATTTCTGCATTTTGTATTTTAGTGTGTTTGAGATCATTGAGAGTTCTTGCCCCTAGGTGAGGGCAAAGCAAGACCCGTCAGCCGCAGGAAGCGTCCGAGCTCACAGTTTATCTCTGCCTCCACCCTCCATTGAGTTCGCCGCCATCGTCATCTCCTCTCAAAGCTCCAACCAACCACCTCCTCCTCCTAGCCTTGACCATACATAGCCTCTCCTTTCCCCTCTCTTCATAGCCGCCGACCACCTCCTTGTTCCCATGGCTAAAACCCCCTCTTCCCTTTCCCCACAAAATTTCAAATTGATTTTTCGGAATTGTTGGGTTATGTTTGGAAATATATCGCAATCAATCAATTTGAATATTAATTAGAGATCCCAATTAATTCCCCTTCCTAAATTAGCCCTCAAATTCAAATTCAAAAATCTCCTATAGCATTGAAATCCCTTTTTCCGAATTGTTGGGTTATGTTTGGAAATATATCGCAATCAATCAATTTGAATATTAATTAGAGATCCCAATTAATTCCTCTTCCTAAATTAGCCTAGTGTTAATTTTGAAAAATCTCAAATTCAAATTCAAAATCTCCTATAGCATTGAAATCCCTTTCCCAAATTGCTGGGTTATATTTGGAAAGATATGTCAATAAATCCATCCGAATATTAATTGAAAATCCTCATCAATTCCCCTTCCTAAATTAGCCTAGTGTTAATTTTGAAAAATCTGAATTCAAATTTGAATTCTCCTAAATGCATTGAAGTCCTTTCTTAAATTGTTGAGTTATATTTGGAAATGTATCCCAATCAGTAGATCTGAGTATTGATTGAAAATATGAATTAATTCCTCTTTCCTTACCCAATATGCTTTAATTGGCAACATCCGTAAGTCCTGAAATCAGCTCCCATCCCCCCCCCCCCTTCCTTCCTTACTTATGTGCTCAACCCACTTAATTCCCAGCTCATTCCCATGCAATTACAGTTTCTGTCCCTCTTAATTGACCCTTATTATAAATCCACAAGCCATCTGGACATAAATGCTATTCCCAAATTTTAACTGCTGCCCCTATGCTTCCTTTGCCATCTACTAATGATTGTTGCTACTTCTTTGATAACTAGTACTTGCTGTTTCCTTTCCAAATTATCCCAGATAGCCGCCTGCTGTTGACATACATATCCAACCCAAAATTTGAGTCCAATACCAGCTGTTTCAGGAATTGATACCCACATAGCAGCTGTCCGGAATTCCATATGGCTTTAGAACGTTGTCCATATGTGCGAGAGGGATGCATTTTGCTGTCCTTCTCATATAGGCAACCAAACGACTTCGCCGTGGCTTAGTATCTTCTTTCATGCAGGTAAACTCTCCCCTCTCCCTCGCACCTTTTCTTATTCCCCCTCAATCGTGGCATCGTTGTATTGTAAGAACTTATCCATTTAGCCCACACCAAGAGCGTTATTAATTAATCTGTTATTTAATGGTCCTCCTATTAGTTTTTGATTGATTGGTTAAACTTGATTACCCTCTTGCATGATGAAGTCATTGCTTAAGTTCATTGTGAATTAATAATTTGCTAAGCTTTGTTAAAGTGCAAGGAATTTTCAATTCAATGTCATCTGCATATCTAGTTCTGCATCATTTTGTTATCAGAGACAGGTTGCATTTATGTGCTTATTAGGATTTCTTTATTTCATGTTTTAGCATCTAAATCACATCTTACACGCATCACCTCACTTGTTTGTGTCATTATATTATTTCTTTCTATTTGCATAACCCTCAGTCACCCCTTTGACATAGGCTGGACCCCGAACAAATTCATCGGACCCTAGAGCTATTGGTAGGTCAGATGAGCACAATCAATCAACAACTTATGGAAAATTAAGCTGATATTGCTGAGCTCTATTGCCAGACAACAGAAGAATTTGACACCTTAGACTGAGCTAGGAATCACCTGTCACCTTACACACCATGTAGGCCTCCTTCAATGTATGAGGATGAAACCGTATCGGATCTCCCTTGCCCCTTATCGAGCTTCCCAATATGGCCATGACTATAACCATGACCCTGATGCACCACTATTGAGAAATATTAAGGTCGATGCCCCCACTTTTGATGGTACATTTGATCCCCAGCTCTTTCTGGATTGGATCAAGGGCGTGGATAACTTTTTCAAATGATACAATACATTTGAGGCTAGAAAAGTTAGATTTGCCGAGATGAAGCTCATTGATAGGGCTAGCCAATATTGGGCCAACCTAGAAAGCCTTAGGGACTCCCGCAACGAGTTCACTATTATTGATTAGAATTCTATGAAGTGCGAGCTCAAGCAGAAGTACCTTCCTCCCTCGTATTTCCCTAAGCTTATGGATAAGTGGAATAGGCTGACTCAGGGTAGTAAACCTTTAAAAAATTACATTGCATCTTTTGACGATTTCATGATTCTCTGCAAGGGTGAGACCTCGACTACCCCCACCCAAATCTTATCTATGTTTCATACCAGGTTGCGTGAGGATCTCCGCAACGAGCTGTTTCCTCGGAGCGTCACTACACTAGAGAGTGCATACAACCTCATCTTAGACCTTGAGGAGGCCCGATCACTGCATCCTGGTCGACATCAGGATGCTAGGCCTCCCTACAGATCCTCCAACGGATTGACCCCACACCACTCTGCTATATGGCTGACTTCCCGGGAGCATTAGCTGGCCACCCTCGGGTCTTCCTTCAACCCGTCCTGATTTCAGTGGCAAGTCACCACCCCAGATACATATCGGTCCCACCCAAGGATCAAATGCTTTCGATGCCAGGTGTATGTGAATATCTCTCTCAGTGCTCTAGTCTTTACAAGGTCACAATTATTGAGAAAGTCACTGAGGATGAGCTTGAGCCCGAGGCTGACCAGATTCACCAGGTTGACAATGATGGTGAATTCTTTGAGGAAGATGACGACACTGCTGTTGTCCACTATATCTAGAGGGTAGACACTTCTCCCATTTGCGTGGTGAGATGTGCACTGTCATAGCCCGTTACCATTGATGACTGGCGTAGGACCTCGAGTTTCAACACTTACACCAAAATAAATGACAAAGTTGTAAAGCCATTGTGGATATTGGCAGTTGCATCAATGTTGTCTTCTTTAGCATGGTGTTTAGGCTTAGTTTATCTGTAGTTCCTCACCCTAGTCCCTATAAGGTAGCTTGAGTCAACTCCACTGATTATAAGGATAACGTGTGGTGTGATATTCTGATCATGGATGTGGGACAGATCATTCTAGGGCGCCCTTGGATCTTCGATAATGACATCCACATCTATGGACATTTGAACACCTGCATATTTGAATATACGGGCAAGAAGATCAAGCTTCCACCTATACAATCCAAGGCTAAGGATGATCCCAAGCTCAATCCAGTCAAGCCCAAAAAGGGGCTGAACCTTGTGAAAGCTAAGGTACTAGATTCTGATTTAGCCCAATGCGCACCCATGTATGCCTTGGTAGGTTGTAAGGCTTCCCCTGATTCTGATGAGCCCATTCCTCAGGAGGTCCAGCCCATACAAAATGACTTTGCTGATATTTTTCCTGAGGACCTTTCTGAGCAGCTGCCTCCACTAAGGGACATTCAACACGCTATTAATTTTATCCCTGGAGCCTCCTTCCCGAACCCGCCACACTATTGCATGAACCCAACGGAACATGTCGAATTAAAGGAGGTAGATGAGTTATTGCAGTGAGGCTTCATTAAGAAAAGCGTCAGCCTTTGTGCTGTACCAGCCCTTCTCACTCCAAAGAAGGATGGTACTTGGCGGATGTGTGTTAATAGCCGCACTATCAAAAAGATCACCGTCAAATATTATTTTCCCTTCTCGAGGTTAGACAATATGCTTGATATTATGTCAGGAGCCACTCAATTTTCAAAAATCGATCTTAAGAGTAGGTACCACCAGATCCGGATCCGACTCGGTGATGAGTGGAAGACTACCTTTAAGACCAAGGATGGTCTGTATGAGTGGATGGTCATGTCATGCGGGTTGAGTAATGCCCTGAGTACATTCATAAGAGTCATGACATTGGTGTTGTGACTTTTCGTTGGTAAGTTTGTTGTTGTCTACTTTGACGACATCCTTATCTATATCCGTTCTGTGAGTCAAAATCTAGACCAATTGAGACAGGTCTGTGAGGTCCTAAGGAAGGAGCAACTATGCACTAATCCTAAGAAATGCAACTTCTTTGTCGACCGTGTTATTTTTCTGTGCTTTATTGTTTCAACCCAGGGCGTCTCTGTAGATCCTGAGAAGGTTCGAGCCATACTTGAATGGCTTGATCCTCGGAACATTCGGGAAGTTCGCAGCTTCCACGACTTAGCTACTTTATATAGGAAATTCATTAAGAACTTCAATACAATTGCATCTCCTATCACTGATTGTTTTAAGAAAAAGGATTTTCACTGGACCATGGCTGCCACCAAAGCCTTTGAGGAGATTAAGAAAAGAATGGTGGAAGCCCGGTGATGAGACTTCCTGACTTCTCCAAGGTCTTCGAAGTTACCTATGATGCTTTGGGTGTTGGAATTGGAAGAGTGCTGTCCCAGGAAGATCATCATATTGCCTATTTCAGTGAGAAACTGAATGACATCTGATAGTGCTATTCCACGTATGACAAAAAGTTCTATGCCGTGATCTAGTCTCTACAATATTAGAGACACTACTTGCTATCGCAGGAGTTTGTTATCTTTTCGGATCAATGTTTAAAATTGCGTATTCGGGTATTGAGGCGTTTTTCATTCGTGAGGTGAGGCGTAAGCCTCAAGGCGTTTTGAGGCGTAAGCCTCAAAATTAAAAGATTGCGTAAACATAAAATGATAAATTTTTTATATGCTAATGAGTGAATAATATAAAATATAAAAAAACATAAGATATGAAGTGAAATCAAAATATCCCAATAATAAGACAACATGAAATATAGTTCAACTCAAAATTCTATCTTTCCCAATCCCAGTATTCTTTTCATTAACATATAATTCAAATTTCCAAAAATAAATAGCAATGACATATCACATAAGAACTCATAAGTCATCAGCACTATCATCACTAAGGGGTTCTTCATTTGAATCATCATTATGATGAACTGCTCTCTCTCCTTCCTCCTCTCCTATAGAGTCCAATGTCGGGCATTTACTTCAATATTTATGTAAGTTTTAATATATATAGCGTGAGGAGTAAGCCTCATGCCAGTGCGGCAAGGCGAGACGGGCCTCAAGGCGGTCCTCAACCAAGTTGAGGCGCAAGCCTCATAAAAAAAACTCGAGGCATAAGCATCGAGGCATTTTTTACTGGAATTGCGCAAAGGCGGGCCTCAAGGCGAGCCTCATATTACGCAATTTTAAACCATGTTTCGGATCACAATGCTCTTCGTTATATCAACTCCCAAAAGAAGTTGAATGCATTTCATGGCCTTTGGGTAGAGTTCTTATAGGAGTACACTTACACCCTTGGGCACAAAGCAGGAGTTGAGAATAAGGCTGTCGATGCCCTCAGTCATCGCATGATGACTACCACTGAGATGAGGGTAGAAGTCATTGGGTTTGAGCTGGTCAGAGAGGATTACTTGGAATGCCCCAACTTCAAGGAGATTTATTCCCTCTTGTCCACAAGCAGCGAGTGCCTTGTGGATGATTTTTTCTTTAAGGATGGATATTTATTCAAAGCTCTAAATCTTTGCATTCCATGCACTTCCTTTAGGAAATTCCTCATTTGGATACTTTGATGCAAGCAAACTAAATAGGAAAAGCCATATAAGGAGAACGATGGGCAAAACTATAACCAAACTCGATTCAAATAGTAGCAATCATCTATAACATCAAAACCAACGGATAAAACGAGAAGAGAGATCAAAAGAAACAAAAGACACCATTGCAATAATTTATTTAGTATGATTCATTCTATTTGAACATTATTTATTTGACGGAACATGTTTTCCATTGTTTTTTTTTTTTGTGGCTTAATTCTGCTAATAACATATTGATTTAGAGGGATCACTAAAGCAGCTTTATCTAGCATTTCTATTTTCAATCAAAATACATTAGTAAACATGCTTTCTATGAATTTTACCCATGCAACTTGTCAATTTGATATGACACTAACATGTTCATTAAAGGAAATTCACTTTAAAAATTTCTAAATTTTTTTCTGCACTGGTATTTTGCAGCCAATCAATGATCTAGATTTTCATCCACAAGGCACAATATTGGTATCTGGAGCAAAAGACAATACCATAAAGTATGTCTAAATTTGGTTAGAAAATTTAGAGACACCAGCTATCAGTGCTGTGACATTGAATGGGTGCAACTTTTCTGCAAACATACTTCATAGCTTATATCTATGCCCGATCTTTTTTTGAATTATTGGCATCAATTGCTACTCTTGTTTCCTGCGTGGATGTCAGTTTGCACTCCTTGTTTCTGCATTTATATTGATTTCTTCAAAGAAAAATTTTAGAATTTGGAGAAAAATTAATATATGTGCTGCCTAGTATATTCAAGAATAGTTACAATCTTAAAATTTGGCATTATCAAATTTCTAAGCATGTTTATAGTATGTTGCTGGAATTTTGTTTAATATAATTATATTTATAATTACAATAATATGTAGAGCACGGGCAAATGTACATATAATATAGTGTGGTTAAATTTCACCTTGAATTTAGGAAAGTTTCATATAAGAAGTTTTTGAATAGTCAAAAGACTCTAACTGCACCCTCAAATAAGGTATTTGCTTCCACCCAATAGTATAATAAAAAAATCAGCAAAATCAACCTCTCATCCTGCATTTTGCCTTCCGTGCATTTCACTCTCTCCCTCTATGTTCTTTGTATCATCCATATTTCTCTGAAGGAGTTCAAATTTTATTTTCATTGTTCTCTCCGTATGATGATGTCATCTCTCACTAGAATGATTCATGTGCTCTATAGACAATGCCTTATTGTTAATTGTCGGCCTACTCTTCTCCCTGCAAATTGTTGCATCAATCTCCAATTGATAAATAATATTAAATAGTTTTTTAAATTTCAATTTTCAACCAATATGAAATTTGGAAGGGCTAAAGCAAGGCCTCAATCATTTTCACTGAATCACATCAATAATTCTCATTTAAATTTAAATGAGAATTTGACCCTTAATAGGGCACAATGGAAAAAAAAGATTCATATATTCAACCCGACATAGTGGGATAAAAGGTTTGATGTTATTGTTGTTGTTGGCATCAAGGCTTTGTTGACTTAGAAGGCCAACATGGGAGTGAAAATTGAGCTAAAATGTTTGATGAAATGTTGATATTAGGACATTTCCATGAAAGCTCCATACATTTGAAGAAGATTGAGTAGGCCAGTCCAAAATAATTGTGATATTTTCTCTATCCATCATGATTCTTTTACGAGAAATAACATATCTTCGAAAGTTAATCTTGCTTGCCAAGAACACACATTTGTTTGGATTGGCATTCAACTTTTATTGTTGCAAAATTCCTGAGTTTTTCTAGTTATTGAAAATGTTCTTTAGGGTGTAACTATATGACAAGGCATCCTCATAGTATAGGACGAGCTTCCCAGTGAATGATTGATAAACTTGCATCATTTGAAGGTGTTGAGTGCGTTGGTGAGTCCGAATGTCATTACCATCTATTCTTATCGGCCATACCTTAATTTGAATGCCATATTCAACTTGCCCTCCATTTGTTTCACAAATTTGATGTTGCCTTCTATATTTATTAATGTTGGAGTAAAGGAACACCTATGAAGTTGGTCAAAAAGGTCATCCAATTTTATCAAGAAGCAATATTTGATGGTGATCTCATCACAGTTCGGTTGTCAATGCACCTTCATCAAGCGCCATCTTTCCTTCTAATTAGCATGGCGGGTATAACACAAGTATTGACGCTAGCATTAGACATTTTCCAAAGAGTTCTTCCATTTTTCATAATTCTTCATACTCCTTTGATCATATTTAGTACTCAGGTCGATGTGGAATAATCGCCTTTACAGTGAAATTTATCAGATGTTGCTCATCACGCATGGAAGGAAAACTTGCAGGGTGTTCAATGGACAACACATCTTGTTACAACATTAGTTGTACCTCATTTGACGCATGTTCTTAAAATTTCGTAAGAATCGCCAAGTCAAACGTGGACTCTAAGTCTAGCTTGACCCTCATGAACATAGAATTGGGCACCATTGCGACCTCTGTGAACCCTTCTTTAGTTCTTAATTTAGTGGCATAAGTACCACCTGTTTCCATCATGTTCCAATGTGTATGTATTCTTGTACCCATCATGATGAGTGTACTTAACATATTGCCAAAGCCTTCCTAACAACAAATGGCATGCATCTGCTGGAATATTGTTGCCCCATACACTATTTAGATGTTTCTTGTCAATGGAAAATTGAACGAAGCAATGCTTTCCCACTTTGATTTTGTTTTCCTTCCTAATAAAGCTTGTAGGGTCTTCGATGATGTTGCATTAGAGGGTTAAATTTTGTCACCGTTCTTTTGAAAAATATGTTCTTATGGCTTCCTTCATCGATGATGATGGTGCAAACCTTTGTTTGGATGGTGCATTAGTATGGAAGATTTTGTGTCCCTCCCACTCTGATTTTTCTTTAATGAAGACATTCAACACTTTCCAGATAATAAATAACTCTGCTTCGACCATATTCAAGTATTCTTGTTCGGATATATTTTCTTTTTCTTCACCATTTTCTTGGGTCGCTTCTTCAATAGGTGTAAAGTTTAATTTCTTGTAAACTGGAAAATTAGAAGAGATTTGTATGAACCAAGACACCTTAAACATCTATAGGGTTGAGCATTTTAGATGGATATACTTTCCTTATTGTTGTTTTAAGTTTGGAACTAGTTGGACAGAACATTTTGTAACAGAACTCGATTCGTCCATTTACTTGAATCATTGCCGAATTTATTAGGATCTTGTATGGATATTGGCTGAAAATTCTTTGAGGTCTATTGTCAACTTGTCATGTTTCCACCTTTATGGCCACCTTGATAATATTATAAATGATCCAATATTGTTAAAATTGAACCAAAGATTATAGTATCCTAACCACCCAAGAATTGTGCATTAGTGTGCTGTTTTGGTTTTGAAACTTCATACTTCAATTGTTCAGATTCAGTGGTGTATTATTCCACTGTCAACCCCTAAATTATGAAGTTTAATGAAGACATCTTGATGAAAATGAATAGGAAGATACCTCATTGTAACTCTTTCTTTATCTTCTTCCATGTGATGATCTTGCACTTGCCTTCATGATTCCAATTTCTTTTAAGATTCTCTCACCAAGTAGACCCTTTCTTTTTTAACTTAATGACCACCAACTTGACTTGTTGATTGAGTGGCACTTCTTTGTTATCAAAGATGCACGTTATGGTGTGTAAACAACTGATGAAGTTATCTGGACACAAGCCACCTTCAAAATTCAAGATATCTACCTTCAAAAGTTTGATGATGCTTTCTTGGTTTTCTTCTTGGAGACAACTGTTTGTGCTCCTTGTATCATACTTATTAACGGTGAATATCTCACCATGTCACAATGTTTCATATGGAGTCATAACACAAATCATATAGCGCAGCACGCTCCATCATAAACATGGCACATAATTTTAAATAATTATAAATAAAAATGTGTTAATATGAAATACTATTAAATTGAAAAAAAAATCATCATTATAGTAAAAATAGTTAAAGTGATGCTTATGTTCAAATAATAAATGCCTCAATCATTAAAAATTCAAAATGTTATAATCAACTTTTATGTCTATTTGCTTGGTAAGAACAACAAGGTTTTTGAGCTCCTCAAGTAGGAGAAGATAAAGTTTCAGAGTTTCGATGTGCTTTTCGATGAAGAAGCAAGGTGGAGTCTTAAAACTTTTTCCATTTGGTCTACCTTTCCCTAGTTTTACATAAAAGGCGAGTTAATTGGAGGATCTGATATAGTTCTTGAGATGCATATGAGTGGAAGGTTAAAGAAAGTTCTTGCAGAGAAGGATATTGCACGTCAAAGAATCTCTCGATCTTCGGTTACCATAGCCTTGAATTTCTTGTTAACATTGGCACAAATAAAATGTGGTGCTGAGATGCTTCATTCAGTCAATCTTTTCCCTTCTCTGAAGGTTTTATTCAATCATGTGGTGGATGAACAAAACCTAATTCTAAAGTGGGTTGTTTCTCCACTAACTATGACAAAAATAACATGCAAGCACACTTATTGTGTTACACAATTGCAATAATCTCCTCAGATCCACGAACATCATTGGCAGTTGATGCTATCAAATATTTCTGTATTTTTATTTTTATTCGAACAATAGTATGTTTTATGTTCTTTTCTTTTTTTAGCTATCTAATGATGGGAAAGCATCCAATGAACATGGTAGGTTGTGCATGGGGCTTGGTAGACCTTTTGTTTGCTGGCTCGATTGGTCCTTGACTGCTGCTGGTTCACGGGTTGGATGTTTTGGGGCCTATGGTGATGTATGGAGTAGGTTGGAGTTGAACTCATTCTCTTAGTTGCTTGAGCTGATGTCTAGTAGCTCATTAATGTTCTAAAGGTAAGCTCATAAAGTTGGATTCAATTTTGGAGTGGACTTGTCCCTTCTCCTTCTCCTTTCTTCTTGTCTCTTGGGAAACCGTGGCTTGTTTTTGTGCTGGCTGAATTCCGTGGTTGGATGCTGTTTCCGAGCATTGTCTCCTTGGTTCCCACGGTGGCTGTTGGTTTTCCGAGCTGGGGGTTTTCCCATGGCTTTTGATGCCTTGGTTCCGTGCGGTTCCTTTGGTTCCCGTGGTTGCTCCTTCGGTTCCTGAGCTGGGCTATTTTCCGTAAAAGAAAATGGGGAAATTCCATGATTTGATGCTTAGGTTCTTGTAGAAATTAATTAAAGTGGCTGTTGGTATTTTCTATCTTGCCTATAAATATGAGATGTTTTTGTAAAGAAAGAGTTGATTATTGTGAGCAAATTTGCTATTGACATGTAGGTTATTGGAAAAGCTTGCGAGCTTGTTCCATTCTTCTTCTCATCCCCTCTGGAAATCTTGCGAGCTCTTTCCACCCTTTGTCTTGGCTTCTAACCTCTTTCGTCTCTCCGCAAGTTCCACTCCATTTGTATCCTTCTTCTTGAGCTTTGGTGGTGATTGTTGGCTGACTTGGAAGCATTGGTTGGAGGAATTGAACGATCTTGCAGTGGTGGACCATCGGTTTGCTAGCCTTATGCACTTATCTTATTTAACCTACAATTCGATGCATGTGAGGAACCCGCTCTGATGGTTGTCTGAAGATAGCGTTGTTTTTATTTTCTTTATTTCTTAAAAGTCTCTTCGTGTTTTCTTGTTGGATTTTGAGTGTTTTAGTTGATTACTTCTATTTTAATAGAGTCTGGTTTGAGTTCTATCCATTGTTCTCTTTGTTTCAGTTTTCTTACACTTGTGCTTACATCAGTAGCTCTTAGGCTTTTGGAGTATGATCTGTTGCTTATTGGTTTGCAGGGTAGATGCATAGAAGGAAATGAATGAAAGAAATAGATTTTGAAGAAAGGTAGAACATTCATTTTCTTGCTTTTATAAGCAGGAAATACAACTTGAGGGAGACTTATCTAATAGCACAATTCCTCTTTTATGTTTTCCAACTCTAAAAATGAGCATCAATTGAGAAGCCCTCTTTTATTAGCAGTAAAAATGGATTTGCTATTAGTCCAGTGCTTCCACAACAATATATCTTTTGTCCCGTCTTGAGGGCAAGGTGAGTCTTTGGAGGCGAAGTATTGATACGATTGAGGGGGCGTCCGGCCCAGCCATCCGGTCCAGCATGGATTGAACCATCCATCCGGCTGGGCAAAACCTGGAGCAAAAAATAGGGAAAATTTGACCCCCTTGTAGGACCCTACAAAGCTGTGATTCATTATATTAGGAGGAGGAATAAAGAGGGAATTATTTAGGGAAAGATTTCAATTTGAATTTAAAGAAAAGAAATATTATATTGGAATGTTTCTTAAAATATATTTAATTGTTTAGGAAGGTTTTCTAAATCATGTTTAGTTGTTTATGAAGGTTTCCTAGATCATATTAAATTATTTAAGAATGTTTTTTTAAATCATGTTGAATTGTTTATGAAGATTTCATAAATTATATTTAATTATTTAGTAATGTTTTATGAATTATATTTAATTATTTAGAAATGTTCTATTTATGATTTTTGTGTTCTAGGGCTATTTATAGGGGGAGTTGTTCAGGGTTTAGGGTATGCTATTACTAAGTTTATTTTTTAACTATTTGTTGCGATGTCCTAGCAGCGTCTAGGGTTTGTGGGAGAGCTGATCTACCTCTTGAATACTAGATCTATTGTATCTTGTTTTTATTATTTATTATTGTAGGAAAGATAAGAAAATCAGCCGTTATCTTTGTGTTCCTACAGTTTTTTTCTTTTTTGTTTGTTGTTTTTACACTGGAGATGTATCAGGTTGTTGCCATCTTTCCACCTTTATAGCCACCTTAATAATATTAGAAATGATCCAATAGTGTATGCTAACCACCCATGAATTGTGCATTAGTGTGTTGTTTTGGTTTTGAAACTTTATAATTCAATTGTTTAGATACCATGGTGTATTATTCCACCGTGGACCCCTAAATTATGAAATTTAATGAATACAACTTGATGAAATTCAATGAATAAACTTTCTTTATCTTCTTCCATGTGATGATCTTGCACTTGCCTTCATGATTCCAATTTCTTTTAAGATTCTCTCACCAAGTAGACCCTTTCTTTTTAGCTTGATGACCACCAACTTGACTTGTTGATTGAGTGGCACATCTTTGTACTCAAAGATGTGCTCTACAATGTGTGAGCAATTGATGAAGTTATCTTGATGTAGGCAAAAGAGGGGGGGGGGGAGTCAAAATAATTTGAGTTGAAAATTTTATAAGTTTCTACTAAAGTCAGCTCACTAATGAGCTTCTTATACTTATTTAGCTCATAATGTGTCATTATTTGGTTCATTCCCCCCTTCTCTCTTTGGCTCTTTTGTTTTCCCCTCCTTGGTTCTTCTTCCCATGGCCAGTTCCTCCCCTGTGTCTCTTCGGTCTTCCTGCCTGGTGGCTGTCCTAATCCCCCTTGGGCTGCTGATTCCGGTTCCCTGTGTTCCGGTTCCCCTTGTGCCCCTTCAGTTCACCCACTGGCTGCTTTCCCGTTGCTGCTTTTTTTCCCGGTTCTCTGTGTTGCCTTTTAAGGTGCTGTTATGGAATAAATGCTAGCTGTTTGGGAGCTGTTTCTGGATTGATTGCTGGTTGGCTGTTTTGGGTGGCTGAAGTTGTCCTTTGGGCTCTCTTTTGGTGGCTGTTTGGCTCACTAATGAGTCAAAATAATTTGAGTTGAAAATTTTATAAATTTCTACTAAAGTAAGCTCACTAATGAGCTTCTTATACTTATTTAGCTCATAATGTGTCATTATTTGGTTCATTCCCCCCTTCTCTCTTTGGCTCTTTTGTTTTTCCCCTCCTTGGTTCTTCTTCCCATGGCCGGTTCCTCCCCTGTGTCTCTTCGGCCTTCCTACTTGGTGGCTGTCCTAATCCCCCTTGGGCTATTGGTTCCGGTTCCCTGTGTTCCTGTTCCGGTTCTCCCTTGTGCCCCTTCAGTTCACCCACTGGCTACTTTCCGTAGCTGCTTTTTCTCGGTTCTCTGTGTTGCCTTTTAAGGTGTTGTTATGGAATAAACGCTGGCTGTTTGGGAACTGTTCTGGATTGATTGCTGGTTGGCTATTTTGGGTGGCTGAAGTTGTCCTTTGGGCTCTCTTTTGGTGGCTGTTTGGCTCCCCTTTCTTTACCTATATATAGGAGATTTTTGTGGCTGTTTTAAAAAGTGATATAATGGTATTTTTGGATCTAAAAACCTGAGGGTTTTTTCTTTCTTCATTGGAAAAGCTTGCGAGCTTGTTCCGTATTTTCTTCTCCTCTAGAAAAGCTTGCGAGCTTGTCCTCTCTTCGTCTCGGGCTTCTTACCTCTTTCTTCTCTCCGCTAGTGACCACCCCACCTGTATCTTTCTTCTCAACGATTGGCAAGCAACTTTAGGTGTTGTTTATGTTTGTGTTTGTAAGCGTCAAAAGTTGTAAATGTCTTTTTAAGATATCAAAGGTGTATTTTGAGTATTTTGTGTAATTTCTATTTCCTATGAAGATTTTATTTTTGCTTGCAAAAATTATTGGTTTTTCCTAATTTTTGCTTGCATCAATTTGGTATTAGAGCCTAGGTTTGTGAGTCTTCTTAGAAAGTGTTAGTTTTTGCTTGCAAAAATTTGGGGTTTTTTTCGAATTTTTGCTTGCATCAATTTGGTACAAGAGGTTAGGTTTGTGAGTCTTACCTTTTTTGTTCTCCTGATGAGGCTTTAGTATGTTCCGGAGGCGTTGCATCCAATTCTCAAATTTCTCATCATATAAGTGCAGTTGTTTTTGAATCTTGAGTAGTTCGATTTGTATCGGGTCTAAAGAATTTTTTTTTTGTGAGATCTATTTGCTTTTAGGAATAGATTCTTCAAGCTCATTTGACTTACTTTCTTGATTGCTTTACACTTGATGTTTATCCATCTTGACCATACCTGTTAACGGCGAATGGCGCACCATGGCGCAAAGGTCCCTTTGGAGCCATGGCGCATAGCGCATGGCACGGCGCGCGCCATTTTAAACATGGCGCAAACTATATAAAAATTATAAAATATCATCTATTATCACATCAAAGTCTTCTCCTTCTTCAGCAAGGTTGACATTTGATATGTCATTAAACTGTTCATTTAAATCCTTTTTTTCAACATGGATCCCTTAATTTCAGATTTCATGTGCTCGGGACAGTTAGAGCAAGGCCTTACATTCCTAAAACCCCCAACGAGGTGTTGCATGTGGCGTTTAATTCCTCCTTTTGTTATTTTACCACAAAAATGCATGTCACAGTGTTGTTATCGGATTCATTTGTTAGTATAGCATATTTCCATGCTGGATCTTTTTTTAAAGATTGAACTTAATCTGACATTTTATGATCACCTAAAAGCAAACAAATTTAGATAAAAGGAAACATAATATTATCCAAGAAACATAATATGCGGGTTGCCGGGGGTTCAAGGGGGCGCTGCCCCCTGGCGGTGTTCGACCTGAGTGTGTACCTAGTTGTACCGAGCGGTACCGAGCATGTACTGAGCGGTACCGAGCATTTACATAGAGGCACCGAGCGGTATCGAGCATGTACCTAGCGATACCGAGCGTGTACCTAGTGGTACCAAGCATGTACCTAGCGGTACTGATCAAGTACATAGCGGTACTGAGCGGTATCCAGCATATTCATACCGAGCATTTACTTAGCGGTACCGAACATAAGTTCGTGCGCTATTTTGCGCCGTGCGCAATGCGCCATGGCTCACATATGGCGCAAATAGCGCGCGCTATTTTAAACACATGCGCCTCGCCATGAACATGGCGCCATAGGTGCGCCGCGCCATGCGCCATGCGCCATGGCGCGCTATTTTGCGCCATTGACAACTATGATCTTGACAACTTTATAACTCATGAAGACTCATTCAAACCTAGGATTTGCTAACTTGCTCTAATATCAAATTGATGCAAACAAAAATTAAGAAAAACCTCTAATTTTTGCAAGCAAAAAACAAACACTTCCTAGGAAAATTCTAACCTAGGGCTCTGAAACCAAATTAATTCAAGGATTTTCCTAATTTTTGCTTGCATCATATCTGGACACAAGCCACCTTTAAAATTCAAGATATCTACCTTCAAAAGTTTGATGATGCTTTCTTAATTTCCTTTCTTGGAGACAATTGTTTGTGCTCCTTATATCATACTTATCAATGACGAATGACACATCGTGTTACAATGTCTCATATAGAGTCACAATGCGTAGCGTATAGTGCAGCGCGCGACATTTTAAACATGACACATAATTTTAAATAATTATAAATAAAAATATGTATTAATATGAAATACTATCAAATTGAAAGATAAACCATCATAATAATAAAAACAATTAAAGTGATGCTTATGTTCAATAATAAATACCTCAATCATTAAAAAATCAAAATATTATAATAAATTTTTAAGTCTATTTGTTTGGTAAGAAATGCAAGAATTCATGACAACTAGGCTGAACTTAAAAATATTAATATAAATTATTATTTTATATTTAATACCCTAAAAAAATGGCGCACCATATTTGCGTCTTGCAAAAGATATGACGCAAATAGTGTGCTATTTTAAACTAGTGCGTTGCACCAAGTAAAAGATACCATAGTTGCACCGTGCTGCACCATGCGCCATGACGTGTGCCATTTTGCGTCATTGGCATGGATGCCTCAGATGTTTCTTGTAACATTTGATGGAAAGGATTCTCCACCTCTCAGTCTTCTGGATTGTCATCTAAAAAAAAAATATTCCTCTTGGCCTAAATGCTCATACATCATCTGGTATTATTACAAGCATTGAATTTTCACTCTGCAGGTTTCTCAACCATGAATTATTTAGCCGGTGTTGGTAGTTCCTTTGTTGAGGAATCTTTTTGGGCTCTTTGATGCCACTTGACATTGAGAGGAACTCTTAGAGAGATCAGAAGAAGTTGAAAAAATAATATTAGCAAACTTAAAGAATGCTGAAATTGATAACCAAAGGCAACCAAGAATGTTTCTTTGCATTTCTTCCTAGTTCTTAATAGTGGCAGAACTTAACCAGTGCATGCACAATTATCAGGAGTTTCTGAGGTTTGGATGCAGCTAGTTGCCATCTAACACGTTAACCATGTTCTCCAACTTTTCAGAAATATCGAACTATTGGTTATTAGCCTCTTTGTTTCCATGCCTATTTGTTGTAACCCTAAAAGCTTTGTTGTGGCCATAAAACTTTGCTATAGCAGGCCAAAACAGATCTTGCAGTTGTTGTATGCTTGTTGGCCAAGATATTCTATTATTTCTCATTGTTGCAGCAAGCCCTATTAAGCCTACCTGATAACAACTAGAGTTTTGGTGGGTTGATTGTGATTGAGTCTAACTCCGTTAAATCAAATTTATTCCTCTACCTCTCCATGAACCACATAATCCACCCTCCAAGATCTGAATTTTGAAAATCTATTTAAATATGGAGAAAATTACTAGAGCATAGGGTTTTGAAGAAACTTTAAGCTTGCATAAGATCGAAATAATAATTATAAAATAGCCCATAGCATGCAAAAATAATACACACCCAATTAAATATATATATATGTACAATCAATCCTCAAAACTTAACTATGCCAGTTACTGCGTTGATTCAATGATGAATGCAATGATTAATTAGGAGAAGAATGTTGATGCAAAAATGATGAAAACTGAGGCCGAATGGGTTTATTTTAGTTGATTGATCAGGTTAATATCTTCTAACCCATTAAGCCCATGAACTTCCCTCTTATCTCACAATTTTCTCTTAACCATTGTGATTGTTCTCATCTCCTCCTATGAATCACATCTCACTTAGCTCATGTTATAGTTGTAACCCTTGTCCCTTGATTACATCGCCAACTACTCCTTGCCTTTTATTTACCTCCTCTTACATACATCCTCCAAGATTGTGAGCTCTGACAACCATGTTACCTTATCGAGCCCATGACCTTTGTAGTTGTAACCTATTGGTGAGGAGAGGATAATAGTATGTGAGAGCAAAATTATGGTTGTTGGTGACAAATAAAATAAATATAACCTTGTTAATCATTTCTCTCTTACCTATCTCCATGACGTAAAATCATTTTGTAATCCACCATAATAGCTATTTGGGTATTTCTTGTTGTTAGTGGAATTTTGTCATCTTAATGGACAAGGAAGATTTTGCGATCAAGCATAACATTTAAAATAATATATTATCATGAAGTATAAAATATTATTTTATAAGCTTAATAACAAAATTTATATTTTACTAGAGATTTTCCATTAATATAATTGATTGAGCAGGGTTTATTTTATTCTAGGGTACAGGTTGGTTCCCCATAGATGGTTAATTACATCCTGAGCTATGGTTAATTACATCCAAAGCTATAGTTAATTACATCCTAAGCATTTATCACTTAGGAATACTTTTGATTAAAATAGTGATTTGATTCTTATAAATTCTTATCAAAGATTTGATTCTTTGATATTCATCTCTAAGATTTGATCTTTGGGAAACTCAAGAGGGATTGGATTAACTTAAAATTAAATTTTTGAAATGAATGTTAAATGAGGAATAGATAGGAGCACTTTAATTCTATGAAACTCAAAGGTATTAAAACTATCTTAAGTTGGGCTTTGAATTTTTTAAATTGGACTTTAGTTATAGTTGATTAATTTAATTTAAACAGTTGAGGCTTATGTTCCAATAACACGGGTTAGAGGAAATGCCCAGGAATGTTAAGTCTTATGATGTAACTAAAAAGAATACCGACCTCAGACCTTAGATCTTAGGTGATAACCATTAATAAGTAGTAACTTTGACCTATATCTAACGAAATACAAGGACTTACGAATTTAGAACCCCACCTAGAGCTAAGCCAGCCCGACTATGGACTTATAATTCTGTCTGGAAAGGACTGTCAATTAACTCACCTAAATACTTTTAAAACCATAAAATTTGATCTCAATGCATTTGCGGGATATAGGAGACTATTTTGATTTTAAAGATATGCATTATAGCTTGGCCACTTAAACCAAGCAGTTTGATCATGTGGGTATGCAAATGTTGACTCATAATATAGATTTTTTTGGTTATCTGGTCCTTTTGTGAGGGTTTCTACATGTGATTCACTTGGGCTATGCATTATTATTTTATTTTTTTTTATTTAAAAGCTTATTTAAACAAGCCATGCAATTTTTAGTTGAAAATGTACGTTTTCCTATTATTGATTTTTTTATTATTTAGGTTTTTAACTGGTAGATAATCTAATTTTGTATGATGAGCCTACCATATAATATATGTCCAGGCCACCTCCAAGCAAACAAGTGAACAAACATAGGAAAAAATAGGCATTTGTAATGTGCACTCAAAATAAACAAATAATCATATGTATGTATAAAATTCAATCAACAAGAAAGTTAAATATGAAGGCACAATTATTATAATTATAAATGACAGCTAAGTTGTTTGTATTATAAAATCCAGTTGTATTTTTATAGACTCGGCTTGTGGGTCTTCAAGCTGTGACTTTTAATGTATCCATGGTATTTTTTGTTTTTTGAGAAATCAATCTTTCTAGTTCATCTTCACTCTTGTAGTTATATCCCATTGGCCTACAATATTTCCTAAGTCTATTAATTATATTTGAAAAAAAAAAACTCAAATATGCAAAACAGGGGAATTAGGAATCATGTAATATGTAAGAAAAAAAAATCACCACAGAATTTTGGCACTTAAAGTGTCAATCCTTGCTCCTACCATATTAGCCATGCCTCTTTGGAGGGTTTTAAGAAACATTTGCTAGTAAAACATATAAATAATAATGACTTTTGCCACCTCTTGGATGTGGTCACCTGCATAAAATAACATTATATATCTCTATGCTAACTCTTAAGAGTAAGTGCTCACATCACAGGCAGTCCAATACTTATCACACCAAACTCAACTACATGCAAAAAAAGGAAAAATGTTAATCCTAGGATGCCAAGGGGCTGTGCATCTAAGTATAGGCTGACTTGTGTGGTATATTACACTATGAATGTGTCTTGTTTTAGTTATAGAATAGAAATAGATTTAATTTTTAATCTAAATGGTAGTTCTCCATTAAGTTGTTTGTGAATTAAATCATTTATGAGTTGCCAAGTGTGAACTTAAATAACTCTACCCATTATGGGGCTTGCAACATAGAACTTTGAGGGTCTATGGGAAGTTTCACAACAATTTGGGATTTTCTAAATTATTTAAATCATTCTTTGAATGTTAAAAGAATGTCATGCAAATCTACAAATCTTATCAAATGAAAGCTCCTACATTCTATATCAATTTTTCCATGACATATGGTTGAGTAGGAAGTGCATGTAAATAGTGGTGGTCAAAATCCTATGCGTTATCATTCAATTTGAGATCAAATGGTAGTATCTACCCTAGGGTATGACTATAAGCAACGGATTGGGATGCAATATGAATGAATTTCATGCATTTGGGGGTCGTTGAACACACGCCCAATGACCTGGTGCTTATGTCCATCTACATGAGAGAAAAGAAGTGGAAATCATCGGATTTCCACCTTTTTGAGGAGAGGACAGTGGGCATGGGATTTTTTTTTTTGTCTTGAAAGAAATTTAAAGCAAGGGTTTCTAATGATGTAAGAGTTTAGGAGCATCAACTACATCCAGAAGGCTTGGAGATCTAGGGTTTTGCTAAGTTTAGGGGCATTTCCTCGCCGAAGCAAGTGTCCGGCGGTTACGGTTGTAGCACCTTTACCTTGAAGAGGTAAAGGAGAGTTAAGTGGAACGGGTTTGTTGTCTAAGCCTCTCCAAATGTCGCCTCGTTGCTACTAGCACACGGGGATTGGTATTTGAGGAGTAAGAAACCCTTCATTTTCACCTTGACTGGACTTTGTAAGAAAGAGCAAATAGCTGCCCCTCTTGCTTTTAGATTTTGGAAGACTCAAGAAGTGAATGACTGCAACAAATACTCTTTATTGGGCTTTAGAAGAAAGTAAACAACAACCTTCCCTTTCTGTTGGAATAGGTCGAATAGCCATCAAGGCTTCTGCTCTTCAGTTGCTTATTCGAGAAGAAGTAGAAGAACAGGTCAAAGTTGTTTCCTCAGTCGCTTGGTTCGGCTGAGATTCTCCAAATGAAAGCTTGCCCAAAGCTCCCTTCTTCAGCCGACCTCGTCCTAGGTGTGCACCAGTCGAGCCTAATTTTGGTCCGATTCGACTTGATCCAAGTTGAGTCAACTTAAAAATTGTGTCAATGATTGTAACCCTTCTTGTGATCTAAATCATGCCAAACTCCACTATGATACCTATTTGAGTGTCTTGTGAACTTGACTCATTAAGTATTGCAAAAATTAAGGTGTTATCTTCAATCTTCCTTTTTTGTTCATTTATTTCCCTTTACAATGATCTCATGAGTTTCTCCATTGACTATGAAGCCAACGAGTGCTTTTTCCCATCATCTGGATCATCAAAAGCTGTTGCTTGCCAAAAATGATGATGGGCTGGTTAATTCGAGCATGACCCAAAGAGAACTCATATAGAAGAAGGAAAAGAACATACATTTCTCGGATTTCATAGAGCGACAAATTGAAAAGCTACATCAAGTTGAGGGTGTTTTCTTAATAGTTGTTTGCATATGACATATTTTAGGAGATTATATGATTTAGAAAAATATTTATTTGTTTTCTTGTAATTGTCATTGTTCATCCCTCTATATGGTTCCTATTATAGTTTTCATGTACAAATATATTTAGTGAATGAAGCATATTTGAATCTTTCTTCTCAACATGGTATCAAAGTATGGATAAACTGTAGTCATCATTCCCCTTCCCTCTTTCCTCTTATTTTCATCACGTACTTGCACATCTTGTCCGCTCAATATAAAACTCAACAGCTCCATTTTATCGCTCGTTTAATATAATTCAAAGGCATGCAACATTAAAAAGTTATGAAGAATGTGCTTGTGAATGTGATTTGATCAAAAGAAATTTCCAAGAACTCTCTCTCTCTCTCTAGATATATTGATGTATATAAGTCAAAATCATAGAGCAAAGATTAATTTTAGCAAAATTCAAAAGTAAACTCTTCCAATGTTTAGCATATGAAATTTTGGATGAAGGTCCAAACTTAGAACTAAAATGTTTTCCAAGCAATTCCTCATAACTTGGTTAAATAAACATATTTTCGCATGAAAAAGATGTGATAGAATATGCATACACAAGGCGCATTAAAGCCTGAATGCAAGGTTAATAGAATGCCAACATATATTGATGTAGACACACAAGAAGAAACAGACACAATGGATAGAACTTAAAACAAACTTTATTAAAATAGAAACAGACAGCTAAGACTTGACAAACACAACAAGAAATATTAGAAGAAATAAAGGAAAATAAAAAAAAAACGCTATCCTCAGACAACCGTCAGAGCGGGTTCCTCACATGCATCGAATAGTAGATTAAATAAAAGAAGTGCATAAGACTAGCAAACCGATGGTCCACCACTGCAAGACTATCCCAAATGCTTCCAAATCAACCAAGACACGACACCCTAAAGTTGCTTCACTGTTGAGAAGAAGGATACAGATGGAGTGGCACTTGCGGAGAGACGAAAGAGGTTAGAAGCCCGAGAAGAAAGGGTGGAAAGAGCCCGCAGGATTTTCGGAGGGGATGAGAAAAGAAGGGTGGAAAGAGCCCGCAGGATTTTCGAATAAACCCGCAGGTTAATAGCAAATATGCTCACAAATATCAACTGCCTTCCTTCACTTCATCATCTCATATTTATAGGCATAGAACAGGAATGCCAAAAGCCACTTGAGATAATGCTCACAACATCCCAAGCATTTATTTTCCAAAGGATTTCCAAGAGCCATTTCGGAAAAACAGCCCAGCAATTCATGGAACCAAGGAGCTAGCAAGCAGGCCGAGAATTCAAAGCAGCACATCAACGGGAAAATACATCCCAGTTCGAAAAAAATAGAGGCCGGGCGGACTCCCAAGGGAAAAGCACTCCATTATAGAAAAGGGGAAGGGGAAGGGACAAGGCCACTCCAAAAGTAAATATTCTTAATGAGGTACCTTTTTGGATATTAATGAGCTACTAAACTTCAGCTCAAGCAATTAAAAGAACAAGCTCAACGCCATGTGCTCCAAAACAGCCAACCCGAGAACCAACAGCCAACCCGTGAACCATCAGTGGCCAAGGACCAATCGAGCTAGCAAACCAAAGGTCTACCAAGCCTTATGCACAATCTACCATGATCATTGGATGCTTTCCCATCATTGGATAGCTAAAAAAGAAAAGAAAATAAAATAGAAAACAAAATATACTATTGTTCAAATAAAATAGAAAGTACAGAAATTCTTGATAGCATCATATATGAATTTCCAAAACAAAAGGTATATGTTCTAACTAAAGTTCATGTGCAGAGAATTCTACCCCGTTACCTCTGTAAAAAATAATATGAAATTTTAGCTAAGAAGGGAAGCATACATGTGCAGAAGTTAAGGTTGGTGTCACAATGGTAACTCCACGAGGTACATCTTGGTTCGAATGGCGTCGATACTATGGGTGTGGCAACGCTCGGACATAGTTGGGTAGCAGACCTAGCTGGGTGGTCATGGTGTGGGCTGAGTGGCAAGCTTGACGAATTGCAGGTAGAAGAAGCAAGAGGTAGGCTGGGAGGGGAGGATTGGCACTTTTTTAGTATGTCCTGCCTGTGAAGGGGGTGGCTCATGCCTAGAATTTTGGCAAGCTTCTCACGTGAATCCCTTGGAGAATGGGGAAGGCTCCTTTTTAAAATATATATATATATATATATATATATATATATATATATATATTTTGAATTGTAAACTGAAGTAGTAAATTGAATTATTATGTCCTTCCTATGATTAGAGTTCATACTATTTTAGGCAAACTTTGGATTTATGCCTGTTATGTTTTCAATCCCACAACTTATTTTATCTGTTCCATCTTGTAAGGAGATGAATCTGATTCATTTCTTCTAGGTGGTATACTTTTAAAGCACCTTTGGTTGACCGCGTTTTTCCTAACACCCTCGATTGGTTGATCCTCATTATTTTTATCATGATGTTGTGTTATGACTAGCTCATCACTGAATCACATTTAATTGTCATGAGTGGGATGAGTGTGTTGAGATAATTTTTCAAACTTAACCGTATAACAAATGGTCAGAAAGGGATTTCGATATTTGGATTGATGCATCAGCATTTGAATGAAATTATTGCTCATGGGATCAAATAATGCAAAAGTGGCTAAAGGAGGAGACGAAGTCAAAATCACTTCATATTTTGTGCAGCCAAGTTAACCACAAGGGAAATCGACATTTACTTATGAGGTTTGTAATCAATGTATCGGATAATGGGACCTGTATCATGTGCCAATGAAAGTTAATAGCATGCCATACAAAAAGAATGCACATATGCACATACTCACAATTGGGTCTTGGGGGTGAGCCTTCTGATGTTTTTTCCACTAAATTTATTTGTGTTTGTCGTACGTTGTGTTGTAATCACTTGTTGGTAATAAGCCAATGACCTTTAAGTACTATA
This sequence comes from Dendrobium officinale, assembly GCA_019514585.1. Taxonomy (NCBI): domain Eukaryota; kingdom Viridiplantae; phylum Streptophyta; class Magnoliopsida; order Asparagales; family Orchidaceae; genus Dendrobium; species Dendrobium officinale. The sequence goes on along the minus strand of CM033698.1, from coordinate 510,938 downwards.
TGGCTTTTATGTTGTTATGTTTTAAGTTTTGGCATTGATATTTAGGATCTTTGTTGACAAATTCTATGGAACATTGCTGATCTTTTTTCCACTTATAGAAGTATTCGCATGAAACATTTCAGTTCATTAAGTCTAACTAAGAGTTTAGTGTTGTGATGTTATTTTGAATGTGTTAGACCGGTCCATACCGGACTGGCTCATGTAACAGGTGGACAAGGCCCACCTCAGAAGAGCTGCATGCTCCGCTCTTGTTGGCAGAAGGAATTAGGAAAGGTTTTGGAGGGATTTATGAGGGAAATTTCAAAATAGGAGTTTTTTAGAGATTTCTTTTTGAATTGTATGTAATAAGTAGTAAGTATGTTTTGCTAGGGTTAGGGCATCTTGAATTTGGCTGAAATTTGAGATTTCTCTTAGGTATTGGGCTCTCTAGTTGCCGGCTAGGGATTGGGAGAGCCAAATCTTCCTCTCGAATTGAAGATACATTGTATATTGCTTGCTTTTGTTCTTCTTTAATCAAATAAAATTTGTTTCAGTGTGGTTCGTTTACCTTTTTCTCAAAAAATATTTGCAAGTGGCTGATTTTCTCGGATTTCATGCTTTCTTGGTTTATACTAGTGTTTTCTATGAGAATAATCTGAATATCAACTTTGAAGAGTTATTTTGTTCCTCAATAGTTTAAGCTCTCTCAATGGGTAGTAAAACCAAAACCTTCTTAACTACTATTAGATTTTTTTCAGGTTTTTTGATTTTTCAAAAACGGTTGCAAGGAAAGTTTAGCTTTATATTTGTTTTCCTCGATTGCATAATGATGTGGGATATGCTAAGCTTTTCATCCTTTTTTGGTAGATATTTGCTTCTTGATTCCACGTGTTTCATTTTGGTATTATTTTCACTTTGTCCTTAGATGGTTGGTATAGGGTCTGTTTTCTTTGTTGTTGGTAACTTTATTGTTGTTTAACATTGATATTATGGCTAATAATGCTTAATAAATTTAAAAGTTATATATTAACATTCATGGAAAATATAGTCATTGTGGTTTGAAATAGTACCAGATTGATATGATGATCTTATTTGAATGGTTTTTCCATAGTGGCTTATGTTTAGTTGAGTTAGAAATGGTCTATTAATAAGTTAAAATTCATATTTTTGGATTCCCATTGTTTATGTTGAAAATAGCTTATAGGCCCATTGAAATCTTCGACCTTTTGCCCATTCCTTCAACAAGATTATCCATTAGAGTTAGTTGTCAAACTCGAACAAATGTAATACAAGCACATGGTTGTATTTTTTTTTTTTTTGAAAATTGCAAATATGCATTAAGGTGGTAGTGAGGCCTGCAATGCTTTATAGTGCTGAATGTTGGCCATTAAAAGAGAAGCATAATATTAAGTTAAGTGTGGCAGAGATGAGGATGCTCAGGTGGATGAGTTGCTTTACCCTTAGAGATAGGATACGAAATGAGCATATACGTGAAAATGCTAGAGTAGCTCCAGTAGAAGATAAGATTAGAGAGAGTCGCCTTAGATGGTTTTGTTACATAAAACGGCGGCCTTCCAATGACCCAGTTAGGAGAGTAGAGGTATTAGATTTGACTTATGTTAAGAAAGGTAGAGATAGACCTAAAAAGTCCTGGTTAGAAAATATTAGGAATGATCTTTCTTTATTAGATTTAAAGGAGAATTTGACCTTTAACAGGACACAATGGAGAAAAAAATTCATGTAGCCGACCCCACGTAGTGGGATAAAGGCTTGATGTTGTTGTTATTGCAAATTGCATTAAGGGTAAACAAAAAGCTATTACAAACTAATCAATGCAACAATCATATTCCTTTTTCAAAATGTTATACAAAGAAGAAGGAATATCAGAAAAATGAAAAGAATCAAAACAAAAGTTATTCTCCAAAGCTAAGGTAGCACACAAATCAGCGGCTTTATTACAATTCCTAGAGGTATGATGGAAGATTACCTTATTGAAGTCATTGAGAAATGACAGCTTCTTAGAAAAGAAGTTATTCACCGTCTGTGTTGATTTCAGCATAGAGTCATGAAGGTATTTGATGGCATTATAGTTGTCGCCCTCAATTATTATTCCTTTGCTTTCAAACATCCAACCTCTTAAGAATTCTTTCAATGTAGAAATAGCTTCTAACTCAAGTTGATTGATATCCCAATGCTTAATAAATTTAAAAGTTATATATTAACATTCATGGAAAATATAGTCATTGTGGTTTGAAATAGTACCAGATTGATATGATGATCTTATTTGAATGGTTTTTCCATAGTGGCCTATGTTTAGTTTAGTTAGAAATGGTCTATTAATATGTTAAAATTCATATTTTTGGATTCCCATTGTTTATGTTGAAAATAACTTATAGGCCCATTGAAATCTTCGACCTTTTGCCCATTCCTTCAACAAGATTATCCATTAGAGTTAGTTGTCAAACTCGAATAAATGTAATACAAGCACATGGTTGTATTTTTTTTTTTTTTTTGAAAATTGCAAATATGCATTAAGGTGGTAGTGAGGCCTGCAATGCTTTATAGTGCTGAATGTTGGCCATTAAAAGAGAAGCATAATATTAAGTTAAGTGTGGCAGAGATGAGGATGCTCAGGTGGATGAGTGGCTTTACCCTTAGAGATAGGATATGAAATGAGCATATACGTGAAAATGTTGGAGTAGCTCCAGTAGAAGATAAGATTAGAGAGAGTCGCCTTAGATGGTTTGGTTACATAAAACGGCGGCCTTCCAATGACCCGGTTAGGAGAGTAGAGGTATTAGATTTGACTTATGTTAAGAAAGGTAGAGATAGACCTAAAAAGTCCGGGTTATAAAATATTAGGAATGACCTTTCTTTATTAGATTTAAAGGAGAATTTGACCTTTAATAGGACACAATGGAGAAAAACGATTCATGTAGCCGACCCCACGTAGTGGGATAAAGGCTTGATGTTGTTGTTATTGCAAATTGCATTAATTGTAAACAAAAAGCTATTACAAACTAATCAATGCAGCAATCATATTCCTTTTTCAAAATGTTATACAAAGAAGCTGGAATATCAAAAAAATTAAAAGAATCAAAACAAAAGTTATTCTCCAAAGCTAAGGTAGCTAAAGGTAGCACACTAAATCAGAAGATTACCTTTTATTAATGATTCCTTAGAAAAGGTATTCACCGATGGTTGATTACCTTAGATTGAAGGTCATTGAGAAATGATAGTTGTCGCCCTCTTAGAATTATTCCTTTGCTTATTCCACCCTCTCTGTGTTGATGTTTCAGCATAGAGTAACTGAAGTATTTGATGGCATGCAATTTTGTACCTCAAGCACATCAATGTTATTATTCCTTTGCTTTCTAGTTCCCCATCCCCCAACCCTTACCCCTTCTGCAAACTGTACTTTTTGTTTGTAGTAAGAAACAATCTTCATCCAATTTATGATTTTTATTGATTTTGTCTTAATGTTTACTTGGTTGAAAGAAAGAGTGGAGTATGCTATCAACATATTAGTATAAATGATAGGCTTAGGCTTTAAAGGGAGTAGATGGCGGAGAAGGGGAATTTGTGTAGTTCAAGTATTTGTGATGGGGCTTCTCGCTTCTCTTTGCCTTAGTTATATGGAAAGACTAATCATCAAGCTTTGGGTTGCAGGGTGTTTTTAGATTAAGGCGTATGAAGTTTAATATCAATTATTAAGAGTAGATTCATTGGATTTGAACTAAGTTAAGAAATGTAGAGGTAGACTTAAAAAGACTTGGCTAGAAAATATTAGAAATGACTTTTTTTATCAAATTTAAATGAGAATTTGACTCTTAACATAACACAATGGAGAAAAAGGATTCATGTAGCCGACCCACGTATTGGAATAAAAGATTGATTTTGTTGTTGTATAGATTTTTAAATTCAATTAAGCGGGCATTTTTCTTGAATTTATAAGGTTACTTTTCTCTCCTACCCCTCCTGCAAAGTTAAATGAAATATGCTTTTCATATATGTTTAAAATACTAGTTGAAAAGCTCGTGAAAAAAAAAAAACTCATTTTGAAGTGTCGATTTGATGCATTTTGAAGTTGCCCTTTCAAAAATATGCGAGAACACACATTTGCTTAACATGGATGCTCTCTATGTTTATTTGTGTTTCAGGATGTGTGGGTTAATACTGTGAGGATTTTTTCCATCTTTCATTGTTTTCATTAAAAAAAGTAACATTGTGTTTATTTATCTTTTTATTATTACTACATAGATATTTTATGCTCCATTTGGAGGTTTTTAGAGATACATTATTGAGATTTTATCTTGTACAGAAAAAAAAAAATCTAGATTGTTGTCCTTTAAATTTAAGATCAATTATTTATTTCATTTATGAAATTAGTCATTTCAGAAGGTAGTTGAAGGTAAACTTGAATTATGGAGGTTAACCTTAGAGTCTAAAGGTTTTCGTTTGAGTAGATAAAAAATCGAATATATACAGTGTAATTTTATTAATAATAGATCTAATGGGGGGGGGGGGGGGGGGAGGGGGATTTTGACTTTGTGTGATCAAGACAATAAGAGTACATGTTCTAGATATCTTTGATCTATTGTTCAGAGTAATGGTGAAATAGATGGGGATATTATTAGACAGAGTCGCCTTAGATTACTTGGTCACATAAAATGTCGGCCTTCCAGTGACCCGGTTATGAGAGTAGATGTATTAGATTTATCTTATGTTAAGAAAGGTAGAGGTATCAAGGCTATGAGAGTAGATAAACCTAAAAAGACTTGGTTAGAAATTATTAGAAATGACATTTCTTTATTAGATTTAAATGAGAATTTGACTCTTAACAAAACTCAATGGAGAAAAAAGATTCATGTAGTTGATTCCACGTAGTGGTATAAAGGCTTGATGTTTAGTCATTTCCATTTTTAATTGTTGAATGGTTTTAAAGTTTTTTTTTTTTTGCTTAGCTATCATACTTAATGATGCAAACTATAGTCTCAGAGCATATATACTTGTATAATCATTGAATACTGGGATAATATCTCTCATACCTTCTAATAACTTTCTTTGTCCACCATAAAGTAAAGTACTCTAAAGTGAGGCTCTAGAAAACTTGTGAATTTAAATTGATTTGTTTGTTGCGTTTAGTTTGAGCAGGCCTAATAAGGTTTATAAATAATTTATTTTAACCCACATGAATGAAATTTTAATAGTTAATTAAAATATGCGTGTCTTTGATAACTTAGCCATTATTACTTATAAAATCAAACGGGATAGTTACATTAAATGAAGGGATTGATTTGACCATCTTCCTACTCAATCTAATGTGGCCATTCTAGAAGATCATGGTAGGGTCATAAACTAGTCACTTTAAATTTTATTATAGATCATGACTCCCTTAGAATAGGCACAATTTATCATATAATACTGAAGCTCGGTTATATTGAACCTTAATATTTTTTTTGTGGATGAGGTTTGTATTAAAAGTTGACACTTCTAAAGCATGGTGACACTTCTAAAGCACGTGTGGCCCATCATTGTAGAGTGACTGGTTGGCACATTGAGAAAGAATTAATATTTGGAGGGCCCTGATAAATATGCATAACATACCTAAGCAAAGGTTCTTTGCTATTTGATTATCATTACGGTTGTCAAAGAGAAAAATAGGAGGCAGGCCAGAGGGTTGGAGTATAAAGAAGCCAGTTAGAGCAGTAATCAGGGAACTAAGAAAATCTACACCTCCATTTAACAAAGCCTTTGAACTTCCACCCTGACACACACACTTTAGTTATTGTTTGAAAGTCTCATTGGAATTTCTTAGCTAATGTTAGGGGTGTAAATGAGCCGAGCTAGCTTGAGCTTGGCTCATTTGTGAAAACCCGAAAATGCCGTTTTAGACCTCGCACGCTTTTCAAAGCGCCGTGACGAGTTTTAAGTGAAAAATTCAATGTTTTCGGATTTCGACGGGTTTAATTTTAGAAAATCCTACGCAAAATTCTGATCAAATTGATATATAGAACTTATAGTTAATTTGGATTATTTTAAGAGGTAATAATTTTAGAAGTTTCATAATACCGGTTTTGCCCCTAATCAAATGAACTACCAAAATTACTTAAGGGCAAGAGGGTCATTTGCAAACCTTATATCTTTAATATGAGTAAACCGAACCTCCCCTCCCCACTTTTCATTCGGCCGAACCGAAGGAGTTCGCGAAAAGGAGAGCAGGCGCGCGGAAGAGGAGCGGCGGGAGGCTTGGGTGGCTGCTCCGGCGGTGGTTTCCGGCGGTCGGCTTTGAGGGAAATTGTAGAGGAGAATAAGAGGAAGATTAAGGTATGCTTTACTTATGTATTCCTCCTTTCCTCTCAAAGTTTTTTTAAAATGAAAATCTAGGGTTTGAGGGGAAACTTTTTTTTTCTTTAAGAAAATGTTAGGATATGTTTAAGAGATGATCTTGTGCATAAGAATGATGTTTTACTTAAAAAAAATGTGGAGTAAGGAAATTAGGGTTTTAGGGAAACTTGAGTTTTCTTTAAGGTTCCTTTGACAAAAGTTTATGGAAGGGTTAGAGAATGTTTTTAAACCCTAATGTGAAGTGTTTTCTTGAAAAATATGAAATTTTGGAAATTAGGGTTTTCTCTAAAGTTTGAGTTTTTGAAAATGCTTTTACAAATATGGTTCCTAAGGGTTCTAAGAAGGTTTCGAAGTGTATAAATTAGGTTTTTCTCACAAAATGGTGTTTTCCTAATATTTAAAATTAGTTAATCCGAAAATTAGTTTTCCATAATTATTATTTTGATGATTGGGAAGTTTTAGCATACAAAACTAAGCATTTTAATGAAAAATAGGTTTTCCAAAATTTGGGTTTTAGGTTAAATCCGAAAATGCAACTTATTTTTAAATTAATTTAGGTTTTGGGTGAAGTGTTATTTTTATTAATATATGTAATTATATAAACTATTGAATTTTTAGAATATATGTATGTGTTAAGCTTTAATTGAGAAAGAAGAGAGAGTGAGGGAGAGAAAACTTAGGATAATTTAAAATGAGAAGGAGAATGCTATTTTGATTTAGTTTGTAGATTTTAAGAATGAGAAATTGATACTTATAGGTGATTAATCGTGGTGACTTCGAAGGAAGAAGGACTAGCAAGAGGAAATCAGATTCCAAACTTCTGTAAGTATGCATTGTTCTTTATTTCAGTAATATTTTTGTTACCCTCAAGTTATATGCAATCATTATCCTTTACTGTTGTCAAATTCTTTATTGTTGTCAAGAGAATGATCATACAAATTACATGTACATTTTATGGTATCTTACGATAAGGTTTATATGTTATAAGGAATAAGATGGAATGAAATGATATGCTTATGTATATTGAATGCTTGTATGTGCATGTTGAAAGGATGGAGTTCACCCCCTTATGGTACTAGCTGGGGACGCTGTACTCGTGCACGATAAAATTGTAAAGGATATGGAAAAGGAAAATGGTAAAGGTGTACCTTTATGGTATAGACGGTGACTCCTGTGACGGTTGTATTATATACGAAAAGTGAAAGTTAAATATATTGATATGAATATGGAAAGGAAAATAAAAGATAAGGTTTATGATATGATATGTTTAATGCTATGTTAAGTATGAAATCTTTTTATGTTATGTTCATATGAAATTTGCATCTATCATATTACACAGTTGCCTTGTTTACTGTAGTTTAGAATTGTGTATTACTTACTGAGCTTTAGCTTAATGTTAGTTTTTAACATTTTTTTCTGGTAAGCTTAAATTAATCAAATGAGTAGAAGGGGCGGCATTGTTTATCGTAGGAGTGGAGCTCCAGAAGAAAGGTAATTATGAATTTATTGAGGTTTATGTTTGTTTTCAATTTGATATTATAGTGGCTCTTTCAAAATATTTTGGAGATTTATTTAGGAAATTGATAAATTTAGAAATTAGATACTTGACCTACCGTCCGACCTCTGTTCCCGCCTCGCCTACGCGAGCTCACCGGGCCGGGTCGTGACACATTAATGGCCTTAGGAGTCAAGCTTAATGAGCCCATGAGCCGAGCTTGAGTTCTATCTACTTATGACTTGGCTCGTTGGTTTGTCTAGTCAACTCATTTATAAAGATCTTGTAAGTTTATGATACATCGTGAAAGCGAAAATAACAAGTAAACGAGAAGAAAAACGTAGGATCACAAAGATAGGGCTATTTTTTGGATTATCTCTTTAATAATTAATCAAAATATAATTGATCTACTATTCAAGAGGTGGATCAACTCTCCTATAAATCCTAGATGTCGTTAGAAACTCACAACAACATTAGGAAAATAAAACTCAGCAATAGCATAAACTAAACCCCAGACAACTTCCCCTTAAATAGCCCTTAAACACAATAACATACATAGAATATTCCTAGTCAGCGTAAACATAATTTAGAAAGCCTTCCTAAATAATTAGACCCTTTCTAATAATCCTAAACATAATTTAGGAAACCTCAATCAATTATTTGCCTAAAAAATCTTGCTAATTATTTTCCTTTAGTGATTATTAATTTTCTGGGCCCCACAAGGGAACCCGAACCCACTCCATGTTGTTGCTTTGATTCCTGCCCAACAGTTTTGATGAGTTTGGTTGGTCTGGGCTGGCCAGCTGGCTCCTGCCCTCATCTGGCGTAATAATACCCCCCTCCCAAAGACCTATCTTGTCCTCAAGGTGGAAAGATAGAAATTGCTCTTCCATCCTCACTTATGTATCCCATGTGGCGACATAGTCGGGTATGTTCTTCCATTTTATAAGCACTTCCTTAATTCCTCCCTTTCCCTATTGGATCTTTTTCAGCTCCAATGGTTCCAACACTTACCTCTAAATCCTCTGTCAGTGTCACGGGTAACTCTGAATTGGATGCATGATCACCAATAACTCTCCTCAATTGTGACATGTGGAACACCGGATGTATAGTAGCTGTCGGGGTTAACTTCAATCAATAAGCCACTGGTCCAATTTCCTCCAGTATCTTATAGGGAACAAAGTACCTCGTGGTCAGCTTCTCATTCTTTATGTTAGCTACTGTCCTTTGTTTGTAGGGACAAAGCTTAAAGTATACCTTTTCACCTTTCTCAAACTGCACGTCCTTGTTGTGCCCATCTTCTTGCTTCTCATGATTTTCCCCTCAACAAATGTCTTTTTAATTCATCCAACATCATATCCCTCTCCTTCAAGTACCGCTCCACTGACAAGACTAGTGTGCTACTCTAGCCAAAGTCCACCAAGTGAGGTGGGTCCCTCCCTTACAACCCTTTAAAAGAAGTCATCCGTGAAGCCAAATGGACTGAAGTGTTGTATCATTATTCCGCCCATGCCAGCCACTTGGCCCATAGTCGAGGTTTCTCTGAAATTAAATATCGCAGGTAAGTCTTTATGTTTCTATTTATCACCTTCATTTGCTCATATGTCTGGGGGGTGGTAAGCGGTGCTCCTCTTCAATACTGTCCCATGCTTCTTGAATAACTCTCTCAAAAAATGACTGAGGAACACGTTATCTCGATTAGACAATATAGATTCTGTTATCCCATGCAATCTGACCACCTCTCTGATGAATGTCCTTGCCACTATCACAGTCTTGTAGGAATATCGTAGGGGAATAAAATGAGCATACTTTCTTAATCTGTCCACCACCAAAAAAATCACTATAATTCCCTCAGACCTAGATAGCCCATCAATAAAATCCATGGTGGCCTCCTCCCGCATTATGTTTGGAAGAGCTAGAGATTGCAGTAACCCTCCTGGAGTCATGACCATGTATTTGCTCCTTTGGCACACCTCACATCTAGTCGCCATCTCTTCCACATCCTTATGCATCCCTTTCCAATCCAACTCTACCGCCAACCTTCTTTACGTCTTTTGCACCCCTGAATGACCCCCGTCAGAGCTCCTATGGAACTCCTGTAGAAGGTGAGGAATATCGATTGAGATTCGTGGCAACACAAATTTACCCTTGTACAACAGTCTCTCCCCATTTAGGGCATAGCTACTCTCATCCCTCAACAGATTTTCCTAATCCCCCTCAGCTTCTCATCCTGAACATTCTCCTCCTTAATAATACCCTAATCCAACATCAATGGTATCGAAATGGCTAACTACATGCATCTGGACAAGGCATCGACCTTTTTCTTCTCTGGCCCTAACTTATAATGGATCTCGAAGTCATACTCCAATAGCTTTGATTTTCACCTATGATGTTCCTCGCTCACCATCCTCCACTCTAGCAGGTAATTCAAGCTTCTTTGGTCTTTCCTGACAATGAAATATCAGCCCAACAAATAAGCCCGTCACTTTTGAATGGCTAACACCATGTCCATCAACTCTCTCTCTCAGTGACCGATTTCAGTGTAGTTCTGACTGTCAACACCTGGCTGAAGTAAGCTATGGGCTTTTGCTTCTACATGAGCACCGTCCTCAATCCATATCTTGATGCATCAGTCTCCACCACAAAAACTTGGCTGACATTTGGTAGGGTCAAGATCGGTACCATAGTCATGGCCTTCTTTAGTCTCTCAAAGGTTTGGGTAGCTGCCTTTTCCAATAGAAAATTGTATTTCTTTAGCTACTTTGTAAGTGGCCATACTATAATGTTATATCCCCTCATAAATCTCTTATAGTGCCCGATCAACCCTAGGAAACCCCTCAGCTCCCTCAGAGTCCTAAATTGTGGCCATTTCAGCGTCCAGCCCCTCCTAAGATGTCATGTGCCCCAAGTATTACACACTAGGTTGTGCAAAGCTACACTTCTTTAGGTTGGTCCGCAACTGATGCTCTTGTAACACCTTTAATACCACCTTCAAGTGCTCCAATACTCCTCGTTTGACCTACTGTACACTAGGATGTCATCAAAGAAGATCAATACAAATCTATTGAGGTATGGTCGGAACACCTTGTTAATGAGGGATTGGAATTTAGCATGTGCATTGGTGAGACCAAACAACATCACAAAGAACTCGTAGTGTATTTCATGTGTCCTGAATGCAGTCTTTGGGATATCCTCCCCTCTCATCCTGATCTGACAATACGTGAACTTCATATCCATCTTCGTAAATACCACCGCTCCACATAGCTCACCCAGCAACTCATCTATCATCGAAATAGGAAACTTGCCTAGCACAGTTTTTTTATTTAGGGCCTGGTAATCCACATAGAATCTCCTGCTCTCATCTTCTTCTTGACCTGTAAGACTAGGCTAGAAAAAGGGCTCATGCTCATCCTGATGATTCCTTCCTCAAACATCTTCCAAATCAGCTTCTCGATCTCATCCTTCTAGATTTGAGGGTATCGGTAAACTCTGACACTAATTGGTGACACCCCCACTCTTAAGGTGATGACATTCTCCTACTCCCTCAGTGGTGACAATCCTTGATATGGATGAAACACCTCACTGAATTCCTTTATAAGTGGTTGTACTGAAAGAGGGATGTCTCCCCCCTCCTCTAACCTGATCCCCTCTAAGCTCTACAACTCCACCAGAAATCATCCACCCACCTCCTGTATTGTCCTCGTCATGGTTTTCAGAGAAATCTTTGCTTTGGATGACCCTGCATCTCTCTTGATCACCAGCTTCCATTCCTCCATTATCATTTCCATCGTCAGTGCTCCCCAATTGACTTTGGTGTCGCCTAAGGTCTGTTGTCATTTTATCCCCAGGATGATATCAGTGCTCCTTAACTTCAATGGAAGAAAGTTCTCCTTCACCTAGATCACTTATATGGTTAGAACAATCCCCTTACATACTCCTCTACCTGTCTCCACCTACCCTTTAGCATCCTATGTCCACCAGCTTCACCCCTAATTAGTCTACGACTTGGTTGGAGATAAAATGTTGGGTAGCTCAACTGTCTATCAGCACCTCTACCTCCCTGTCTGCTATCTCTCCTCTCACTTTCATGGTATGATTTGGAGTGAATCCCACCACTTAGTTCAAAGAGACCTCTGCCATGTCTAAATGTAGCTCTTGTTCCTCCTCCAATACTGCCTCACTCTCACCCCCCTCAGTTTTCTCGTCTTCGCAGACGGTGAGAACCTGAAGAGTTTGTTCCTTATGTCTGTGGCTCGATGTATACCTCTCATTACATCTGAAACACAGCCCCTTCACTCTCTTCTCCTGTATCTCCATCTCAATGATGTCGCCCGGATATTTGGCTTTAGCTTTTTCATAAATTTTACCTTCAATAGTCTTTGAAAGTCGGTCCAGTTGGCTGGCAAGGTATTCAATTTTCTCACCGTACTCCACCATTATCCCCTCCTGCGTCAAAGTGAAGAATTGCTCATAGAAGTCCCTTCCCCTGCTGGTTCGAAAACGTTCTAACAAGTAGTCCTTGAACTCCCTCTAGGTCGGTATGGGCTTCCTCATATCCCTCCACTGGTACTATGCCAATGCTTTCTCCTCCAAGCCCAGCCCAGCCACTATTAGTCTCTTCCCCTCCGTCAACCCAATGGGTTGACGGCAAAATACAATTCCACCAAGTAGATCGACCCATGTGCATTCTCTTTCTAAAAAATAGTCATCTTGATGTAGGCAAAGGGGGGGTCAACTCAAACCCAAAATAAATTGATTTTGGCTTCCCTTGAACTTACAAGCTCAATCAAATTTGAGCTGGAATTTAGCTCATTTATGAGCTGATCTTTAGTTTATTTATTGAACTAAGGGTTAGCTCATTATTAGCTAAGTTTTAGTTCATAGTTATCTTTTAGTTAATATAATTTTTATAGTTATTTATGTCTTAATTTAAGTTGTCTCTTGGGATTCCAAAATGGCTTTTGGAATCCCAAGGAAGTTTGTTTTCCCCATGCCTTGGCTCATTGGCTTCCATGGGTTGGCTATTTTTCGTGCTGTGGCTCCTTGGTTCTCATGGTGGCTGCTGGTTTTCCGAACTGGGGGCCTTCCCATGGCTTTTGGCGCCTTGGTTCCGTTCGGTCCCTTTGGTTCCCGTTGCTACTCTTTCGGTTCCTGGGCTGGACTGTTTTTCTGTGAAAAGCAAGGGGCTTTTCATGGCTTGTGTTGCTTGGATTATTGTGGGAATTCAATGTTGTTTGTCTTTTTGTATTCCCCCTTTCATACCTATAAATATGAGGGGTTATGTAATGTTTTAAAGAGAGTGATATATGAATTTTTGAAAAGAAATCTACGGATTTTCTTGGAGAAGCTTGCGAGCTTTGTCCACCTTCTTCTTCCACCTCCTTTGGAAATCTTGCGAGCTCTTTCCACCCTTCGTCTTGGCTTCTAACCTCTTTCGTCTCTCCGCAAGTGACCACCCCATCTGTATCCTTCGTCTCTAAGTGAAGCAAGTTTAGGGTGTCTTACTATTAGATTCAACTTTGTAAGTCATTTAATTTTTAATCAGTGTTGTAAGTTTTTTTTTTAATTTCTAAGTCTGTTTTAGATTTGAAATGTAAGAGTTTGTTCGTCTTCTTTTTTTGTTGTTCGTTCAAATCTTTCGTTGCCTCGAGTCTCTTCGTGGGCAGAGGTCCTCGGGTCCCCTATCTCCCGGATTTTTTGCTCGCATCACATCTTCAGCTTCCTCGCCCTCGGATCTCCTTCGTTCCCCCTGTTTCCTCAATAACCTCCCATTCACTAAGGGGTGGTCCTTCCCCCCACCCAAAGTGTCACGATCATCCCTTCAACGCTCATACCCAAATCCTTCGTCAAAATCCTCCCTCTTCCTTTAAAATTCAATTTCTGCACCCCTCCGATCAAAATTAGTCCCTCTCATTTCAAATTCAGCACCCCTTTACGCATACCCAATCCTCTCACGCCTCTCCTCATACCCTATGCCCATCTCCTCTCTATGAATAAGCTCTAGGAGAAGCATTCTCTCTTCTCCCTCCAAAATCTCCATCTCCTAATCGCCCCCTCTCCTTATTGAATTTGGGTTTCCCCAACTCCTTTTGCTGTCTGCGGCTCCTCTAGCCCTCAACAATGCCTTTTTGGTTTGGAGCTCGAGCATCTTCCTCATCATCTCCTCCATGATACCAAACTTTCCATTGATCTTCTCATGGAAGGCTGAAATTTGAAATTTGAAATTTAAAATTTTTCTTCGAAATCAGATTTTAATTGTCTGATCTCCTCTTCCTACACTTCTATCTTTCTTTTTGCCATAAGTACCCAGATTTGAGCTCTTATACAAATTTGATACGTCATGGAAATGAAAATATCTAGTAAAAGAGAGGAAAAATGTAGGAACACCAAGATAGAACTGCTTTTTGGATTATCTATTCAATAATAAAGCAAGATATAATTGATCTACTATTTGAGAGATAGATCGTCTCACCCACAATACCCAGATGCCTCTAGGAACTCGCAACAACTCTAGGAAAATAAAACTCAATAATACATATACTAAACCCTAGACAACTGCCCCGTTTATAGCCCTGGAACACAATAACATAAATAGAATATTTCTAATAAGCATAAACATAATTTATGAAACCTTTCTAAATAATTAGGCCCTTCCTAATTAAGCCTAAGCATAATTTAGGAAACCTTCTTAATTAGTTAGCAGCATAAAAACATTCTTAATTCTTTCCCTTCCTTTCATAGTGAATATTAACTTTACTGGGCTCCTTAAGTGGGGCTGAAACCCCCTCCCTACTGCTGTTCTAGTTCCCACCTAGTGGTTTTGTTGGGTTCGGTTGGTCTGGGCCAGCTAGTTGACTTGTGGCCCTCCTCTGGCATAACAATTTAGTAGAGTTTGATGAAGGTGTGGTTCAAGCCATAACATGGGCTCGACTCACTTACACCTCTAGCCAAAGAGGTTTTTCAACATTTTGTGATTGTTCTTGATTAATTGTTAATATAACCCAATTAATAGAATTTTTTATTCATACTGATCGAAAATGTCCAATTCATGTGTATCAATAAATATTTTTGCATTATATTGGAGTTGGAAAGTTGGTGCATTTAATGATAGCTGATGGCATCTTATCTAATAGAATGAACTTTAAATGACTAGGCTACATTTACTGGTAGATTGTTGGAACATTAGGTTAATAACTTGTAGAAGTTTGTAAGCTATTTTAAACATAAAGAGGTGATCTCCAATATCAAAGTCTTAAGAATGCATTTATGTAATTCTATTTAAATTAACATTTTAATCCATGCACAAGTTATTTAGGGATCTGTTGGATTAAAATTTTGCTTTTTCTGGTAGGATGTGTTGAGAAAGTGCTGGTGCAGTGGTGGGGTTGCTCCATGTGACTTTGAGGTATCACGCTTATATATGGAATGAGCCTCTTTGTATTGTAGAGGAAAATTTGTGCCCGTGAACTTTTTCATGGATCCCATTATGACGTTAGACAAGTGTGGTCGGTATGTGCTTTAATAGGTAGTGTCTTGGCTGGGATGTGGGATGTTGGTCACTGGTCCGTCCTCTCAGGAGAAATCTTAAAATTAGATAGGCCATTTTACGCATGAGGCTCATAGTATCTCTATTTTTGCATTTATGTCAGCAAAATCATGATATAAATGTTTTGAGGGGATGTTTGGTTTAATGTTTTCTTTGATGAAATGTCAGGTGTTTGGCTTGACATTGTCTTTCACATTGAGGTAATTTGATATTATAAGTAGCCAAAATTGAGGTGATCTGAATAGTTACCCGATTGTGTATTATCTAGATTATTTTAATCTTGATGGCTGGATAGAGAAGGAAAAAATGTCTTGATTACCATTAATTACTCCAAATAGCATCGCATCTATTAAATAAGATGACGTAATACCAAATATACTGCATTTGAAAGATAAATTGCTATTTGAATAGCATTTTCTTTCAGATAATTATATTATCTAAATAGGATTTGAATCTAACATACTCTTAGTTGCTCTTTCTCACTCTCTCTCTCTCTCTCTATCACACACACATGCACACACACAAATGGGTGTTCGATCCATCCTTTTGTATCATCCGAAAAAATGGGTTAAGAGTGGGCTGATTATGCAATAACATTTTCACCTACGGACATTGATGCAAGGTGCTTAGGATTAAGATTTCCTATTACAACTTAATATGATTTGTAGTATACTTTCATGAAAAAAAAAAAAAAATCATACATCACAAGTCACCATATAATTCACTAACTTTATTTAAATGCAAGAAATTAGTAATAGAATTTAATACAAACAGATAATGAAATGATATAATTTCAGAAATTCAATAAGAAATTAGAAATATATAAAACATGGATCAAAATGAATTAATTTTCATAATTTGGATTTTTTACATGTTTATTTATGAAAATGAAAGTAGTAAATAAACCAATAATAAATTATGCAGATGAAATATAACAATTAACAAAAAATTACCAAATTAAGAAAAATAAAGCCTCACACTGGTACTAGGAAATGGTTGTCCCTCAGAAGATGAAATTGCACTTTTACCATTACTCGAAGGAATCATATATCCAAGTTGCACTTACAAATTAAAAATAATAATAATAATAATCAAGCCAAAATTACAGAAAATAGCTATTAAAGACTTCTCATACCTTAGGCTAGATAAACGTACATAGAATTGACTTCAATTTAAGTTTGAATTAATTACAAAAGGTATGTAAGAATTCCCAATTTTATTGTCTCTAGTCCATGCCATACAAATAGTGGCATCACAACCATATATATCATATAAGCTTTGCTACTATGACTAACTGTTGTATTCTTTAATCCATAAAAATTGTTACTTTATAGTACAATGTCATATAATATGTAAATGTTAATGAAAATATAGATTTTTATATTTCCTATATTCTACTCCATGTTCTCTAACTTCAATGCCCGCAAGCTAGTAGCTCTATTTGATCAGGAGTATTTACAAAACAAAAATCTTGTCCTTATTGTGACGGTTAGAGAGAACTCAATAGTAAGAACCCTAGATGATAATTTTTCTAATTTCAAATATGCCTTGAATCAATCGATATAGACAACTCCAAAAATTTTAAAGACTTGTAATATAAGATCAAGCCTTGAAATTTCATTTCTTGCAATAATCTCATGAGAAAGTGTCAATCCATACCCCTCGAGGCAAAGGGGCAAAAATATGTATCTTAAGAAAAAACTCTAGCTGCAGTATTAGTAGCATCCAGTTGTATTAGTTTATTAAATATTGTACATATTATGGACTTGAAGATTAGGGAAAACAACCTAAATACGGTAATAGGAGCTCCTCAAAAGTATCAAAATATGAGGACCAGTTCCACACCTACATTTGTAGTCCATTTACATAATAAGAGCGTTAAGAGACATGTCTAAATTAAACTATTTCCTATGATATTTTGATAAGCGCATGACACCAATCAAGAAATCGAACAGAATAGTTACCTAACAGACAAAGATTAAACATGGTACACATAATCTTTAAGCTTAGGCGGCCAAAAGAAAATTTATCAATCAAAGTATAGGAAAATGGAGCTGCAATGTTAGAAATATCAGCCTTTAAAAAATGAGAGCCAATTTATCAAGTAAGGCAGTGGCTGACTTGTTTCTAACAAAATCAAAGTCATGCTGAAAGAATAAAGAGAAACTAAAAGGCTGCGAGGAACCCTTCTCATGACAACGCCAGCAAAAAAAGAAAAAGTTTGGAGTAGAATTGGGAAGCTGAACTCTAGTGTCTAGAGAGATTTTGCATTATGGAGCAGAGGATGATCATCACAATTGATGGATCATTCAATGACAACATGCTGAGAGGAATGGATAAAAGAAGCATATGGTGGAGCCTTGTTGACTCCTGCACTTCTAACCACGTGCGAAAAGGGCAAAACCGGCAAATTAAGCGACTCGCGCTTCAACATGACGTGTTACTCAAAGGGTCAAATGACTTCTTGTTTCCAAACGAACTGCGCCGTTTCAATAAGGACATTGAGTTCGCCTAAGAAGGGACCCCTCGCAGTCAAATCGAACAAGGCTGGCCAAAAGCTACGAAAATTTGGCCCCGGCCTCCGCCCGACTGTTGTTTGTTTTTTTCTTTGAGGGGAGTTTTAACGGAGAAGTCTCGGGGTAAATTTTGGAAGGCAGATGGATTTGTAGATAAGACACTACCGAACGATTTCGCCCTCATTTTGCGAGGACTTTATGATTTGAGTTCTGGTTTCCTATAAGACGCATACCCCTATAGTTAATTACCCCTCCCGATCAAGAGAGAGAACTTTCGATTAAGTCTAGTCGTCAATCTGATACATGTAAATACGTGTTATCTGGCATATAGTAGCAACATGGGTATAGAAATGTGGAAATTGGAAAGTTAGAAGATTTGATATTTAAAATAGAAATTTCACCACCTTGCACTTATAGCGGATGGTGGGGGAATGGATGATGGACCCGATCAAGATCACATGGTTCGGTGGTTCCGGGCCATTGTGGTCACTGGTCTACTTAGTCAGAGGAGGTAATCGACCCAACTTGACAGAAGGATCCTTGTCGGCAGCCATGGGTTGCTTCGTCCAAGGGGATCTTATAGACCTGGGGGAAATATTTGTCTAAATGGACAAATTTGAATCCACTTTAGCTAACAGAGGGCTTTGTGCCCTATCGATCATATCCTATTGATTCATATCTCAAGGATTTGATGTCACTAAGGAACGTGTTGGCTATGGTCATAACTGGTATTTCATGGTGCCATTTGGCGACAAAACCACTCGGTTCAGAGGGCCCCGAGTCGTAACCGTTTATCCTGCGGTGCCATTTGATGGCAAAACCGTCGGTTAGAGGACAGGCATGGCATAACAGCTTCTGAATTGAGTTGTTCGCTGCTTTGTACAGGTAGACTGTCATGCACTGCTCTTTGCAGGTGGATTATAGTGCACTAGCGAATCTCCTGATTTTGAATATAGGTGAGTTGTAGCATTGTCACTTGATGGTAATGAGATATCTCATTATTCTGATACATACTCCATTTTTTCATTCACCGGGAGGTCTTTCTAGACTTTGAAATCAGTTACCGCTGCCTTTAAAAGAACTCCTGAGATTTTCAGTGTAGTAGACTTGTATTTTCGATATTTATGGATGTCAGAACTATTTTCATCCTAAGTACAGGACCAAGAAGAAATTTTGGAACGCTAGGAAGTTTAGTTCGAATTTGCTCAAACATCTATTCCATTCTGCCAGGATGTGTCCTTTTTCATACATCGACTTGTCTTCATACCCGACATACTTTGCAGTATCTCAATCACCACTGCCGTAGGTGATATCTATACTTGTGTTCACAGTGGTTACCCACTGTTGTTATCCACAAGCGGCTCATGTTTATTTACAGGGACCTGTTGTATTCATTACGACCTCATGAAGGTGTTCGTAGAAGAGCTATTGTTCCCGCATCATATTCACCTTTCACCAATTTTAGGTGGTTTGATGATTGCATTTGTTTGTAGGGACGGGTCTTCCACCATCGAGTGGTAATATTGTCGCCTCAATTTACAGGCAAAGTTGCTAGTGTTGGAGGTTTCAATAGCGCATATAGGACACACATATGCATTTTGCAACCATCTATTGTCCTTACAAGTATAGCACATTTGACCTCGTAGGGATTGTTATAGGAGTATATTACATCATGCTTATACATGTTTGTGATGTATTGCAAATCCTTCACGTTTGCTCACAAACATGTGTCGAATATACAGCAGACCTCCTACAAAGGATCGTAGGTACATGCATTTGTTGTATATCAAATCTCCCCTGCTTGTAGAAGACAAATGCATCTACTTTCCACTGTCATATTATAGGTTGTATAAGCATCTTAACAGTTGTGGTAGACTCCTTGCATATCAGCCAACGAGTCATCACATTTGTCGCACATCTTTACTTGTAGGAGAGCAGGGTACTCACTTACAATCAAGTGACATTGTATGAAGGTTGCATTTTGCTTCGGACTCATCGAATACACCTTCATTTTTAACTCATTGTATGTTGATTTCTTTTGTCGCTCGTAGATGAGCCACATTGAATGTGACAGATCCTTTGTTGTTCGAGTTTGATTCAAGTCCAAGTGTTCAAGTAAAGTTTGGGTTTGCATGTCTTGGCACAAATCCTTGTATGTTTGTTTGAGTTTGTTCCCTTGTACATGATTTTATATTGCGTTTGTGTCTGGGCCCAAGTTTAGTTCATTGATGGTTGTTTGGATGCTCAAGATTATTAGTAAACACTCTTATATTGCCAATGTGATCATTACTTTAATTTTCCAAAACATGTCCATTCAAGTCCACTTTCACAAGTCATTGATTGAGTTCAAGTATCAAGCTCAAGTTCTATGTCCCTTGCGGTCCTTTGAGTTCAATCAAGTCCAAGTCCAAGTTCACTTTTTTGTTCAAGTAGCAAGTTCAAGCTTTTTTTAATCAACTTTGATTTAGGTTTTGTTCATTTATTCAACTTTGAGTTTAGACCATTCAATGTTCAAATTCGATGTCCTCTGTAGTTTTGTTGAGTTCAAATCAAGTCCGAGTGCAGTCATATGTTTACCCGAAATTTTGGCAGCCTCCCGACATCTCCCCTGTTTGGGGGAAAATTACGAAAAACTGGGCCTTCCCACCACGCACAATAAAGACGTGCATGGTAGGTGTCCTCGGACGAGGACACCGTGGCCTTAATATTCATCATCCACCACGCCAAGAAAGGTGTGCATGGGTCTTTGATACCTGTTACAAAAAAAGCTCAGTTGTTTCCCCGTCAGTACAGAGCCGCGTACGGGTACTTCAAGTTATCCCTGCCACGCTAAAAAAAGCATGCATCGGGCCTACCTGCCTCGTCGCATGTGTCGCACTGGGTTCCCTCCTACCATGCTAAGAAAAGCATGCATAGGTGGTTGACCGGCTCGTTACACACACTGAGGACAGTATTTTGGAGTCAAAGGCCGCTCACCTACCTTGTCGTAGGTGTCGCGTCGAGTTCTCTCCTACCACGTTAAGAAAAACGTGTATAGGTGGTTTGCCGGCTCGACACGAATATAGAGGTAAGAGAGGGTTTAAGTTTTAGAAATTATACCTTGGCAATCGATGAACCGGTGGTGGAGGCTCGTGGATCGAGGCAGGATGAGCACTTTTTTATTAATCTTAATTAATTATAATTAATAATAATTAAATTTAATTCATTATAATTAATTACCATTAACAATAATTAATTATTATTAAATTTAATTCATCATAATTAATTAGAATCATTTTTAATTAATTATAATTAAAAATAACTAAATCATAATTAACTTAATTAATTACAAATAATTAAAAATCTCCCTCTCTGCTTTGACGGATTCACTAGATTTGGCTGAAGAAGCTCGTGGGAGGGAGAAATTATCTTCACAGTGAGCGAGTTTCTGTCGTTGCCTCTAATCAAAATGTGGTAACTTCCGATCCACAAGGGAAAGTCGTGAAAGGAGCGAAGTCGACCAGCCACGAATGGAGCCAATGTCGCGATGAAAGGGAGAAAGTTACGAGCGAGCTCCCGTTGCAACCTCTGATCAAAATGTCGGGACTTCCGATCCGATCGGAGAGGGAAGCCGTCAGAGGAGCGATGTCGTTCAGCCACGAAGGAGTCGAAGCTTCACAGCGAACGGAGCTCCGGTCGTGCTTCCGATTTGAATGTCGTAACTTCCTATCCGAATGGGAAGGAAATCAGCCGAAGGGGCGAAGTCTATCAGCAAAGGAGGAGCCAAGGTAGCGATGGGAGAGAGCGAGCGAGAGGTCGGGAGAACGAGAGAGCGAGCGCGAGACAGAAGCCGAAGGCCTCGTCTCTTCGGCCATTTAACGACGCAAACAAGTCGTGCGGGCGACGTGGGGAGAAGCGACGTCTGCGCGCAGGGGATGGCGATGATGTGCAAAGGTATGGCACCGAACATGTACGCTATTTGGATTTGATTTGATTTTTTATTTTTTATTTTTGATTCGGCACAGTTTAACATTGTTGTCCAAATCTTGTCCAAGTCCCCTATGGTCCATCTCAAGTATTTGCTTGAGTTCAAATATTCGAGATCATATTCTTTTCATTTGATGTTCAAATCAAATGCAAGTTTGGTTAACGTTCAATTTGAGTTTACTTTTGTTTAATGTTCAACTGAAGTTTCATTATTGCACTTTCATCTTAGTTGTGTTCAAATTCGAGTTAAGTTCATATTCATTGTGCTTCCACTTGATTCTATTTATAAGTAACCCGCCTCGTCGTAGGCGTCGCACTGAGTTCTCATCCTACCACGCGTAATAAAGACGTGTATAGGCGGTTTTTCGGTGCGCCACAAATGCCGAAATGAGGCTTTAGGTGATTACCCAACTATTCGTATGCGTCGCACCGGGATCCCATCCCACCAAGTGCAATAAAGGCGTGTATGGGTGGTTTTCCAATGCGCCCAAACTCCAAAAAATGGCTCTTGAGGTTTTGAGTTTGGAACTTATACCTTCGTGGGGATCGGATATGACGACGAGGTGGCACACAAATCGAGACAATATTTCCTTTTTTCACTTCTATATATATATATATATATATATATATATATATATATATATATATATATATATATATATATATATATATATTTATTTTATTTATTTATTTATATAGTTAAATATATATTATTTATGTAAATATATACAACAACAACCACAACATCAAGCCTTAATCCCATTACGTGGGGTCGGCTACATGAATCCTTTGTCTCCATTGTGTCCTATTAAAAGTCAAATTCTCGTTTAAATCTAATAAAGAAAGATCATTTCTAATATTTTCTACCTAAGTCTTTTTAGGTCCGCCTCTACCCTTCTTAACACACGTCAAATCTAATTCCTCTACTTTGCTAACCGGGTCATCGAAAGGCCGCCGTTTTATGTGACCAAACCATCTAAGACGACTCTCTAATCTTATCTTCTACTAGAGCTATTCTAACCTTTTCACGTATATGCTCATTTTGTATCCTATCTCTAAGGGTAAAGTCACTCATCCAGCTGAGCATCCTCATCTCTGCCACACTTAACTTAGTATTATAATTCTCTTTTAATGGACAACATTCGACACCATAAAGCATTACAAGCTTCACCACCATCTTATAGAAGTTTCCCTTAAGTTTGAGGGGTACATTTCTATCACAAAACAAGCCTGATGCATTCCTCCACTTCAACCATCCAACTTGAATTCTGTTGATAAAATCCCCATCTATTTCACCATCACTCTGAACAATAGATCCAAGATATATAAAACGTGTACTTTTATTAATGATTTGATCGCCTAAAGTCACAATCTTCTCACTAGGTCTATTACTATTAAAATTACACTCCATATATTTTGTTTTCGATCTACTCAAGCGAAAACCTTTCGACTTTAAGGTTGACCTCCATAATTCAAGTTTACCTTCAACTCCCTCTCTAGTCTTATCAACAAGAAGAATATCATCAGCAAAAAGCATACCCATGGTATATCCTCTTGCAAATGTCTAGTGAGAACATCCATGTCTAAAGTAAAAAGATATGGTCTTAAGGTTGATCCTTGATGTAACCCAACCGAAATAGGGAAATACTCGGTCAAACCACCTTGTGTTTGAATACAAGTAGCTCATGCATACATATCTTTAATAATTTGAATATAAGCATTATTAACTCGTTTCTTTTCAAAAATTCTCCATAGCACTTCTCTTGGAACTTTATCATATGCTTTTTCTAAATCAATAAATATCATATGTAGATCCTTCTTATTTTCTCTATATTTCTCCATCAAACCTCTTAATAAATGTATGGCTTCCATAGTAGACCTACCCGACATGAATCCAAATTGATTTTGAGAAATATTAGTATCCCGACACAATCTATGCTCCATAACCCACTCCCCTAGTTTTAAAGTATGACACATTAACTTAATTCCAAGGTTTAAAATTGCGTAAATAAGCCTCGAGGCGGTTTTCGTCTGTGAGGCGAGGCGTAAGCCTCGAGGAGGTCTGAGGCGTAAGCCTCACGGACGCAGAATTGCGTAAATGTGAATTTAAGGGTTTTAGCAGGTAAATAATAGCAATATTCTATCATACAATAAAAACATCTAAATGACTAGTGGAATTAGTAGAAATTAAGAAAAGAGATGCAATAAAAGCATGTTCCAAATTACAAACCGCAAAATTATAGTCTATCAGAACTCCCAAAGTACAATTAAGAAGGAATATACAAAATCCAATCATATCCCATCATTAAATGGGTCTTCAAGGGAATCTTCTTCTCCAATTGTATCTATGAATGTCATATCTTCATCATCTTCAATATGACTCACTTTTCTCTTCCTTGTTCGATAAGAATGATCATTAATTCATTATCATGTTAATTGCTCACTTGATATAAATATAATGCAATAGCATATAAGTTATGGAATACCTTTACTTGATTGTTGTGCTGTAGAGCTAGTAGATGTGTGTGGTGTGTTACTAGTGGATGTGCCCACTTGATCTGTTTCGCCCCTCAAGACATCCACACTTAGATCCTCTAGCTGTAAGTCTGATAATGACAAATCTGTCTCATCATCTATAAACCACTCATTATCAGATAACACATCATCACACACCAACGGGTCCTCATCATCCTTCAACCCCTTATTCCTCAACCTCCTATCTCTTAACCTCTTGTTGTGCATAATATATATAAGAGAGTTCATTCTGAGTGTTGATAGCTGATTTCTTCTCTTTGTTTGCACTTGACTATATGTACTCCAGTTTTGCTCACACCCGGAACAAGAACAAGTGAGGCCCAAAACTCTTACAGCAAAACTCTGTAACTCAGGGGTCGAATCACCAAATTAGATCTACCATTCAACTATTTTCAAGAAGAAAAATGATAATCAGAACTTAATAAAGTGTCTTGCATTTACCAAAATAATTATACCTGGAGACCGTTTGGCAATCGTTGATTTTGTTGCATGCAAACCAAAAAAACCTTCTTTATTCCGAAATAGAACAAGTTGTAAATCTGTAAGCTCCCTATTTGTCTGTTCCGGTATTAGTCGTTTCATGCAATGATACAGACCAAGCTTCACCTCTGGGTTTGAAGATTTCTTCTCTGAATATTGAAATTGAGGATTGAGATAATATGCCGCTGCATGTAGATGACGGTGTAACTGTACCTCCCACCGAGCATCAATGATATCCCAAATCTCTCTATAACTTGCCTCCTCTCCTCCCAAGTTGTGTGCAATCAACTCCTTGGCCTCATCCATATAATTATAAATAAAACCCATGACTGGTTTCTTCTCTGCGTCTACTAAACGTAGAACTTGCACTAAGAGTCTCGTGCTCAATATGGCATAGGTCATAGTAGCCCAAAATTTATCATTTAGAATTATTTTTCTTATTTCCTTCCCCTCACTTTTCTTCCCCCACACAGAGTTAAGCCATTCTGTTGATGTAAATATTGCTTACAGAGGTTGTCTCACATCGAACAGGCTTTGCAGTGTCAAATAAGATGTGGCAATCTTGTAGATTTGCAGTGCACAAATATAAGAACATACATTAGGAATTGATAATGATTTGCAGTGCATAAATGTAAGAACATACCTAGTGGTTGCAGGGTGAATGATTTTCTTCTTTGAAAACTTTTTCATTAAGGCGAAGACCCATGAGTGGTTGTAGATGAACTTTGTGATCTTCTTCTCCCTAGAAAGAGCGCTCTTGTGCTGAGGTAAGTCACCAAGTTCCTCCAAAATGAGATCGATACAATGTGCTGCGCAGGGGGTCCAATATAGGTGTGTCCTCTTCTCCATCAACATTTGACCAGCTGCTTTGTATGCACTGGCATTGTCAGTCACCACTTGAACAACCAATTGCTCCACAATCTCCTCAATAATCCCATCTAGTAAATTGAAAATGAATACAGCATTTTTAACCTCATCTGAAGCTTCAACTGATCGTAAAAACACAGTGCTGTAGGGATTGTTGATAAGGATGTTAATCAAGCTCTTGCTCTTCATGTTAGACCATCCATCTAACATAATGGTAACACCAGTCTCAATCCATGTCCGTTTAATCTCATCAATGCTCTGCTCTGTGTTCTGCATCTCCTTCAAAATTCATGTTTGCAACTCGTACATGGATGGTGCCTTCAACCCTCTTCCATACAACCCTACAGACCGCAGCATATTGAAGTAGGCAGGCGATGTCGCAACATTAAATGGTATGACATTCTCAAAAAAAAAACCTGTCAATATCCATGCATACCTGGCATCGACCCTCTCTGGTACCAGCCGCAGGCATCATCTCTGCTTGTCCTCTTTCCTCTCATGGATTAGTCATATACTAATCCATAGGACTCCGTGCACCTTTATTATGTATAGTCGAGGAAGAGCCCTTTCCACTCTCGCTCCTGAAGTAAGCACCATGTTCGACCCTTACATCAAATTGCTCATGTTGTAAGTGTTTTGCCTTGATATTTTTTTTCATATAAGCAATAATTTCATCATTCACTTTGTCCGGCACTTTTGCATACAGTGTTACGTTCTTATGAGAGCATGATAAGTGTTCCTTCATGCGGGTTACTCCACCCTTCATCACTTTCTTACAAAAATTGCATTTTAAATACACATGTCTTCTCGCCGCCTCCTACGTCAACTTGCTCACTATATTTCCAAGAAAGGTCACGCCGCAATGACGTATTTGCCTTTTTCTTGTCTCTAACCATGTTTCCTAATGCAAAATTCCAAAAGCAAATAAAAAAATTAAAAACCCTAGATTTTCTTTCACTTGAAATATCTAACACTAAACTTAAAAAAATACCTAAAATCAATTGTGGACTTCTCCTAGAGGGCGGCTAGACACTTCAAGTTCGCCGGAGGGAGGCGGCGCCGGCGGGAGAGGCGGCAGGAAGGGAGGTCGAGCGTGCAGGAGGCGGTCACGTTCGCGAACAGAGGCTGCGGGAGATTTTTTTCGGGTTTAACTAGAACCGAATGGGAGGAAGGAAAAAAAAAAGACTTCATTTTAAGTAGGTGGGACCGGATTTTATGAGGCGTACGCCTCACCTCTAATTGCGCAATTGCACCTTAGAGGAGCGCCTCAGATCCGGTGAGGCGTACGCCTCTACCAAGGGGAAAATTGCATAAGCCTCAAGGCATATTTGGGGCAAATTGCGCAGAGGCGCGCCTCTTATTGCGCAATTTTAAACAGAGCTTAATTCATCTATAATTCACATAATCTTGTGCATCACCTTTATTCTTAAAGATAGGAATTAACACACTCATTCTCCACTCATCTGGCATCTTTTTAGTATTCAAAACAGTATTAAAATGTTTAGCAAGCCAAGAAATTCCTTCATCTCCTAAGCATTTCCACACCTCTATTGGAATATCATCAGTTCCACAACTTTTCCACCCTTCATTTTCTTTAAAGCATCTCTAACTTCGATTTTATTAATATGCCGATAAAAACATAAATCTTTATTTTCATTTAGGGTGTTAAGGTCACTACAGTCAATCTTATTTCATAATCTGTATTAAAAAGTTTAGCAAAATATCTCATCCACCTTTGTTGAATATCATCTTCTAAGAAAAATATTTTTTAATTTTCATTCTTAATACACTTCACTTGAACTAAATCCTTACTACTCATATCTCTTTGTTTGGCTAACTTATACATATATATTTATCTATCCTTAGTATCTAATCTATTATATAAATCACTAAAAGCTAAGGTCTTTACATCGCATATTGCTTTCTTAGATTCCTTACGAGTCTCTTTACATCTTTTCCAATTATCAGAATATTTAAAATTAAACTAATTTTTATAACAAATTTTCTTATTTTTAATCTATTCTTGCACATTTGGATTTCACCACCAACCATTTTTACTATTAGGAGTTTTTCTCTTTGATACTCCAAGCACATCTTTTGTAATATTCTTAATATTTTATAATATCTTTTTACTTTATTTTTTATTTTTTACTCCTTTATCTTAAAGTTCAAAATTAATAATCGATGTTGGGTATATAAATTTTCACTCGGAATAACTTTATAATCTTTACAATCTAAACGATCTAATTTTCTTATAAGAAAATAGTCAATCTGAGTTGTATTATATCCATTTTTATAAGTGATGAGATGTTCATTCCTTTTCTTAAATAAAGTATTAGCAAGTAAAAGATCATAAGCTAAACGAAAATCTAATATGTCCTTGCCACTTTCATTTGTCGTTACAAACCCGTGGTCACCATGAATGCTTTTAAAATCATCTACCTCTCTACCAACATATCCATTTAATTCTCCTCCAATGAAAACTATTTCTTCAAGATGTATCTTTTGTATTAATTCTTCTAAGTCATTCAAAAAATTTAATTTTGAACTTATATTCAATCCTACTTGAGGAGCTTGAAACACTTATAATATTAATAATTTTAGCATCAACAACTGGTGGGGGCAAGAAATATAGGGAGCCTATACCCCTCGCCCACACGAGAGATCTAACCTAAACCCGACGACCCACTAAATCACGAAAGACGAAGACTAAGATGAGGAAGAACAAACTCTTACATTTCAAATTAAACTAAATAGAAGAAGTTAAAAAATTACAAATGACGACGACTTGCAAACTTAAAAAATCTAAAGATGACACCCTAAAGTTGCTGCACTTGGAAGAAAGATATAGATGGAGTGGCACTTGCGGAGAGACGAAGAGATTAGAAGCCGAGACGAAAGGTTGGAAAGATCTCGCAAGATTTCCGAAGGGGATGAGAAAGAAGGCGGACAAAGCTCGCAAGCTTTTCCAATTAAACCCGCAGGTTTACATTTCAAAAAATCACATATCATTCAACTATTTTAAAATATAACAAGCCCCTCATATTTATAGGTATGAAAGGGGAATACAAAAGGACACTAACAATGAATTCACATAGGAATTCTAAACATCACAAACATTAAAACCCAAATGCTTTTCATGGAAAAATAGCCCAAGTCCAAGAACCGAAGGAGCATCCGCGGGAGCCAAGGAGGCCGCACGGAACCAAGGCGCCAAAGCCACGGGAAAACTCCCCTAGCTTGGAAAACCAACAGCCACCGTGGGAACCAAGGAGACAATGCATGGAAATCAGCCACCCGTGGAAGCCAATGAGCCAAGGCATGGGAAAACAAAATAAATCTTGGGATTCCAAAAGCCATTTTGGAATCCTAAGAGACAACTTTAATTTAAGATAAAATAATAAATAAAAAGCTACATAAATACGATAATAAATGAACTAAAACCTAGCTAAGGTGAATAGTACTATATTCATGCTGCCACTATATGCCAAATATTCCCCTTGCCCTCTGTTAGTTAAGGTGAATACAAATTTGTTCCCTTAGACAAATATTCATCCAAGGTCTACAAGATATCCTTGGACGACGCAACCCATGGCTGCCAACAAGGGTTCTTCTATCAGGTTGGGTCAACTATCTCCTCTGACTAAGTAGACCAGGTACCATGATGGCCCGGGATGACAGAATCGTGGGATCTTGATCGGGCTCATCACCATTTCCCCCGCCATCCATTTTAAGTGAAAGATGGTGAAATTTTCAATTTTAAATGTCAAACTCTCAAATATAAACTCATGTTGCCACTATATGCCAGATAACACGTATCTCTACATATCTATTTGACGACTAGTCTTAATCGAAAGTTCTCTCTCGTGATCGGGAGGGCTAATTAACTATAGGGGCTTGCAAATATAGGAAACCAGAACTCAGATTTAAAGTCTTCACAAATGAGGGCGAAATCTCTGGGTAGTGTCTGTGTCTTATCTACAAACCTAATTTTCCTTCTGAAAATTTACCTCGGAACCTAATCCATTAAAACTTCCCCGAAAGAGTCAGGGGAGGCCGGGGCGTGAATTTTTGGAGCCCACAAGTCTTGACACGAGCATCAGGAAGCATTGACAAAGGGGGCATAGATGGCTTAGGAAGCGAGACGGAAGACATGCTCCACAAATGAAGGTTGAGGTGGATCGCCATTGAAGTCCATCAATGAAACATGGATGATATGTGGATAAAGCTGGAGAGGGTCATGATAAATTAGTGTAATAGAGATGAAAATCCACAGTCCAAGTAACGATTGAGATGAAGACCATTACGATATCAAACTCGCTGGATGCATCAAATGTGTTGAAACTTGAGAAGGAAGGTGCGAGTAGTGACAGTGAGAGCAGTGAGTGCAATTGAAAGCCATGAATAATAGTTTACGGGAGCCACTAGCACAAGAAGAGCTAATGTAAATGTAAGGGACAAAGCTCGAGTAGGATGGTGCTAGCGACAGGGGAGTGCGAGTGCTAGAAAACCAAACACAATTGCTGCAGTGGAAAGGATGAAGCTCAAGAAGGAAGGCGTGAGCAGCTGTGAGCCTCGAGTGTAGCATGTATGGGGATTTGCTAGACTACAATTACAGATGTTGATTTAATTAATTATCTTTCATAGTATATTTAGGGTTTCAGACTTAACCTCTAATTGACCATCCATTGAAATCCTTTCGATTGTTTCTTTTTTCATTTAATGAGTCATGCCAGGCATGGAAACAAGGCATTAGGACCAACTTATGGTCAATACAACCATGTTTGAGATGAGACCGCTACTACGAGGCCAAAGACTATACGACAGGTTGTTGCTTCTTTCTATTATTTTAAGTGTGTTTAGTTTCTTGATCCAGCTATAAAAGTTTTTTGTTGGTTTTTTTTTTTATTATTGTTTTTTGACCTTGGCAAGTGGAGACTATGACAGTGCATGTCTGCAACTTAATTTTTTGTTGCTTGCCGCAAATTGAAAATTTGCATTTTCTTTTTCCTTCTGAATTCTTGTCCCTTGATAGATTATTTTCTTCCATCAGCCACTTACTATCATATTTATTGGTTACAGGTACGGATCATCATCTTCCTCATTTATATGATGTCAATACTTTTCAATGCTATTTATCTTCCAATGTTCAAGATTTGAATATGATTTCACCCATCAATCAGGTCTAAATCTTTTCTCTCATTTACTAGATGATCATTAGTAGATTTATTTTTATTTTTTAATAGAATTAGTGATTTAATTGTATCTACTAGGTTAGATACTCTATATCTGGCAGCTTGTATGTGACGGCCTCAAAAGATGGCTCTGTTCTTTTGTGGGATGGGGTAACTGCACAATGTATACGAAAAATTGTTGGGGCACATGGATTGACAGAGACTACGTGTGCAAGTTTTACTAAAGACCAAAGGTAAAAAACTTATTCTTTGCAACTTTGATCTTCTTTTTAGGCTATTTACTCACATACTATAAAAAATGTTCGTATTTATAAAATTAACACCTATATTTTTTAGATGAACTATCAAATTCATGTATATGCGTGCTATACGAGCAAATCATTGAGAATTTAAAAAAAAATAATAAATATGAGATGGGGTTTTATTGTACTCGTTGGGTGTACGAACTATAGAACCAAAATATTTTTGTAAATAGAGGAAATCAGGTAATAGTTTTGCAAAGAAACTAAATTTTAGTGAGAGTACTTGCCTCCTTTTCATATAACCTTGTTCATTTTTTTCATTTTACAATCCAAGTGCGTTGGTTATTACAAGTTTTGGCCCGAAATTTGTTGATTATAGCTATTTATTTTACTTTATATCGTCTATGATAGATAAGGTGTGTTGTGTCATTTATAATATCTTTCGTTTATAATTTAAAGGTTAGATTCATCAAATGAATTGAACCTGTGAACTTTTGGTCCTTAAAAATAGAACAAAACTGATGTTGAGGGAATGAAAATGGTAACCTATCCTCATAGGCTTTCTTTCGGTGCTCATACTTTGTAATTGAATGATCTAGTTCCGAGATGCTAAATGCATTTCTTAGTTCACTTCAAGAATCTTGTCGCTGATGTTACCTTTTTTTTCTTTTTCAATGAACTCTGTTGTGGAATTACTAGATTTGTACTTTCTTGTGGGAAGGATTCTACTATAAAACTATGGGAAGTAGGAACTGGAAGGCTTGTAAATCAGTATTTGGGAGCAGTTCACACTCAATTACGCTGTCAGGTTGGTTTAAGTTTCAGTTTGTTAATAATTTTGTTGTTATGTCTTTCTATTCTAATTGACAAGGATAGTATGTTCTGCTGATACAAGACCTAGTATCTTTTATTTATGTTTTTTAGAGGTACTATGATCCTTATTCTTGCGTATGTCAAGATAATTTATTCTCTTGAGCAGTGATGGCTGATGTACTGAGTTTTTATGGGAAAAATGCTTGCAGGCTGTGTTCAATGAAAGTGAGGAATTTGTTCTATCTATTGATGAGCCAAATAATGAGGTTTGTCATCATGAGATCTTTAGATGTTCAATTACTCAATTTTAGTTATTGAATTCATTTTAGACGGCTGTGACTTGATCTATATTCACCTATAATGGATTGAAACAATAGAGAGTCCAAGCTGGTGAAATTATGGTGTTATTTATCTAACCTTAGACTGACTACTTGCAGGTGGTGATATGGGATGCATTAACTGCTGAGAAGGTAGCGAGGTGGCATTCTAATCATGTTGGTGTGCCTAGATGGTTAGTACACTCTCCAACTGAACCAGCTTTTATTACTTGTGGAACTGATAGGTCTGTCAGATATTGGAAGGAGGTCTTGTGAGAACTGCATTATGAATAGAATTGGCAGAAGAAGGTGTTTTTATGATGTAAATTATATATTAGAACCTAAAGTCTTTTTTTTTTTTTTTTTTTAGAAAATAAGCTGTTTGCTTTGGCAAAAGCGAAAGAAATGAATGGAGCATTCTTATGAATTTTGATAATGAGTTAGCTTTGGCTTGAAATATTATACATTTTCAATTTATAATATAATAACTAATAAATTTTTTATTATTAATTAATAGTATATATTATTTAAAATTTTAAATTAGTTTGTTAAATTTAATAACTTAAATGAATTGATGGTTCATTTAAATTAACTTTTTTATTAATTATTGTATCTTAACCGTTATAAATTTTTCATATATTTACCAAAACAAAAGAACCTCCTTGATGGTCATTTTCTATTAAACTAGCTCCAAGTTCATTTGTCTTCTTATTAAAGTTATTTATTTTTTGAGCAAGTAGTTGATGCTTATACTTTGATTGAAAATATTGCTAGCCTTGTGGATAAAAAAAAAACATTGTATTTATAAAGCAAAAAAAAAAAAAAAAGCAATGTTGATAAATATTTTTAAAAAATTTATAAAGGCAAAGATGCAATAATTAATGAAAAATAATCCGTCGAGCATACCGGCCCCTTAACAAATTTCTGGGAAGAAAATTATGACAATCCTGATTTCTGTCATTTGTATTAGGGCATTAAAGATGAACCATCTACTTTGCATATGAAATTGAAATGCAATTGTACTTATATTTTATTAATATGGCTTCAGTAAGTCAAAATATTCTTATGAAAATTATGACTGAAGCAAGTAACATTCTGAAGATTATCTCCAGCATAAATAAATTGTATTTTCTTAACAAGACTAGAAAAATCTCCAATAAAATGATATACATCAACTACTTTGAAATTTTCATAAAATAAAAAGGTAACTTTGTATTGAAAAAATAGAAAAAAATCATTTATGATATTCTACGATATTGATAAAAATATAAAATATAGATAAAATTTAGGTGCAAGCTTCTATAGTTAATTACCCCTCCATATAATGAGAGAGAACTTTCGATTAAGGCCAGTCATCAAATTGATACATAGTATGTATAGTAGCAACATGATTTATATATTCAAAAATTTAATATTTAAAATTAAAAATTCGCCACTTTACAGTTAAAGTGGATGGTCCGGGAATGATGATAGACCCAATCAAGATTTCATGGTTTCGTCGTCCCGAGTGATGATAGCCTATAGTTTATTTAGTCAGAGGAGGTAATCAACCCAACCTGATAGAATGATCCTTGTTGGTAGTCATGGATTGCTTCGTTCAAGGGTATCTTGTAGATTTAAAATGAATATTTGTCTAAGGGGACAAATTTGAATCCAAGGTCTGAATCATCTTCTTTTGAGCTCAAGAGGTTTCCCCAAGTTGTCCCCTTCCAGTTGGCATCCATCTAATGGCTTGCCCGAGCCATCCTGGTCGTCTATGGAGACGGGGTTCACTTAGATATGGCACTCCATTCCAATTCACTTCATTCATTCCCAAGCTTTCCAAAATCACCCCCGAGCTCTCGAAGCATTCCTCTTCATTTCCCCATCTTCCAAGCCTCTTTAATCTACTATCCCGAGCAAACTCCAGCAGTAGCTCTCCACCTCCCACTTGAACCCTACTTATAATGATCCTCTAACCAATACTTCTGAAGGAGAATTGCTCGTCTTCATCCCCTGAAGCTTCTCGATATAAAAACTCATTCATTGAGGATTTCTATATAGTGAGAATCCACCGTGGTTAGGCAGTCCAGTCAAGTTTGAAGAAAACTTCCAATCCAATAAATTCTAACCATTGGATTGAAATCTTTCACCATTCTGATCCTTCTTATGAAATTTTAAAGGAGCTCACTGTCAGGATCTCTCTGATTATGTTAGAGAAGCTATACAGCTTCAGGTCTATGTTGGAGATGGAAGAAATAATTCTTTCCATTGATTTCAATCAATGGTTTGGATTATAACCTGCGATCTCGGAGTCTGTTTAATCAAGCTCATCTACTCTACGATCCAATGGTTACATTCAATCCCACATTTATACCGTCACTCGCAATGACTGACTGAGCAATAGGATGGCACTTGCCTGCAAAAATGTCGACTGACTATGTAAATATGGATTTAATTTCAAAGGAAATTGAGGGAAACTTCAAAAATTAATATATCCCAATCTACTAGATCAAATTAAGAGTTCTTTAGCTCATTAGAAGGATCTTAGGGAGATGTTTAAAAGTCCTATGGTTCCAAGCCCTAATTTTGTATGTTTATATCTTAATTCTAGTAATAGCATTTATAGTAATTTAGTAGTTATGGCTAAATTATGTATCCCCATGCTTGGAACTTTGAGAGATTGATTTTGGGCATGTTAAACATGTACCCAGAATTTCTCCCACCTGTTTGATGTGATTAAAGGCATATTCATTCCAGTTTATGCTTAGGGGTCATGGTTTGACTCCCTAAGTCCAAATTGATGCAATGATCTATCAAATAAGATTTAGGTTTTGTGATTTGGTGTGGTAATTATGCTTATGATAGGGAGTTTAGAGCCGCTTATTGCACCTCCTCCCTTGCCTTAGGTACTGATTTAGGATTTTTTTAAAATAACCTAGAGGTTACCTTTGGTGGTTTTTCAACCATCTTAGGGTATTCAACTTGAGCCCAAATTTATTGGGCTTGGGCCTTGAGATTAGGTGAACTTATGGCCCAAGTTTCACAGGAATTGGCACCCACTTTGTCCACCAACTAGGGAACCCAAAATTAGCCCATAGATTTGACCTAGAGCCATAATTATTTCATTTTAATTTCTAAAATTCTAAATAAGGTCTCTAATTTCTCATTATTGAACCCTAAACCCATGAAAAATAAAAGCCTTATGATCAGACCTCCAATTTAACATTAATTTACTTTTAAGGAAAAACTATAATTAATTAGTTTTACTAATTAAAAATATTTAAAAAATCCAAAAAAAATCCTAAATAATTTGAAACATCCTCTTAGGTCATGTCTGACCCATGGGGGTGATTCCAAGAGGTATGGGACTGATTTGGATCAAAATCCAAAAGTCTCCTCTAATTAAACAATTTTCAAAATTCCAAAAATACTCAAACTTTAAAAAATCACAATTAATTTTATTAAAAAAATCTAATTTAATCAACTTAATGCCATTCAACTCCAATAAAAATATAGTATTTTCTAAAAATTATAAATCTCTAAAATTAAGTCAAAGTAAAAAAGTCAACTTTCTGATCAACCGTAATTCAAAACTTCACAAAATCATAATTTAATGTAAAAAAATTTCAAATTAAGCAAGCTTAGAGTATAATTACTCATCTTAAGGTCTAATATTTATAAAAAATATTACAAATCTTGAAATCATTTTAATTTAAGAAGTTAGCTTTTGACCCTTCATATAATGCATTAAAATAATTCCATGATTTCAAAAAATCAAAAAATTACTTAAATTCTAGAAAATTATAATTTAATCGTTCAAACTAGTAATTAATCAATTAATTTAAATTTATTAACCCTTAATCCTCAACCAATTAAATTAGCTTAATCAATACCAGTTCTTACTGGGTAACCCGGGCCTACTAGGCTATTAACTTAGCCCCAATAAAGGTAAAATAAACTTCACAACACCGATGAGCAATAAAGGTAATAATTATTTAATAATTAAAATATAACTAACATAAGCTTTAAGGCATTAATATTAAAACTCAAACATTAATTTTTCCTTTGACCTTTAACCTTTACACTAGTTAACTTCAACAAATTACCCAATTTAGGATATACCCAAGCCGCATAACCTACCTCACACACCTTAAATGGTTTGTTAGGACAACTAAATCTAGATCTAGGCTAGTCCAGTGTTTATTTTTCTATCACTTGTGTGCCAAGTTTCCCAAGTTTTCATTATATATTATGTTTGAAAATTGATTGATGTGTGTTTATTTTCTTTAACTGTAATCTATGATGTGATGGGTGATATATTATCCTTAGGTTAGGAATGATTTAGTTGCTCAATGAGTCTTTTATAGGTGGTCATGCTCGTACATGGCTAAAATCAAAGGGTGGAGTTTATGATTTAACTGACATATTTTTATATAGGTGCTAAAAGTGATTAAGTCCCCCTTGAAATCAAAAGATTGTGGCCAAGTGTGATATTATTTTAGATTAAGCATATATAGAAACTGCTTGGGATACATTTTATTTTAAATTACATAGGATAACCTTGTAGGAGAGTATAAATTTTTATTTCATGTTTGATGTAATTTGATTCAAAGTCAAGAGTTATAAAAGTTATTCTTTGAGCTGGGATTCATAAATTCAAAATTAGATTACAAATAGGAAAGGGCGTCCCTTTAGGGAGAGTCATTTTTCATTAGGAAGCCCAAATTTGGATTCCTTTAATACCCAAAGAGGAAAGAATAACATCCCTCTTAGAGGGAGAGTTTTCTTTTAATTTGGGTATCTAAATACAATGAATCCAAAGAGCCCAAAGAAGAGAAGGATGAAGAGTTGAAGATAAAGAGCATCCCACTGAAAGTCAGTTGCGTCTATCCTAGGATTAGAATCCAGATTTATTTTCAATGGCGCCTAGCCATTTTTAATTTCTATTAATTATGTGTTGTAATAAACAGGCATTTTCCTATAGGCATTTAATTAATTTATTTATTTTGATTATTGGATTGATTATTTTATTTTGATTGTGATTAAGATTGCCTTCTTTTCTTAATTTTTTTTGGCAATTTACATGTCGTGTTTTGATTTAGTCTAGATACAATCAGAGCCTTGTGAGGGTACGAATAAAAATGTTATTATACTTAAAATTAAAAATAAAAATTTTAGGCTCACATAGAAACTCTAACGATCTAAGAAGTAAGCCTGGGATTATTGAGAGTTCTCATTTATGCATATTAATTACTTCTCATCCTTGTTAGGCACGTAATCGCCTGCGAGCTCTGGTACAACACTTGACCTATTATGATATAGTATTGTCAAGGGGATGTTATG
Source organism: Dendrobium officinale (assembly GCA_019514585.1). NCBI lineage: Eukaryota > Viridiplantae > Streptophyta > Magnoliopsida > Asparagales > Orchidaceae > Dendrobium > Dendrobium officinale. The sequence goes on along the minus strand of CM033698.1, from coordinate 473,314 downwards.
CAATCTCTAAGGAAAAATATATTTTAAAGCCTTTTTAAAACTGCAACATATCATATTTATGCATTTTTCCAAGTTAATCAGCATGCATCCCATTAGAAATTAAGTAAAAGAGTCTAAATTTTAATTGTATTTGATCCAAGTATTTTCACCCAACATAAGTCAATGAACTGTTTAGGATTTGCTCTAGACATCGGTCCCAATTTTCAAAAACTTTAATTAATAACAGCTCATCACTCTTTCATAAAAAAACTATATTCATGGATTTTAATCAACTAGGTAGTTATTTAGCTCCTTAATCTAGGTCGACGTAAGTCCAAATTTTGCATTGCATTAGCTAGATCGGGTTACTATTATTTAGTGCCCAATTTAGATTTAGTATCGTGGGCAAACTCAAAATCATAAGTCCTCGCCCTCTGGGAATCTAATCTAAACTTTCAAATAAATTACTCAACCAAACACTTAAATTAGGTTAGGATATTTCTAAATGGTTTTAAAATCCCAAAGTCTCTTCTCCATTAACTCCACAAATAAATGTCCAATCTTGATTCATACCTAATTCAAATTTCAAATTCACCTCCTTTGATATCACTCTTAGAAGGTCTCTAAATATAATTTTATCATTATTCTAATCGAGAGTATTCGTAGGGCATTCAACCTCCCTACGATGTAATTAACTACTAGGACATGTGTTGAAACTTGTTCAATATGAATTAGGTTGTTAGACCTAAGCTTATATCTCAGCGGCTAACCAAGAGGGAGGTGAATTAGTAATTTAAAAATTATCCCTCTTTTGAAATTTAAACCGATAATAATTTTAGTGAATTTTTGTAGGAAAAGTTTTTTTTTTCAATCACAAATTAAACAATACAGTAAAGTAAATACAAAAGAAGCGGAAAATAAAAAGACACAAGATTTATAGTGGTTCGATCAAACACGACCTACATCCACTCCCCGGAGGCACCCTTCAAGTATTACACGAATACCACTAGTGACTCTCCTTTTGCACCCACAGCAAGGTGGAGAAGCCTTTACAAAAACTCTCTTCCACCACTATCCAGTGCGGCAGAGAACTATCGTCCTTTTACACTCTCTAAGTGTTGACAGAGAACCGTCGTCCTTTTACACTCTCCAAGTGTTGGCAGAGAACCGTCCGTCCTTTCACACTCTCCAAGTGTGGGCAGAGAACCCTTCGTCCTTTCACACTCTCCAAGTGTGGGCAGAGAACCCTTCGGTTGTTCACACTCCATGAGTGTCGGTAGAGAATTGGATCTTCTTGATAGATCTTCTCACGAGAAATCTAAAAGGATGAGAGAAAAGAGTGAAGTAGTCACAAATCACAATTGGATATTCTTACCTTTGAGTGCCAAGTGAATTTTTCACGCTCCAATAGTAAGAATCCTTCTTCAAACACTCTCTCACACTCTCTCCTTCACTCTCCCTTTAGTTTACATGAAGACCAGTCAGCAAAATGATTACAAGGCAGTTTACAAAGGACCTTTATATAAAATACACAAAAAACCGTCTAAGAACTACGAATTTTCAATTCTGTACGTATATGATCGTCTCATACGATCGTGATTTCGTACATATGAACAGTGTAAAACTGTTACGTACGAATTCTTATGTGCATTGGGATGAGGTGACTTCGTACTCGATCATCGTCCCGTACGAACTTAGTTTGTCCGGTACGAACAGTTATTTTAAAGCTACGCTAAAACATAACTCCAGACAATCTATATGTTAAAAGAATAGAGAACATCGTCCTGGGATGAATGTTCATGTTCGTCTTGACGAATAGTACAAACCTTGAAACTCGAGAAGATCGTCCTGGGATGAATGGTGTGTTTCGTCTGGACGAACTATTCAAAATGAGAATCCCAAGGACATCATCTAAGGACGAATTTGGTATTTCATCTGGATGATCTGTTCAGAGTAAGGATCCATAGGAGATCGTCCTGGGATGAATTGGGTATTTCGTCTGGACGATCCTTTCAGAGTGAGGATCCCGAGGACATCGTCCAGAGATGAACTGGGTATTTCGTTTGGACGATTAGTTCAAGTTATGAATCCAAAGAAGATCATCCTGGAACGAATGGGCCATTTCGTCTGGACGAACAGTTCAAAGTGAGAAATCAGAGGAGATCGTCCAGGGATGAATTTGGCATTTTATCTGGACGATCAGGACTTAGAAAAATTGCTTCACTTTCCTGTTTATTCCATTGCTCTCCGAGGGGTATAACTGACTTGATCGTCCCGTACGAACAATGTTCATCCCGTACGATCAGTAAAAAAAATTTGACCTTTTAAAGATCTCCCTCAGTGTGTGTGTGCTAGGTTGCTCAATTTCAATCATACTCTTTCTGACTCAATAAAGTGAAAAATACAGACTTCTAGTTACAAAATATGATATGTTGAATTTGATTTGAAGTCTTCAGTAGTCTGAAGTACGATTATCCTAAAATGTTAGTCTACACAAGAGCAAACACAATTCTTCCAAAAAGTGTTAGGAGAAAATAATAATTGGAACAATAATATTTGGAATCATCAAAATTAGACAAGTTGCAAGAAAGTAAAACATGCAAATAACAACTCTCTTAACAATCTCCCCTTTTTTTATGATGGCAAAATAATTATTGTTTATAAATATTTTAAATTCTCAAGCATCTTCTAAACTCTCCCTGAATTGATAAACTCCCCTTAAATTGATAAACATGTGAGAATAAGAAGGTTCAGCAACATTTGCACAAGTCTCTTTTTACTTTTTTTATTTAAAAAAAATTACAAACAGAACATATACAAAGAACAGATACGATACGAACTAAAATGATACAAACACAAACAAAAATGGTACAAACAAAAAATATTTCTCCCCTTTTTTACAATAGCAAAAGAGAAGAAGAAAAGAAACAAAAAGAGAAATATAAGAAGTCATATGATAATCCTTTGATAATTGATCATTGAAAGTGATTGAGATCAATTTGCAAATAAAATTAAAAATTATCAGGCAAATAAAATGATTCATATGATTTAAGAAGAGATATAACATCGATAATAAAAAGAATTATCAAAAACATGAGTCAATTTAGACATTGAGATAAAGAATATCATTGTAAAAAGGATGAATATAAAATTTTTATATTTAAAATTTTCAATACCAAATAAAATCATACAGAAGATTAATTTGAATTAAAAGATTGAAAGATTAAGGAAAGAATTAACTACCACATGTGGCGCTTTGTGCATCTTTTTCAATAGTTGTGGCACATTTTTGTGCATCTTTTTACTTGTGGGCTTATTTGGTGCCTCTTTTCTCAAATTGCGAACCATTGCGTATTTTTTTTATTTTTGTATATTTGTACATTCTTTAAGAATAATCTTAATCTTTCCAAAATTAATAATAAAAAATTTTAAATTTCCTTAAGTATAATAATATTTATATTGAAAATAAAAATATAAAATAAGAAAATATCACAATTGCAATAATAATATAAAAATTTAAATTAGTCTAACAAGAGACATGAGATTGACATTCTTAATTATATCAAGTTATAAGTACAACTTAAATTTAGAAAAATTAGATTTTCTAATGAATTTAATTTTGTGTTGCAGTTCAAGATATAGCACTTATAAGATCAAAAAATTTTATGGATTTTCATATAGGCTAACACACATTTCAAAACAAGATTAAAAAGAAGATAAAATAACTTATATTGATTTCATGATGAAGAATATTACATTCAATACAAATGATATCAATACACTCACAATCTAAAAACACATAAAACATAAAACACAAAACATAACATTAAAGCATAACTGCTAACAACACATCAGTGATACAAACACATCACATCACATTGAAAAGCATAAAGAACTACATTGATCACTCAGAAGGACTCTAATCTAGAGGAGGTTGCTGGTTGTATAAATTAAAATAACTATTCATCATAGTCATATTTGAGTTTATACCATCGATTTGCTCTCGCATCCAACTCATATCCTGATGGTACTTAGCATCCTGCATTTGTAGATGAGTTTCAATTTGATCAAAGCGTTGATCAAAATGAGTATCTAGACGATTAAATCTATGAGCCAAATCTTGATAATTTGGTTCACCAGCAGGTGCAGGTGGAGGTGCTTCTATTTCTTTCTCTAAGTCACTACTAATAAGTTATTCAAAATGTTCATCTTTATTAAAGATCGCTCGAAAAGATTTATCATTTTAGTAGAGAGGCTCCTCTTGATTTTGAACTGGATGGACTAGTTCATACTTTTTCTCCAAAATATAGGTCACAAGATGTCCTAAGGCTATTTTTTCTTTCTTTTGTGGGTGACATGGCCAATATCAGAAAGTCCATAAATGTAGTCAATGATCAATTGGGCTTAATCTATAGGTTGATTGGTCATAATTAGATAGGTCACTGTAGAAAGAAGAGGTGTGATATTGACTCGATCACTAGCTTCAGGAATAATGGATGTGCGAAGAACATGCTGGATGATACGGGCGTTGCGATTAAGAGTGACTACCTTAAGCATATGACCTACTCCTCTACATCCTCTAATTACTTGATTTATTGATGTCTAGTCATAGTTAGTGGAGGAGGTCAAAGTGTGGGCTCTAATCCCTTAAGTTTAAAAAAATTCCCAAGTTTTCTTTAGTGATTTTTACTTTCTTTTTTTAAACATAAGACCAAATCACAGATTGGTCAGAGTTAAAAGACATATTGGCAAGAAAGTAGTTGAAGGTTTCCTTATTATACAAATGGATAAGCGTGAGGATAAGGCCGAATTGGGTGGAAGTAAAAAGGTGCATTACCTTGAAAGTGAGTTGCTCCTAAAGAATGACTCTAGAGAGAGTGATTTTGGCAGAAGCAAATCTAGGGAAGGAATCTTCATTTGCCTTGGACAGGAAGTTTTCACTAGTATTTTTTGGTGGTCCCTTAAGTGTACGTACGAAAAATATTTCGTATGGACGAACGAATACGTCCAAAAATGAAATGACTTTTTGTACTCACACAAGTTACAAGGCATCCTTTCGTACAGACTTTTGACTAAGACGATCGTACAGACGAACATGTGTTCATCTAGGACGATCATAAATTTAAGATTATTTTTATGACAGTTTGAAATGTCCCCCACTTTGAAATGCCACGTGTTCGTATGGACGAACCAAAGGTTCGTACGTACGATCAAGAATAATTAATTTGATCTTATCCGTATAACTGCCTTCACAAGAACATATGACTGTATACACATCGTTCGGATGATTTTCACGATTGTACAGATGAATAGTAAAATGAAAAGTGAAAAACTGTATGCAAACCGTTCAAATCTGATAGTTAATACACTACATAATTCATCCCGTATGAAATGAATTTCATACAGATGATTATCACTTAAAAAAATTATGAAAACATTCAAAATCATGAATCTAGATGCGAGAGAACACAAAACAACATGGACAAAAATTCTTAAAACCAAACACAAACACAAACAAAACGATAGAAAATACAGAAAATCACAAAATCAAATGATTCACAAAATACTAATAAAAACACACATCAATGTTGCATAATCATTTTTATTTAAGCATTCAAATCAATTATAGTAAGTCTTGTTCTTAATGTACTGAAGGTATCAAAAGCTAGTGATTTTGTAAAAATGTCTGCAAGTTGTTTTTCTGTTGTAACATGAATGAGTTCAATTTCTCCCTTGGATATATGATCCCTTATGAAATGATGTCTAATGTCTATATGTTTGGTTCCTGAATGTTGAATTGAATTTTTAGAAATGCAAATAGGACTAGTATTATCAGAATAAATGAGAATAGTGCCTATAGTTAATCCTAAATCAATCAACTGTTATTTTAACCAAAGTACTTGTGCCACACAACTTCCTAATGCAATGTATTCAGCTTCAGCAGTAGATAGGGCTACTGAATTTTATTTTCTACTGGACCAAGAGACTAAAGAATTTCTAATAAACTAACATGTTTCAGAAGTACTCTTTCTATCAACCCTACAACCTGCAAAGTCAGAATTTGAATAATCAATTATTTCAAATGAAGAGCTAAACTTAGGATAACAAATTCCTAAGTTATGAGTTCCTAATAGATATCTTAAAATCCTTTTTACTAATGTCAAATGTGATTCTTTAGGATCTGATTGAAATCTAGCACATAAACAAACACTAAATATGATATCGGGCCGACTACCTGTCAAGTAAAGCAAAGATTCAATAATCCCTCTAAATTTCTTTTGATCAATAGATTTTCCCTTAGGGTCCTTATCCAACTGAACTGAGGAACTCATAGGTGTACTAACAGATTTAATATTGTTCATTTCATACTTTTTGAGGATGTCCTTAACATATTTTGACTGACTAAGAAATGTACCCTCCTCAATTCACTACTCATTGTTTTAGGAAAATCATCACAAATATTTTTATTTGAAGATCCAAAGATGATGTCATCAACATAAATTTGTATAATGAGTATATCCTCTCTAATTTTCTTCAAAAAGAGGGTTGTATCCACATGCCCTTTTTCAAAAGATCTCTTAAGTAGCAATGTGCTCAACCTCTCACACCAAGCCTTAGGTGCCTATTTCAATCCATATAATACCTTTTTTAGTTTGAAAATATGATTTGGGTGTTTAAAATTTTCAAAGCCTAGAGATTGTTATACAAAAATAGCCTCTTATATTATCCCATTTAAAAAGACACTTTTAACATCCATTTGGTACAATTTAAAATCCTCTAAAACAGGCAAAGGTTAACAAAACCCTAATTACTTAATGTCTAGCTACAGGGGCAAAAGTCTCCTCAAAATCAATTTCTTCAATTTGATTATACCCCTTAGCAACCAATCTAGCCTTATTTCTAATGACTACTCCTGAGTCATTCATTTTGTTCTTGAAGACCCACTTAGTTCCAACTACACTTTGATCCTTTGGCCTTATAGTTAATTCCCAAACTTTATTTCTTACAAATTGATTTAACTCTTCTTGCACAGCCAAAATCCAAAATTCATCCTAAAGTGCTTGATCAATATTTATGGGTTCTATGGTTAAAATAAAGGCTGAATGATTGACTTCTTTATTTAGTCCAAGTCTAATCCTTACACCCTCACTAGGTTCACCTATAATCAATTCCTTTGGGTGGTTCTTAGAAAATCTCAAATCTCTAGGCAAAGGGTTCTCTATCTCCAAATTTTCTTCCAATTTTTTTTTTAAATTTATTTTATTTATCTTTTGGGAGTTAATCTCTATCTCATCTTCTTCAACATTTGGCTCTTCTAAATTTCAAGATTCATCAAATACAACATGTGTGGTTTCTCAATTACTAAAGTTCTTTTATTGAATACTCTAAAAGATTTTTTAACACATGAGTATCCTATAAAAATACCTTCATTTGATTTTGGATCAAATTTTTCTAAGGCAGATTTTCCACTGTTATGAATAAACACCTTACATCCAAAAACATGCAAATGTGATAAATTAGGTGTTCTTCGCTTTAGCAACTCGTAGGGTATTTTATTTTATTTTAATCTTACATTCACCCTATTCAAAATATAACATGCAGTGCTAACCACCTCAGCCCAAAAATATTTAGGAAGTGAGTATTCTGCCAATATGGCTCAGGCGTCATTTTCAATTAATGTTCTATTTTTCCTTTCGACTACTTCATTCTGTTGAGGGGTTCTAGGTGCATAAAATTGTGATCAATTCCTTTCTCCTTACAAAAATTCTCAAATTTTTTATTCTCAAACTCTCCTCTATGATCACTTTGAATAGTCATAATTTCACATCCTAGCTTCCTTTGAATCCAAGTTAAAAAGGTTCTAAATTCCTCAAATGATTCACTCTTATGATATAGAAATCTAACCCATGTGAATCTAGAATAATCATGCACAATCACAAATCCGTATACCTTTTCTCCTAGACTTACAGTTCCAACTAGTCCAAAAAGATCCATAAGCAAAATCTTCAATTGTTTACTAGTTCTAAGATCTTTATTGGACTGAAAAGAGAACTTCAGCTATTTTCTTTAATTGGCATGCATCACAAAGGTGGTCCTTAGTAAAGTCTAGTTTTGGTATACCTCTTACTAGGTTTTTTTGAGTAATCCTCCTAAGGTTTTTCATGCTAGAATGACAAAGTCTCTTATGCCAAAGCTATGACTCATCATAAATAGTTTTTAAACAAAAAGCAGTAGGAGTTTTAATGCAATTCAAGTCTAGCATATACACGTTGTTTACCCTTATACCATTCAAAATATCATTTCCATTTATGCTTAATATACAGCTAGTAGGAAAAATTTTACACAGTATTCCTTTATCACATAGCTGACTAATACTTAACAAAGTATGCTTTAAGCCTTCTACTAATAATATATTTTCAATGAAAATGTTCTTAAGATTTCCAATCATGCCTGACCCCGACCACCTTTCTTGTGGTGTTATCTCTCCAAGTGTAACCTTGCCTCCACTTCTGGCTTCCAGCTATATTAATTATGCAGTATCTCAAGTCATATGCTTTGAGCAACAACTATCCAGGTACCATATGCTCTCATGAGGTCTTGTGTGAGAGCGACCCTGCAAAATTATCAAACAATAGACCTGGGAACCCAAACAAGTTTGGGTTCTCCTTTAGGTAATTTATAATCAGATACATGTATGATATATCTAGGTTTATGCATCTTAGGTCTCCACACCAAATAAGTTTTCTTCTTTAAAGTATAGGTGTGCGCTATATCTCCAAACAATCCATAATTATTACATTTGACTTTTGGAAATGGATTCCTAAGTCTTCTTATACTCATCTGTCTATTCAGGGATTACATAAATTTAGGATACAAAATAGGATTAGTGAAATCTTCAAGTCTAGGGGTATCATATTTTCCTCGAGAGCTTTTATCTTCAATTTATAAAATGAATTAATATCTTTCAAAATTCGATTCGTATAATTAATTCTATAAATTTTGCTCTCAGATTAATCCTTAAAATTTTAAATTCTTTTTCAAGTTTTGCATAGGATAAATTTAATCTTTCATGATTTTTATTCAAGTCGTCATACTCATCAAGTAATTTTATGTTGTTGTCGTCAATTAAAGCATCATATTTCCTAAGGATCTCTTGTTCTTTTTGTATTTCCAGAAATTTTAAAATCAGATTAGTATGCATTTTCTTTAACTTCCTATATGCATTGTGTATGTGTTCAGAGACTTCAAAAAGTTCATTATAAGTCAATTCACATACCTCTTCTTGATCTGATTGATCAAGACTATCGGCCATTAAGCATAGATTAGTGACTTCCTCTTCCTTTTCCGTCTCAGAGGAGTCTGAAGCTAAGTCCGCCCAGAAAGCTCTTTAGAATTTTCTCTTTCCCTTCTTCACAATTTGTTTCTCCTATACCTTTTCCTTGCTAAGAGCGTCTTTGAGTTTTGGGCAGTCTGACTTAATATGTCCAGGTTTTCTGCACTCATAGCAAATAACATCATTTGAAATCTTTATATTTTTATTAAATTTACCTCGATTCTATTACTGGTGTCTCTTTTACTTCCTCTTTAGAAAGCTTTTGAATTGTCTAGTCATTAGTGCGATATCATCTTCATCCTTAGGTTGTGAGATTTCACTCACTGACTCCTCCACTTTCAGTGCAATATTCTTCTCCCTTCATGGTTCACCTGCATCAATCTTTCTTTGACTCACCCCTTACTCATAAGCAATTAGTGATCCAAGAAGATTATCTATAGAGTAAATATTTAAATCTTTAGACTATGTAATTACAGTTATTTTAGCATCATAAGTAGTAGGCAAACAACGAAGTATCTTATTAACAATTTCATTATTTGTTAGTTCCCTACCTAATGCATGCAAAGAGGTGACTATTTGTGTGAATCTTGTGTACATGTCAGAATTAGATTCATTGGGTTTCATAAAAATAATTCATAGTCATGTAACAAGATATTAAGTCTAGACTGTTTAACTTTATTAGTCCCCTCATATGTTATACAAAGTCTATCCCATATGTCATTTCCACTCTTGCAGGTGGAAACCCGCATGCAATCTTCAGATTTAAATGCACAAAAGAAACTATTCAAGCATTTGGCATTCAGTTGTGCTAAGTCACGTTCTTCTACTGTCTAGTCTGCAAAAGGTGTTTCAACTCTAACTCCATCAACTAATCTAGTTGGTTTTGTATACCTTTCCTGAACTAAGATCCACATATGATAATCAACTGACTGTAAAAATGTAGACATGCGTGTTTTTCAAAAATCAAAAGGAATATTATTAAACAATGGAGGTCTTGTTATAGAGTAACCCTTAGGTGTGTTTTTGTTTCAAAATGTAGCCATGGTCGTTAATCAAAAAGTAGTCTAAGCTTATGATTTTGAAACTATGCTCTGATACCACTTGTTGAAACTTGTTCAATATGAATTAGGTTATTAGACCTAAGCTTATATCTTAGCGGCTAACCAAGAGGGGGGTTGAATTTGTAATTTAAAAATTATCCCTATTTTGAAATTTAAATCGATAATAATTTTAGTGAATTTTTGTAGAAAAAGTTTTTTTTTTCAACCACAAATTAAATAATACATTAAAGTAAAAATAAAATGTAGCGGAAAATAAAAAGACACAAGATTTATAGTGGTTCGGTCAAATACGACCTACATCTACTCCCTGAAGGCACCCTCCGAGTATTGCACTAATACCACTAGTGACTCTCCTTTTGCACCAACAGCAAGGCGGCGAAGCCTTTACAAAACTCTCTTCCACCACTACCCGATGCTGCTCAGAACTGTTGTCCTTTTACACTTTCCAAGTATTGGCAGAGAACCGTCGTCCTTTTACACTCTTCAAGTATTGGCAGAGAACCGTCCATCCTTTCAGATTCTTTAAGTGTGGGCAGAGAACCCTTCGTTCTTTCACACTCTCCAAGTGTTGGCAGAGAACCCTTCGGCTGTTCACACTCCATGAGTGTCGGCAGAGAACCAGATCTCCTTGACAGATCTTCTCACGAGAAATCTAGAAGGACGAGAGAAAAGAGTGAAGTAATCACAAATCATAATTGGAGATTCTTACCTTTGAGTACCAAGTGAATTCTTCATGCTCCAGTAGTAAGAGTCCTCCTTCAATCACTCTCTTCTTCACTCTCCCTTAAGTTTACATGAAGACCAGCAAGCAAAAAGATTACAAGGCAGTTTACAAAAGACCTTTTATATGAAAGACATGAAAAACTGTCCAAAAAATATGAATTTTCAATTTTACGTACATGATCATCCCGTATGATCGTGATTTTGTACATACAAATAGTGTAAAACTATTACGTAGGAACTCTTATGTGCATTGGGACGAGATGACTTCGTACCCGATCATCGTCCCGTATAAATTTAGTTCATCCGATACGAACAATTATTTTAAAGCCATGTTGAAACATAACTGTAGACGATCCATATGTTAAAAGAATAGAGAACATCGTCCTGTGACGAAAGTTCATGTTCATCTTGACGAATTATACAAACCTTTAAACCCGAGAAGATCGTCCTGGGACGAATGGTGTGTTTGGTCTAGACGGACTGTTCAAAATGAGAATCCCAAGGATAACGTCCAGCGTTGAATTTGGTATTTCATCTGGATGATCCGTTTAGAGTCATGATTGAGAGGAGATCATCCTGGGATAAATTGGGTATTTCGTCCGGACGATCCGTTTAGAGTGAGGATCCCGAGGACATTGTCCATAGATGAACTGGGTATTTTGTCTGGACGATTAGTTCAAGTTATGAATCCAGAGAAGATCTTCTTGGAATGAATGGACCATTTCATCTGGACGAACAGTTCAAAGTGAGAAATTAGAGGACATCGTCCAGGGATGAATTTGGCATTTCATCTGGAAGATTAGGACTTAGAAAAATTTCTTCACTTTTCTGTTCGTTCCATTGCTCTCCGAGGGGTATAACTGACTTGATCGTCCCGTACGAACAATGTTCGTCCCGTACGATCAGTAAAAAAAATGACCTTTCAAAGATCTCCCTTAGTGTGTATGTGTGTGCTAAGTTGCTCAATTTCAATCGTACTCTTTCTGACTCAATTAAGTGAAAAATACAAACTTCAAGATACAAAATATGATATGTTGAATTTGTTTTGAAGTCTTCAGTAGTCTGGAGTACGATTATCCTGAAATGTTAGTCCACACAAGAGCAAACACAATTCTTCCAAAAAGTGTTGGGAGAAAATAATAATTGGAAAAATAATATTTGGAATCATCAAAACTATACAAGTTGCAAGAATGTAAAACATGTAAATAGCAACTCTCTTACATGTGCTCATAGGAGATTTAGAACCCACATCCACTTTTTCAAAAAAATTTAATTTTTAAAACTCAGTTAGTCTTCTTTGGAAAAAATTGAAACCAATGATGATCACTATCGTCATCTTCAAATGATTGATTAGTACATGATAATTTCTCCCTTTAGGAAGATGTATAATTTCTTATCAGGATTGTTAATATGAAATTAATGATATTTCTTCCAAATTATTATAGTTAAATATAAATATAATGTCATTTCAACCCTTCAAGGTAAGATCTAATTTTTTCATGAACTATTACAACCTAGATGAAACTTTCAACTTCATTATCTAAACCCGTTAAGGAATTATATCTTCACTTCTCGAGGTAACATATCATTCATAATGATGTGTTTTATTATGAGATTAAAATCATGAATTAAAATTTCTAAAATAAAACTAATTTTTCAAAGCCTATTTTTTAAACTTTCAACACAAATAAAAAAATGGCACACCCAATGGGACAAAATCTCTCTCTATATCTCTAATAATGGAGAAATTATATTTCATTGGAAGTTATAACTACATTTCCTTTTGTTAGCCTATTTACCAATTTCCTCCTTGGGTGAGCTTAGCCAATATAAAAAAATACATGTCAAAAAGAGAGGTGAGAAACCTCTACCCAAATTAGTCTTTGATATTTTTGCCCCTAAGTCAATTGGTGGAGAGAAAGAGTTAAGTCAATTTCCTAGGGCCTTCACATCAATTTTATAAGCTGACATGATTGAGTTTAACTCAATATGTTGAGCTTTAAAAATTGAAGAAGGTCTACTTAATTTCAACCTTAAATTCAAATTCAAATTCACTCTCAAATCTCAAGTTTAAATTAGGCCTTGACATTTCACCCCCAAAATAATTATTAGGGTAAGAGAGTGTAAAGACAACTGGTTTGGAATTTTCTCTTATAAATTTTGCAAACCTTATGTTGAATGAAATTAAACATTTTTTAGTTTCAAAGTTCAAAAAAAAAAAAAAAATCCCTCAATTTCAAAATCTTAGCTCTAATACAAAATCTTTCAAATTCATTTTGATTATCATTGTTATATGTTATGCTACAACATCACTATGTAGCCTAGCATATACAATGAAAATCTGAATCTTTTCAAATCATAGGTGGCCTTTGCATCTTATCATCATATGTTAGGTTATAACATTCTATGTCCCAGCATATGTGATAAGATAAATGGTCCCTTATTAAATTCTCAATTTTTATTTCAAAATCCTAATTCAAATTCCAAAAAAAAAACTCATTTTGCTAAAATGGCCGGCAAGCTGATTTTTACCTTCGAGAAGGGCTTGACTTGTGAGGAAATTAATTTTGGAAGTGCAATTCAATTTTGGTTTGGGTTTTTAGACTTTTGAACTACCAATGAATTGAGAGAAACTAGTCGACTTGGATGCTACTAAATTTGACAATCCTGTAATAGAATTGGTTCTGGGACCAGCGACTGACTCCCTCAATCCCAATAAGGATGAGGAATAGTTAAAAGCTCTTATAGAGACTATCAAAGTTAAATCTATTTTTGAGAAGGGATCGGGTTCTGAAATCCCGTTCACCAGCAAGAATCAATGAAAGAATTATCTAAGAACGGTAAGGAAGAAAATCACTAAGGAAAGAAAAGTTGTTGAATTAAAAGCCATAGGCTAGGTCAAGATAGAGGCTATTGAGGATCTACCTATTCTTGCTTCCTCTCCACTCCTTAGGGGGAGTCGATTTCAGGAGAGGATAACTAGGATAGCTAGTTCCCTACCATGCTCAATGGATTACTCTACTAAGAAAACTTAAAAGGAGAAGCAACTATAGAGGACTAGAATGCTTAAAAATATAATTCATACCTATACTGCCCATGCTAGAGAAACCAAGGAATAATATATGAGACACCTAAAGGTGGTTATCTCACATAAGTTTGATAAAGAAATCTTGAAGGAAGAAAGGTCTAAAGCAAAGAATCTAACTCCCTAGCCTTTCTAAAGAATACGAAGTTTACTAGACAACCAGTAACATTTATGTTAGTTGATGGATACCACTGGATACCACACCCCTTCATCCTCTAAGACGGAGGGAATTTTATTGACCGAATTTGGCAGGCCATCAATCCCTGCTTCAAAATTTACAAAGTTAGCCTCAATAGTGGTTAGGTCCATAGATCAAGATTGGAATAAATAGACTGTTGAAGCCAAGGGAAAGAGGCCCAAATCCCCTAAGAAGTAGTATGTTCTTATGAAAGTCAGCAAAATTGAATATGCCTAGATTCTGCCAAATGTTCCTGAGCTCCCTACCCAATGATCTAAGGACTCTACCCTACCTGGTAAAGGAGTTATTACCCTTCAAGCTCCTTCATCATCCTCAAGAGTAAATGTACCTCACCCTATAGTGCATGCCACCCTTTACCCCGGGATACTTGAATGGGAAGGGATAGACCCAAATATAGACCAAGAGATGGTTTATTAAATGGAAGAAGAGCTTGCCTCTATAGAAGACCTGAAGCTACAAGACATTCTTTCCAAACTGAATCAAAACGAGTATGAGGAAATATTAAATTACAAAGGACACTTACCAGTCGACTCTGAGATAATTGATCACATACCAGTCGATGAGGTAGTTCAAGAGATTAGGGATATTTTGAAATGGAAAGAAGAAGAAGGAGCTTTTGATCCAGAACTTTATGATTTAATGATGGAAGAATATGTGACTACTGGTAACATTTATATGGTTGAAACCAGGGGATCAGTAAAGGAAACTGGGCCAAATAAACGTCGTTCTGGCAAGGAAGAAGGTTCAATAACTGTTGATTTAGATTCTGATGGATCCGTAAGAGCTAGGGATGATGATCAACACATTAAGAACTTGGATGCAAAAGTTGCATACATGTTACTACATGTCAAGGAAATGTAAGAATGGTTGGACAAGTCACAACATCCTTTGTTTAAGTAACAACAACTTGTCATTTAAGTAGTCATTGATCTAGAAAGAAAACTAGAATCAAGATCAAAGGAACTTGAGTTAGTGTCAATAATTCCCCCAATCCAGCAGCCAGTTCCTTTAATTCCCCTAGTCCAACTAGTATTTCCTTCAGTTCTTTCAATCCCTCCACCACCCGTTCAGAAAGATCTTAAATAGTTAATTGAGGACCAGTAAGGGAGGCTTTAGCCCATTCCCAAGGGATTATATCTATTCAAAATAATAGACCCTACCCTGAGGAATATAATTTAGTCCCATATCTGAAGGGCTTTGTGCCACCATCCTTTAAAATTTTTATGAGAATTAAAAATCTAAGTTAAGAACTAGCCAACTTATGAGCGAACTGTTGCAACACAGAAGGGTCGAATGCTCTACTTGTTTGCTAATTTATTAGTATTCTTTATGGCATTGCTTTTTGGTGGTATGTTGATCTGCCCAATGGTTCTATGAGGACCTTTAATGAACTAAAAATTGTATTCTTAAAGAGATTTTATGGAATGCAGCAGCACACAATTGTGGGCGATCTGGTTATCAAAAATTGAAAGCTAGGAGAGTATTTAGTTGAGTATATCCTGAGGTGGAAAAGCCTCTTGATGAAATGTGAAACTTAGTTATAAGAGCAACACATAGTGGAGATCCTTTTGAAGAATATCCAAGGGTTTGTTACTTTTCTCCTGAAAGTCTTCATAATTAAAACCTTTGAAAAGCTTCTAAATAAAGTAACCTATAGGAAGAGTCTCCCAGGATGTCATACTTAAGGGATCTATCCGATGAAAAGAAAGTTGATAAGCCCATTAAGTCCTTTAAGAAAAGAGCAGTAATCATTTCATATCAGGTAGCCATTCTAACATTAATTCGAGTATCAATGATATGACGTTGAATATGTGATTAAGGGTGATTTGCAACCATTTTATATTTAATAGATCGAGATCGATGAGGATGCCACATACTACACACCAAAAGGTTCGTCTTCCCATTCTATGGTTAAGATCAATATTGAAGAGAAAATAATTGAGCAAAGATTCAATCAAAATCAAGAATCAAAAGAAGAAAAGAAAAAAATCAAAAAGTATAAGAATCAGATAGTAAAGATGAAATTGAAATCATATTCCTTAGGCCTCCAAACATATTACTTCAAAGAGGCAGGAGGATGGCTCAAAGGGCACATGGTTGAGGCTGTGTTTCATTTGAAAGAAGAGCAACCCTAGTGTATATTGATCTTAAATCAAGTTCTGATGAAAAGCCAAAAAATGGGATGTTGTAATTCCTTTTGATTACCATAAAATCAATCCTCCTCCAAAGTTTGATCTGGCGTTAGAATAAGATAGTGAGCCTAAGTTTGACGCTCCAAAAGTTCAAAGTGATGAGCCTGAATTGACCATGTACAAAATACTTGGTAGGAAAATTGAAGCCTTAACCATAACCCCACTATCTGTAGGAAGGTTTGCAGCATTAGTGATTAAGAAAGCTCCTAACCTAGATGGCTAAGTAAGGAAAGTCTATAAGTTCTATCCTAGCTCCTCCTCCTAAGGAAAAGAAGAAGATGCAACCCCTGAGGATACATATTTTATTGAATTAATGGAATTACCTTTTAGTTACTTTCCTACTATTGTTAGAAGTCTTATCTCTAAGGTTCTCACACTGAGTCAATGGATTAAGGGTCAAACTCATTACCACGAAAGTCTTTGGTATACAAAAAAATAAGAGAAACTTGGTAAGTGGTATCGTATTTGGTATTGTTAGCATATTTAACGATGATTAATATTGTTTTGTAATAGCTGATCATCTTGGATTTAAGAATGTTTCTATGGAAGTCATCGACTCCCTAGGCAGACTTTATTTGGAGACTTTGGATGACTCCGATGAACTTCAAGTTTGGGATGCATCCCTCGAATTCAAAGAAGATATTAAATCGACATTTGATGAAATGAAAGAGGTTAACCTTGGAACAAAAGATGACCCTCGCCCCACTTTTATAAGTTCATTGTTGAGTGAGGATGAGTGTATGGGTTTTGATTCAACTTCTTTTTGAGTTTAGGGACTGTTTCGCCTGTATATATGATGAAATGCTGAGTTTTTCTACCAATTTAGTAGTCTATAAACTTAGAATCTGGCATGATGTCATTCCTGTCAAACAAGCTCCTCTATGCATACTCTTAGAAATTAAGCAACAAGTAGTTTTTAAATCAATAAGGTAGTTGAGGCCGGATTTATTCGAGAGGAATAATATCCCTCTTGGGTAGCCAGTGTTGTACTAATTTGAAAGAAGAACAGTCAAATTTAGATTTGTGTCGTCTATACGGATCTGAATAAGGCATATCCCAAGGATAAATTTATTTTTCCCAAACCTGAGCTTATGGTGGACATTGCCTCTTCGCATGTTTTTTCTTCTTTATAGATGGCTCGTCTGGTTACAATCAAATCAAGATGACCTTGGAAGATTAGAGAAATATTGCATTTAAGACCCCTATAGGAATCTTCTATTATAAGGTAATGCAATTTGGCCTTAAGAATGGTGGTACAACCTACCAGCATGCCATGACTCATATCTTTGATGATTTAATCCATAATCGAGTGCTATATTTATGATTTGGTTATCAAGAGCAAAGTTAAAGACCCTCACCTATATGACTTAAGAGTCATTGTTTGAGTTGTTGTGCTGCTAAGACCTAAAAATAAATCCTTTAAAGTGTTCTTTCGATTTCACCATAGGGAAATTTTTTGCCTTCGTAATGAGGCATCGCGAAATCAAAATTGATCCTACCAAGATCTAAGCCATCTTAAATATGCCTCCTACTGAGAGTCTTACTCAACTAAGGTCTCTCCAAGGTAGGTTATCATATATAAGAAGGTTTATATCAAATCTTTCTAGAAGATGTCAACCTTTTACTATCCTATCTAAGTATGACACTAAATTTGTTTAGGATGAGAAATTTTAAAATGATTTTGATATCATCAAAGAATACATTACTAATCTACCAATCTTGGTGTTTGATTGAAAAATGTAGTTTTGAAAAAGGATTAATTTTCTTTGGGAATATTAATTATTTTGAATTTTGAAATTGAACACGTCATTATGAATAGTATATCGCCTTGAAAGGCGAACATATCGTTCTCTAATGGGTTCAAATTTTAGAATTTTTAATTTATCCAAATTATCGTAGTCAAATCAAAGGGGAACAATATATGATCTCGAAAGATCAAAATGACATTCAATCAATTATTTAACTATAATAATTCAGATAAGAGATCGTTAATTTTATAATCAAAATAATGATAATAAAATAATATATCTTCCCAAAAAAAGATGATATTACCTATTACCGATAATTTGAATATGACAATAATGATCGCCATTTTTTTGTTTGAATTCCCAAAGATAATTAGTTAGAGGTTCTAAACATTTTGATTTTGAAAATTAAGTCGGGGTTACTAAATCTTCTACGAGCGCAAGCCCTCGTAGTTAATTACATTGTAGGGAAACCAGAATCATCCTACGAATACTCTCGATTAAAATAGTGGTAGAAATTTTATTTAAGATTTTCAAAGATCGATATCAAAGGAGAAAAAGGGTAGGAATTTTCAAATGGTACTGGTTCAATGTTGAGCACTTATTTCTGGAGTCAAAGGAGGAGAAGTAGGAGGTGTTTTGAAATTCTGAATTACTTCAGAAACACCTCAGCCTATCCTAAGTGTTGGGCTTGAATTTGATTGAAAGATATTTAAGTTTGAATGTTCAATTTTATTAGAAAGTCAGGATTCAATTCCCGGAGGTTGAGGTCTTATAGCCCGAGCTCACCTTAGAACCTAAGTCTAAATTGGGTACTAAAAAGTGACCCAAACCTAGCTAATGCAGTGTAAATATGGACTTACCCCGGCCTAGATTGGGGAGCCAGCTAAACCACCTAAGCGCTTTAAAATTATGTATCAAGTCATTTAATGTTGAGTGGTAAGGATGTTATTTAAGAAAAGTTTGAGGAGTTGGGGCCGACATCTATAGCAGATCCTAATTGGCCCCTTAGACTTATGTTGGGTGTTTAATGTCTAAATAGATGCAATTAAAATTTTAGACTCGATTTAATTTGTTACTAATGCAATGCATGCTAGTCGACTCAATTAAATGCTTGAATTTAAAAGAAGAATTTTGAAATGAGAACTCCCGACGGT
The DNA here is from genome assembly GCA_019514585.1 of Dendrobium officinale. Classification (NCBI taxonomy): domain Eukaryota; kingdom Viridiplantae; phylum Streptophyta; class Magnoliopsida; order Asparagales; family Orchidaceae; genus Dendrobium; species Dendrobium officinale. The sequence continues at coordinate 453,839 of CM033698.1, read as the reverse complement.
CCCGGACTTACTTATTAAAGCGTTAGAGTTTCTATGTTGACTTAAAATTTTTAATTTGATTTAAGTAGAAAATTTTTATTAAGTCCTTAAGAGCCTACAATCGGATTCTAGGCTAAAACAAAGATTGACATGCAAAAGCACCAAAAAACTACTAAAAGTAAGCAATCTTATATCTCAATCAACATTAAATATTAATCAAATCAATTAAATTAATATTCAAACTGAAAGTCCATAGGCAAGTGCCTTTTAACATTACATCCCAGAATTGTAGAAAAGTAAAGAGGCCGGGCACCACCGACAATAACCCGGATTATACTCCTAAGACTTAAGTGATTTTGAGATTTGAGATTCTTCTCGCTATCCACTTCTTCACCTTCTCACGAGCATCTTGATTCGTCGGTTCTAGATATCCAAATGAAAAGAAACTCCCCCTTGGATGGGATGTTATCTTTTCTCTTTGGATATTTTAAAAGTATCCTAACTTGATTTCCAAATGAAAGAAGACTCTCCCCTTTAGGGATGTCTTCTCCTCTTTGGAATTCAAGTTGGATCTAAACATCCCAACTCAAATCACTTTGAATATTTTACAACCATGTTATAATCAAATTACATTTGAATTTAAAAGTAAAATCTATACTCGATCCTGCAGGGTTATCATAATAATCAGCAATTATATAAATAATCCCAAATAGTTAATATTCAATCTCAAGCAGTTAATATTCAATCTCAAACAGTTAATATTCAATCTCAAGTAGTTAATATTTGAAATTTAAAAAGCTTAATTACTCACAACACAGAGTGCAGAAAAGTAAACAAACACATCAATTCTAAGTTAGCAAACAGGATGCAATGAAAGCTAGAAAATCCAGCACACAGCAAAAAAGTAAAAACAGGCCTATCCTAAAACTAGAGTCTGTGATCCTAGCAAGACATCTAAAGTGTGTGTGTTAGGCTGTGTGGTTTTGATATGTCCTAAATAGGATACTTATATTGAAGTTACTTAAGGTTCGATTGGTTGAAAGGCTTAAGGGATTTAAGTTTGAATTTAAATATTGATGGCTTGAAATTAATTTTAAAATGTGTTTCAAGGGGTTATAGGTTACCACCTTTGTTTCTCACCGAGGTCGTGAAGTTTATTTCACCTTCCTTGGGGCTAATTTAATAGCCTCGTAGGCCTGGGTTACCCAGTGGTACCCGATATGATTAAATAATTTGATTTGATTAGAGTTTGAAGGTTAATAAATTTTACTTAAAAGTGTTTGATTGCTGATTTTAAGAGTTGGTTAGACATTTCTAGAGTTTTAAAATAATTTTGAATTTTTAAGAATTTTTGGAATATTTTAATCATTTAATTAAGGGGTTAGAAATTGACTTTTTGATTAAGAGTGTTTTCTGGAAAATTAAAATTTTATTAAAATAGTAGACCTTAATACAATCAGTTAGACTATAAGTACGCTGAAATCAAATTTTTCTGCATTTTATTGTGAAGGTTTGAAGTTTTGATCTAATTTTGACTTAAGGTTTGACCAAAATGTTGATTTTTTAAAATTAATGATTTTCTAGAACTTTAATATTTTTAATAAATATTAGAAATTATTATGAATTGAATGCAAGTTATTTTGGTCAATTTGGATGTTTCTTGAATTAATTATGAAGCTTTGAAGTTTGATGTATTTAATGAATTTCGAGATCGTTTAATTAGGGGGCCTTTTTATGGTTTTGCTCCAAATGAGTTCCCAACTCCTTGAAATCAACTCCAAAGGATAGGAATGACCTAAGGAGAGATTCCCAAGTGTTTGGTAATTTATTGGAATTTTTAATTATTATTAATTAATTAAATTAATAAAATATTAAATTTTATTTAAAATTAAATTAAGGTTTAATTTGCTGTCAAATCAAGGAGCTTTTAATTTTCATTGGTTAAGGATTCAAATCTGGTACGTTAGAGGGGTTATACATAATTTTTGGATTTAAATTAGATTTATTACATTTTCTGGAAGGTTTTAAGGCTTAATTAATGAATGAATTAATTAAACATTTTAATTAATCCTAAAATCAGAGAAAATGTCTCTAAGGGCTGAAAATGTCACTATGTTTGAAGTGTCTAAATTTCAAATTCAAGTGAGGTGTGTCCTAATCACAATGAATTTTCTAAGTTTTCTAATCAAAGTCCTTAATTTTTGTCCTTAATGACACTATGTTTAATAGGTTTGAATCAAAGTTCTACTAACCCTTTTTTTGACTAACATACATAGCATGTAATCACACCAAACAAATCCTAGATCTAGGAGAGCCTAAATCCAAGTGGTGGGTGCGCAATCCTAAGCATGCAAGTACTAAACAAGAGACATGTAATTAAGATAAGGTTAGTGAACAATCAATGAATGATTATTCACTAATCATCCCCATTAATTCTATTCAAATAGACTTAATCTATGCTTAGAATTTCAATAAATCTCTCAAGAGTTAATGATTTAAAGTATATATTTAATTTCAAAATAGATTTCGAAATAAATCTAGGTATGTATATTAAGTGACTATATATAAGTCTATTTGAATTTCAAAATAGATTCGCGTCATTCACTTAATCTAGTCAGCGGTTCGCACACGCCGTCCGATCCCCGCACCTTGGAACCAATGGTCCTGATGCCGTCGGGTGAGAGATTTGAATGGCAAAAGGCATTGCACGATTGGACGGACCGCGGAAGGGATAAACTATGACCATTGATCATGAGATCAATGGTCCCCAATTTAATGCAGTTATAAAACTACATGATCTGAGCCCTAGAACTAGTTTTTTGGCTCTTTTTCAAAATATACTCGAAGAAATTTAATAAAATTTTAAATTTAGATTAAATAACTGAAGAGAATTAATGGGGATTCAAAAAAGCGGCTTAAAACGAGCTTATGGAAAAGCTATTTCGAACTATGTGTCTTGAACTAGGGTTTCAATTTTACCTTGATTCAATGGACGATTTGGACTGCTTAATGGATGGTTGAGCTTGTTGATTGTCCATGCTCATTTCCTCTGTTGAAATCGAGTTCTGAAATGCCATGGATTGAGAGATATGGCTCCTGGTCTGAGTTGGCCCTTCACTCGCCGGGAAGCTTGCTGGCGGCGGATCTGACCGGTGGATTTGGGTGTAGAACCCTAGGGGAGACTATTGGGTGTTTAAATGAGCTAAGATCCAGCTCTGGGATGCTTTGGATGGTTGGAGATGATAGGGATTAGAGTCCGGGTTCAAAATAGGGTATTGCCCTATTCAAACGTCCCCAAGCCAAATAGATGGCTAGGATCTATTGGGAGAGCTTCTAGATGTTTGCCACCTGCCCCTAGGGTGGTTGGAGGCAAAAGGAAACAAGGACAAGACACATGGAAAGTGAGCTTTGTCCTCATACAAGCATGTGGGTTTGATTTAAACCCTTTGATCTTGATTCAAGGGTCTGGATGAAGTGCAGGAAGGTTCTATCTAGAGAGCCTTCAAATAGCTGGAACGAGTTTATGATGGAAGGGATTAGCTTAACATGGGAATTTGACCACCTTTAATCCATTTGAATGCTTGTTGACCATGTTGATTGCTCAATATCCAAGTGGACTACTGATATGGCATCCCAATAGATCAAATGAGCTGGTGGGAGGCCTTGGTGGGGGGGTTGAGCTAACTTGAGTCAAGCCATTTAGGCAATTGAAGGTTTGTTGACCAAGCCTTGACTGGTCAACTAACCACTTTGACTGCTGAGGTGGCAGCCAAGTGGCCTCAAGGATTGGTTAGACTAAATTAAAACCAAGGCGAAGTGAAGGGATTGAGACTTGAGTTTGATATGGGGCATTGGAATAGATTTAACCAAATATTAGAGTTGACTTGCTCAACTTTACTTGGATTTGACTGGCCAAACATTAAGGTATGATTAGTCCAAAATTGGGAGTTGATTTGAAATTTAAAATGGGTTTGATATGTTAAATGGGTTAAAATAACCCATTTAGAGCCTTGAGGAGCATTTGAGTCAATCTAGGTTGGCTGGGTCAACCAGGTTGACCTAGGGGGTGAGTCTGGGTTAGACAGGTTTGATTTGATATTTGAAACTTGTTGGAGGTGATTACATTCAATTTGGATGTCGTTTGATTTAAAATGAGTATTTGAACCCCAAAAGGGTATTCTAGTCATTTTGACCCCTGGTCAACTGGGGATCAAAGTAGGTCCAACAAAATACAGTTTAATGTTCAATAGGTCAGGATTAATGGTATGGAAGTGATTAGAGGCTTCGGGGAAGGTTCTAAGGTCAGGATCTTCTAGATGACAGGTCCAGTGGCATAGGTCGTAAATATTTGAAGGTTTTACAGCCTTTGAATTTTGATTTAGTTTATGGGGTTAGAGACCTTAGAATGGGCTCCAATTTGGAGGATAGCCTCCAAAGATATGTCTTATCACTTTGCAAGTGATAGACTCTGAATCAGAGGTCATTTGACTGGGTTTTAAAGTATTTGAAAAATTCATGAAAAAGGCTTTCAGGATAAAGCCCTTGAACCTTGGATTTGAGTCTGGATTTCTAGATTTGAAATGGGTTTTGAGTTTGAATGATTGGATTTGAATTATCCATATCATTTATGATCATTTAGGATGATCATGAGTGACAGTATAGGGTTGAAGTTTGATAGATGCAGGATCAGGGTTTTAACTGAAGTTTGGATTTTGAGCTGGTCTGAAGTCTAGTTTTGATTGAGACTTGAATTGAATTGAGATCTGGATTGGATTGAGATTAGGATTGATTTGAAGTTTGAATTTAACTAAGATCTAAATTAATCTCATGGTCTGGATTGATCTAAGGTTTAGGCAGCTCCTAAGGCCTGAGAAGATCATAGGGTCTGGATCTGGGAGAGTCTTAGGGTCTAGAATAGATCCTACGACTAAAGTCTAGAAAATTCTTAGGGTCTAGAGTAGATCCTAAGGTCTGGAGTCTAGAAGAATCTTGGGACCTAGATGAATCCTAAGGCCTGGAGTTTGGAAGAATCCTAAGACCTAGAATAAATTCTAAGATTTAGATTCTAGAAGGATCCTAGGATCTAGAATAGATCCTAAGGTCTAGATCTAGGAGAATCCTAAGGTTTAGATTGATTTGGGAGAATCCTAGGGTCAAGGTAGATCCTATGGTCTGGGGTCTAGATTGATGTAGGGTCAGGATCGATCTGGAGTCTGGGTGGGTCCCCATTGACCTCATACAAAAATGAGGTCAACACTTGGCAGCCCATGTTTTAAGTAAACCTCTTATTCTCTACAAATGCTACCCTCGACGAGTCTCTTGACACTCTTCTAGCTCAAATAAATGATGAGTGGAGAAAGAAAGCATTCTATTAACTGAGCCAAAGACTTCTCCCCATAGAAATTGGGTACCCTTCAATTGAGAAGCATTGTCTTGCCTTAGTTTTTATAGCCAAAAACTAAGAAAATACATTCTTTCTCATCAAGTTAGTTTGATTTTAAGAGTTAATATATTGCAATATCAAATTACCTTACTTACATTGTCAGGATGTTTGGCTCAGTGGACTATGATATTACTTCAATTTGAAATCACTTTCATTCCCCTACATGCTGTGAAATGATAGGATGTTACTGACTTTCTTACAACACACCCGCTGCTGGCAAATTCTCCTTTAAATGATCATTTACCTAACAAACAAATCATAAGTTTAAAGGAGTTTGACAATCTTATCTGGGAATTATATTTTGATAGTGTGGCGTCCTCTTAATGGGGCAAAACCCAAAAATCTACAATAAAAAAAAAAACTAGAATTAACTTGATTTTCTTAGCACCATAGAAGGGAATGATATATTTTTCTTATCGTTTACCAGAGCCTTACATGAATAACAAGGCTGAGTATGAAGCTATGATAATTGGCCTGGATCTTATAATTTTGATGGAGATTAAAGAGATTAAAATATTTGGTGATTCTCAATGGTAATCAACCAGATTGTAGGAACCTACAAGATTTTAAATCCTAACCTCCTCAAATATCATCAGTACACCAGTCATCTACTTGAGTGTACTCCTGTCGTAACCTTATACAAAATTCTCTATGGAAATAAATCTGTGACGGATGCCTTATCAAAGCTCACAAAGGAATTTACATGTGCGAAAGAATCCTATATTCCTATAGAGATTCAAGATTGCCAGGTCCTACCTCCTATAAATTTGGAGCACATAAACAAGAAATCTTCCAAGATCATGTCTGCCTTTTCAACAGCTGATGAAGAAGGTAATTAGATATACCCTTTAATTAACTACCTTCAATAAACTTCCCCAAGAGAAATCCCTTGCCAACTAGATCAAGAAATGTGCCATATCATATGCACTTGTGAAAAATATGTAGTACCATCAATCATTCAATCAGATGTGGCTATGTTGTTAAAATAAATGAGAGGCCCTAAAGGTTATTAAGGATGTTTGTTCTAGACTATGTAGTGCTCATCAATCGGTACCTAAGATGAAAATGAAAATCAAATGAAATGGATATTACTGGCAACTGATGATTGACGATTGCATGAATATTACAAATTATTATCATCAATGACGGGTATATGGTGGGATTTTAAATCAACCGCCTTACTTGTTTCATCACACGATAGCTTTATGTCCCTTCAAAAGTTAGGGCATGAACATTATAGAATTGATTGACCCTCCATCTTTGAAGAGTCATCGCTTATTTAACAGTAATTGATTACTTCTCAAAGTAGGTGAAAGTAGTTCCCCTATGAAATGTAACATCACACCATGCTATGAAATTCTTTCATGACGATATCATAGACCAATTCGACATACCCCATAGAATCATATTGGATAATGGGTCCACTATCAAGTCTATAAAAATTAATAATTTTATAAGGCATCATAGTATTGACTAGAGATACTTAATGATCTATTACCCCTGTGCTAATGGATTGGCGGAGGCCTTCAATAAGACCCTAGTATAAATCATCAAGAAGACCCTCGATGATAATAAATTGAAAGTGATCATATGACACTAGAAAGTGCTCTGAGATCACTTGAAAGTTCGTTAGGGATGTTAAGCCCTATGAACCAGCCCAATGCTAATAATGAGATAGAGAGGTGAATCAGTATTTAAAACAAACACAATCTTAAATCCAAAAAAACAAGATTCACCACAATCAAAACCAATGATGCGGATATTAGATGCGGAAGCAAATAATAAGAAAGAACACACCGGATTTATAGTGGTTCAGTTAAAACATGACCTACGTCCACTCCTTGGGGGCACCCCCAAGTATTGAACTAAACTAAGTGTCTCTCATTTAGCCCCCACAGCTAGGCGGAGAAGCCCTTACAAAATCACTTCCACCTTCTCTGGTGCGGCGGAGTCGCCGGGTCCTTTGACACCAAAGAGATCTTCTTCTTTGGTGAACTTCCCTTGAGACAAGCCTTGAATCTAACGGTATTAAGATACAAGCCTGCTAGAGCAACCGTGTGGAATTCCCTCCACACTCCCTTGAGTCCCCCCTCACAGGATCATCTCCCTCTCAGACTTCACCGTTCCTCACTCCCTTTCAAGCTCTCTCTTCAAGTCTCTCCCATAAGAACGAAGCTATAATGGCTGCCAAAGACACTTACAAAGTGTCAAGCCAAGCTTAAATAGAAGAGCTTCAAAGGAGCTCATTAATTGTAAGTTACTGACTTTATCGTCCAGGACGATAGGTATATCGTCATGGCCGATCAGTACAAATCCAGCTCATCAGCCTGGGATGATTTGGGATGATCAGAAGAAAATTGGTTACATCGTCTGGCCGATATCACGATCGTCCAAGCCGATTAGTTTAAAACTGATTTCAATCATCCTGATCATCGCCCTGAATTCAAGCTGTTCGATATAGATCGTCCAGGACATCGTCCGGCCGATCCTGAGATCGTCCCGGACGATGTGATCGTATCAATCAACCATTAATGCTTTCCAAAGATACCAGATCAATTTAGGCATAATTGAGTTAGATCGACCTGGACGATATAAATATCATCCTGGCCAATTTCCTTAAACAAAGAATTCCTAAACTGATTATGACACTTAATTCTTTCTGAATTGAGACTATCGTATTGGCCGATACAGGTATCATCCAGGCTGATCCGCAATGACGGCTGCCTTAATGAGGATGCCCTAATTAGGGTTTCTATTTTTGAACAGATCGTCCAGGACGATATAAATATCGTACTGGACGATGTTACCAAAACATAAACTCTTAGGGAACTGTTTGAAATCTTCCAAGTTACAAAGCATCAGGAGCCACACCAAATACAATAGACTCAAGAAAGGAAAAAAGGGTACAAACTGACTCAGACCTAGTCTACCCAATCTTGAGCTGGTTCCGATCGTGTGAACCTGAAATGATAGTAGATAAGGCAGTCATAGAGAAAAAGAATGTTTGCTATCATCAAAATCATAAGCCATATATCCGCAATAATCTCCCCCTTTTTTATGATGGCAAACATTTCGATTTGAATTTGTCAAATGAAACATTTTCTCCTAATCTCCCCCTCACTAGAATAACACTTTTTAAAAATTAGGGGAGATAAAAATTTTGTTTTTAATTTTTTGAAAAAGAAAAAGGATATAAAAAAAAACATACAAATTCAACAATACGTTCTGCCCCTTTGACATTATCAAAAAGAGAGGAGGCAAAAAAAACAAAACAAAACGACCAAAAGAAAAAAAAACGTTTCTTGATCTAGTGAAAAAACAAATATTCTTAAAATGAGAAAGTTACCTCTTGATCTTAATAAAAAACTTAGTAGAATTGGATTTGACAACGCATAGCCCATAAAAGGTTAGAAATTCAGAATTTGTTAATCAAAACTCAAGATCTTTAAAAAGGCTCAAAAACTTTTTAATTCAATATTTAAATCATAAGAAAAATTAGAAAAAGAAACAGTAATTTTTTTTAAAACTCCTTTCATAAAATATATCTAATAGAAGATTAGTGCACGAATTGTTGAATCAGGAATCAAGATTTTCAAACTCAAGTATCGAAAGTATCAAGGATTTTCTTAAGCTTTTAAGAAGTACAAGAATGGTAAGCATTAAACTTTGTGGGCTCATTTTATGCCTCTTGACAATTGGTTGGCGCACTGCGCATCTTTTGATTTTTGATACACTTTTGTGTATATTTTTCAATTTGGCGTCATTGCGTATCTTTTATTTTTGGCATCATTGGCCATTTTTTTAATTTAATATGCTACCTTTCTGAAGTCTTAAAAAAACAAAAGTAAAGCCATCTTATTGATAAAGTGAATTCTTGATTAAGAAAATTATGAGTTAAATTCAACAACTTGCAAAAGATCCCTATACAATAAATAAAATGTAAGGAGATAAAGAATTTTAGTTTCAAAAACCAATTTAAAAGATGAAAAAGATTTTAAATCAAAAGTAGAATAACCTCTTTTAGGAAATAGAGATTGAGAATAAAAAACATGAGTTTCATTCCTTTGACTGTTTTAGAGAAGTCAAACACAACTTAACAAAGATTTCAAGAAAAAATAGGAAGTAGATTTTTCATTTTTAGAAAAGTGAATGTGCGTGTTGATCAGAGAAAAAACATTCATGAAAAAAAAAATTTCAAAGAATAAACAAAACAAAAAACACAAAATAAAAATGAAAAACATAAAAACAAAAATATAACACAAAAACACGAAAGGCTTTTAACCATTATCTCTCTCCTGGTCCGATGCTTCGGAAACCAGATCTGCCCAAGAGATTTTTTGCCTTTCATTATTTCACCAGTTTAAATTTTATTTCGCCTTGCCCTTTTCTTTCGTAGGATGAATTCTTAAATTAGGGCACTGATTTTCATATGTCCAGGCTTCCTGCATCGAAAGCAAATAACATCAGAAGAAATATGGACATCCCTACCACTTTTACCTTTTTTCCACTTTTGCTTATGATTTGCTTGTCAAGTTATTGCATTTGTCACCAACTAAGCTATCTCTTTCTTTACTTCAACTTTTAGAACAATCGTTTCACCTGTATCCAAAAGTCTTTGACCCAAACCTTGCTCGTAGGCAATGAGTGAGCCAATCAAATTATCAATAGAATAATTATTCAAATCTTTTGATTTACAAATAGCAACTACTTTGGCATTAAACTTATCCAGTAGACAACAAAGAATTTTGTTAACATTTTCAAAATTTGAAAATTCTTTTCCTAAAGCATATAATGAGTTTACAATTTGAATGAATCTGATATACATGTCTAAGATAGTTTCATAAGGTTTCATAAAAAATAATTCAAAATCATGCATTAACAAATTCAACTTGGATTACTTGATTTCATTCGTGCCTTCGTATATGATATGTAGTTTATCCCAAACTTCCTTACCAGTAGTGCAAGTGGATATTAACATAAAATCTTCAAAATTTAAAGCACAAAAAAAGCAATTTAAAGATTTTGCATTCAATTGAGCATTTAGTTGTTCTTCCTTACTCTATTGATTAAAAGGAATATCAATTTTAATTCCATCTAAAACTCGTGACGGTGAAGAATAACCATTTAAAATCATTTGCCACGTACGAAAATCTATCAATTGCAAGAAAATAGACATGCGAGTTTTCCAAAAATCAAATGACATATTTTCAAATAAAGGAGGTCTGGTGATTGAATAACCTTCCGCAACATTACAATTAGCCATGAATCTAAATTCAAAAAGTTTTCAAACTTAGTTTTTATGAATCCCACTCTGATACCACTTGAAAGTTATCAGATGACACTAGAAAGTGCTCTGAGATCACTTGAAAGTTTGTTAGGGATGTTAAGCCCTATGAACCGGCCCAATGCTAATAATGAGATAGAGAGGTGAATCAGTATTTAAAATAAATACAATCTTAAATCCAAAAAACAAGATTCACCACAATCAAAACCAATGATGCGGAAATTAAATGCGGAAGTAAATAATAAGAAAGAACACACCGGATTTATAGTGGTTCGGTCAAACCTTGACCTACGTCCACTCCTTGGAGGCACCCCCAAGTATTGCACTAAACTAAGTGTCTCTCCTTTAGCCCCCACAGCTAGGCGGAGAAGCCCTTACAAAATCACTTCCACCTTCCCCGGTGCGGCGGAGTCACCGGGTCCTTTGACACCAAAGAGATCTTCATCTTTGGTGAACTTCCCTCGAGACAAGCCTTGAATCCAACGGTATTAAGATGCAAGCCTGCCGGAGCAACCGTGTGGAATTCCCTCCACACTCCCTTGAGTCCCCCCTCACAGGATCATCTCCCTCTTAGACTTCACCGTTCCTCACTCCCTTTCAAGCTCTCTCTTCAAGTCTCCCCCATAAGAACGAAGCTACAATGGCTGCCAAAGACACTTATAAAGTGTCAAGCCAAGCTTAAATAGAAGAGCTTCAAAGGAGCTCATTAATTGCAAGTTGCTAACTTTATCGTCCAGGACGATAGGTATATCGTCATGGCCGATCAGTACAAATCCAGCTCATCAGCCTGGGACGATTTGGGACGATCAGAAGAAAATTGGTTACATCATCCTGGCTGATATCACGATCATCCAGGCGGATTAGTTTAAAACCGATTTCAATCATCCTGATCATCACCCTGAATTCAAGATGTCCGATATAAATTGTCCAGGGCATTATTCCGGCCGATCCTGAGATCATCCCGAACGATGTGATCGTATCAATCAACCATTAATACTTTCCAAAGATACCAGATCAATTTAGGCATAATTGAGTTAGATCGGCCTGGACGATATAAATATCATCAAGGCTGATTTACTAAAACAAAGAATTCCTAAACTGATTATGGCGGTTGATTATTTCTTAATTGAGACTATCATCCTGGCCGATATAGGTATCGTCCAAGCCGATCCGCAATGATGGCTACCTTAATGAGGATGCCCTAATTAGGGTTTATGTTTTTGAACAGATCGTCCAGGCCGATATAAATATCGTCCTGGACGATGTTACCAAAACATAAACTCTTAGGGAACTGTCTGAAATCTTCCAAGTTACAAAGCATCAGGAGCCACACCAAATACAATAGACTCAAGAAAGGAAAAAAGGGTACAAACTGACTCAGACCTAGTCTACCCAATCTTGAGCTGGTTTCGATCGTGTGAACCTTAAATATCAGTAGATAAGGCAGTCGTAGAGAAAAAGAATGTTTCCTATCATCAAAATCATAAGCCATAGATCCGCAACATAAATTTCAATGGGATGAGAGGTTGATCGAAGCCTTATGGGCCTATTAGACTACATATAAAACCCCAATCTAATCCACTCCGTTAGCACTAATGTACGAGGCTGTACTACCCTTGGAAGTATAGATCCCTTCACTCAAAGTTATGATCTAGAATTAAATCACAACTTAATAGAAAGTACGAATTTGGCTAGAGGAGCTCAAAGGCCTTGAAGAATGTTGTCTCCAAGCTCAGTGGAGTCTGGAGTTGTATAAAGCCTGAATGGTTCAAGCTCATGATAAGGTAGTGTGACCTAGAACCTTCTAAGTAGGAGACTTGGACTTGGTTCTTTGGAGGCCTATTATAGCTCACCGAAAGATAGGTGGAAGTTTAAACTGACATGGGAAGGACCCTTAGTTATAAATATAGTCTATGAATGTGGCTCATATCATCTAGTTGATTGTAAAGAAAATCACCCAATACAATTAGTTAATGTAAAATTTCTTAAGAAAAAATATGCTTGATGTAGCTTGAATTTTGAATCAATAGAAATAATTACAAGTTTTGAATCATTTTGAATTACTCTCATTTAACTTTTAAATCTCAAATTTAGCTTTATTTTCCTTAGGGATAGGTTTTTCCTTTCCCTAGGGTTAGAACCTACTAACAATGGAGCATGCCTTTTGAGGCACTGTCCTAGTATCAACATTTAATCTGTCTATTAGGAATAAGTCCTCTATCGGTATCTTATAGACCAAAGGTTAGGTGATGCCTACCTTGGAATTCTATTTTAATCTATCTATTAGGAATAAGTCCTCAAGCTGCATCCAATAGACCTAAGGTTAGGTGATGCCTACATTGGAATTCAACTTTAACATGTTTATTAAAATTAAGTCCTCTATCAGCATCCTATAGATCTTAGGTTAGGTGATGCCTACCTTGGAATTTAACTTCAATCCATCTATTAGGTGTAAGTCCCCTATCGACATCCTATAGACATGAGGTTAGGTGATGCCTACATTAAAATTCAACTTTAATTAGTCTATTAAGAATAAGTCCTCTATTGATATCATATAGACTCAAAGTTAGGTGATGCCTACCTTGGAATTCAAATTCAGTATGTCTACTAGGAATAAGTCCTCTATCAACACCCTATAGACCCAAGGCTATATGATGCCTACCAAGGAATTTAACTTTGATTTGTCTATTAGGAATAAGTCCTATATTAGCATCCTATAGGCCTAAGGTTAGGTAATGCCTACCTTAAAATTCACTTTAATTTATTTATTTTGTGTAAGTCCTCTATCGGAATCCTGTAAACCTAAGGTTAGGTGATTCCTTCCTTGGAATTCAACTTCAATATGTCTATTAGGTATAAGTCCTCCATCGGCATCCTATAGACCTGATGTTAGGTGATGTATACCTTAGAATTCAACTTCAATCTATCTATTAGGTGTAACTCCTCTATCGGCACCCTATAGACCAGAGGTTAGGTGATGCCTACCTTAGAATTTAACTTCAATCCGTCTATTATGGGTAAGTCCTTTATCAACATGCTTTATACCTAGGGTTAGGTGCTACCTTTCATTAGAATTAAAATTCTACTTTGATCCTCTCATTCGATTATTGCTAATATTTGTAGAAGAACTTTATTCTACTACACATATTGAGGGTTCATTTATTGACCTCATTTCTATATAAGGTCATCAAGAACTATATGATCCTTAACTTAGTGATCTGATGGTTAAAAATTGCCTACTTTTCATTCATATAGATCCCAATTAACCTCTAGTCTAGTCCCTAATCAAATCGAGTCCAAATTATAGCTTAATTTTTAATTCCACACTCTAAGTCAACTTTTAATCAAACCCTAATAATGTTTAACCATTCTCAATCATTCATTTAATTATGTTGGGTATAAATAACTCAAGACTCAGTCAATCACATCCAAAATCCATTCAAATCCACAACTCTAGGTTAAAATCAAGGGTTAAGGACCCATGTCCTAAAATCTTTTCTAGGTGATTTTTAGTCCCCTTGAAATATAGTCAAATAACCTCTGATTCATAATCTATCAGCTACACATTGGTTAGACACTTGCATTGGATAGGCCTTGACTCAACACATCTCCCACATTAAACCCAACCTTTTACTTGACATAGGTTACACCCAATCCGACTCAAATTGTGCAAGTTTAGGTCAACCTAAGTCTTAGTCTCAAATTAGGCTACCTCCTACCCAAATAAGCCTTTGGTTATGTTTTATGACCTCTAGACACCTTTCCACTTCATCCTGACCTAATTAGTGGCCGGTAGCTTCCAAAGAAAACCAAAATGAGCTCAGGTTATCCCCTCACCCCCCCCTTATGATCCCTAGCTAGAACCTTCTCCAAGCTCTAAATTTGCTTCTTTTGAGCTTACGAGGTCTCCATAGGTTTTCATCTTCAAGTTGGTAGCCATCCAATGTCTTGCTCAAGCAATCCCGACCGTCCATGGCCGCGGGGTTCACCTGAATAGGGCACTCCATTCCAATCTGCCTCATTCACTCACATGATTTCAAAAATCCTCCCTAGAGCTCTCTGAGCATTCCCCTTCATTTTCCCAACTTCCCATCCTCTTCCAACTACTATCCTAAGTGAACTCTGGCAAAAACTCTCTACCTCCCACTTAAACTCTTACTTTCAATAATCCATTGGCCAAGATATCTGAAGGAGAATTACTCCTCCTCATCCTCTAAAGCTTCTTGATAGAAAAACCCATTTGTTGGGGCTTTCTACACTATGAGAATCCATTCCCGAGCTCTCTAGTTATGTAGTCTGATCAAGTGTGAAGAAAACTTCTAATCCAACATATTTCCACCACTAGATTGAAAGCTTTCACCATCCTGATCCTTCCTGTGAAACTTTGAAGGAGTTCATTGGCATGATCTCTCATATCATACCGGAGAAGCTCTATTTTGGTCCATGTGGGAGGTTGAAGACATAATCTTAGCCATTGAATTCAATCAAAAGTATTTATTTTATCCCACGATCTCAGAGTCCATTTAACTATGGCCATCTGATCTACGATCCATTGGTTACATTCAATCTCTCATTTACATATATTACAATCTAGGATCCCTAATCTGTGATTTTGAAGATTACAAATAATGTTAATTGAATTATTTCATTCTTCATTAAATATTTTAAATTTTACTCTTGTATATGAGTACTAACATTTTAAGGATATTACATACTGCTTAAGATAATGGAAGACTCAAGACTGGGTAGAATAGGACGTGAAGGAGTCTGTAATTTTTATTTTCTTTACTTTTTTGTTTTTTGAGTCTGGCCAAAAAATAGTGTATGCAAATTGAGTGACCATGGACACACACATGGGGAAAGTCTTTTAAAGAAAAAAAATTATTTTTTAAATATATCATACTATACAATATACTGTGGCTTAATGACTAACTTCTGTGAACTAATCAAACTGTATGATCTTGATTGTACTATACGATTTGTTTTACCCTAAATCCTAGCCACCAGATTAATTTTCAATTTTAAACACATCATACTATACGATGCAAATTATACTATATGAAGATTTGCAAACTTGTTAAAATTAACCCCTATGGTTAGTCAATTAAATCAAGGTTTAATTAATGATTGATGATTGTATTGTATGAATTAGATCATAATGTACAATAAACTGAGGTGGTTTTCGGTCATAACAAAGATTGCACGATATGAAATATTGATTTTTGAATTAATTGTACTATATAATTTATACATCATATGAGACGATCTGAATACCAGATGATTAACAAAGATGATTTTTTATCATCCAGGCATTTATCCTGTACGAACAGAAGAAATAAAGTATATCGTATTGGATGATCTTTATCATAATGTATGTGTACTGAAAAATTATTACCTATTCGTACTCCTTCGAACCAAGACGAGAGTTATTTTGAACTGATTATACTGTACAATTGGTATCATACTATACAAACATAAATGGCTAATTTAAATTTTTAGGATTTCTTGAAGCCTATTATATATACAATGTTGTTATTCATTAAAAAATGAGAGAGAGGAACGTGACAACTGAAAAAACTCTAGAGAGGGAGCTTTTTGAAGAGATTCAAGGTTTGTAGAGGAGAAGGTGAGCTTGTAAATGAGAAAGAAGTAGTGTGAGGGGATCACACGGTTGCTCTGAGCAAGCAGCACGCTAGCTCCTCCTCTGGCCTGGCTGAGTCTTGTAGGAGCTCCCTAGGGGAGAAGCTTCTAGGTCAAAGTCCTTGAAGGTTCTCTTCCTTCTTCAGGAGGGAGAAAAATGAGAAGGTATGCTGCCGTCACTAGGAGGGTGACAAAGCGTCTAGTACTCAGCCATATTGGGGAATGTGAAAGTGAGTTTCTATAAAGTCTTCTCCACCTTATTATGGGAGTAGAACGAGAGTCTCTTATGAGTAGTGCAAATCTCAGAGTGAAGGACTCTGGGGAGTCGACTTAGGTTAAGGTTGACCCAACCACTATAAAAATTTCTTGTGTACTTTTTCCATTTTCTTTATTTTACTTTTCTTGCATTTAACTTTGCTATCACTGTTTGGTGAAAATATATTTTTAGTATTATGTTGTGTGATTTAAAATTTCATCACCATTGTTGTAATGGTTATCAAATCACTAGCTTCCGCATTTGTGTAGTTAAGTTATCTTTTTGAAATAAACAAAAAATTCAAAAACTAGCTCTTATTTAGGATTTATTTTTAAATGTCAATTCACCCCCTCTTTGTGCATCTCGTCCTTTCAACATAGTCATCCACGATGATTGGCTAACCAATCAGATGGTGCTCACATGTAAACGTGCCAGATGAGTATGTAAATATGGATTTAATTTCACAAGAAATTGATAGTAACTTCAAAAATTAATATCTCCCAATCAACTTAACCAAATTAAGTGTTTTTAAGCTCATTTAAAAGATCTCAGGGAGATCTTCAAAAGTCCTATGATTCTGCATATTTTTAACTTAATTCCAGTAATAACATTTATAATACTTTAGCATTTATGGTTAAATTATGTATCCCCATGTCTTGGAACTTTGGGAGATTAATTTTGGGCATGTTGTTGCAACTCAGGAATCTAGATTGAGAATGTGATTTTTTTACGATATCAAAATATTATTATTCTATTAATTTTATTATTTCTCTAAGTATGTACTGGACATTTTCTATTTGGTGTTTGTATGTATTAACATTTCAGAGAAATCATACTCTAGACTGGTGAAGACTTCAAGACATAATAGATAAGAATTTCATGTAATAAAGTATGTAAATCATTTTTTTTATTTTTATTAAATATGAGAGAGTATGATTATAATTGGATAATCATGCACACACACAGGGGGAGAGACTCAAAACTTAAAATTTAAAACTAATCTTACTATATGACCTCCAATCATACTATATATTTTGATATGTTTTCCTCCAAAATGTAGTTATTCAAATCATGACTTATATTTTTGTATTGTTTACACTATATGACATTAGTTAGTATAGACGACTAATAGTGTACAAAATAATCTTTGTAATCTCTTGTACCAGATGAACACATTCATTTTTGAACTATTCATACAGTACGATGTCAGTTCATACAGACGATTGACATTGTACAAAATAAAGTTCATACAAGATCATACAAGGATTTTTAAACTATTCATACAGACAATTAATGATTATGTTAAGTCGGTTCACCTATAATTTTCAATCTTTTTAGATGCTTTTTCTTGTATTTTCTATATAAGATGTCCTAAAACTATTAGTCAATACCTTTGCTGCGATTTTCTCTTGAGAGTGGCCATTAAGTGTGAGTGTTTGGGAGAGATTTTGAGAGTGAAGTATGAGAGATCAAGTGAGGGAGAGTTGGGAGGGATTAACAAGGTTTTCTAAAATGAGGATCACTTTGTCTTCTTCAAATTTCTACCCATCTCCTATGGAGACTTTTGATAGAATATCTTCAATATTATGTCAAGGTACTCTAACTTCACCAGGAGGGTGAAAAAAGAAGAATATTCTCAACCATCACTAGGAGAGTGAGAAAGGACAAAGGTTCTCTATCTTCACTAGGAGGGTGAAAAGGATGTTGGTACTCTATCGCACTAAGTTGGTGGAAGAGAGTTTGTAAGGACTTCTCTGCCTTAATGTGAGGGTAAAAAAAGAGTCACTTTGATTTAGTGCAATAACTAAAGGAGTCTCCAAGGAGTGGACGTAGATCTAGTTTGGACTGAACCATTATAAATTTAGTGTTCTTCCGTTCACTTTTATTTTTTTATATTTTATTTTTCTACAATTTATAGTTTTTGTAGTTAAAAAATCTTTTGAGATAATCATATCTAAAATAAATGCATACTCAAGGATCGCTACTAAATTTTTTTATAAACAGTTTTCAAAAATCTAAGAATTTTTTTAAATTACCAATTCACCTCCCTTTTGGTTAGCCTTGGGATAGTTAAATAAGGTATAACAACCTACTCAAACTTTCAAGTGGTATTAGAGCTTATTTTAAAAATTAAGGTTTAAATAACTTTCTGAAAATTAATTATAGCTACTTTGGAAACCGGAACACTCCTGAAGGATACTCTATCACTAAACCACCTTTATTCGATAACATCCCTTTCAATTTTTGAAAACTTGTATGTATACTTTTCTACAATCACTTGATTATAACATATTGATATTAGTACATGAAGGCTACACTATACCCACTAGACTTATTGATGTCATTAGAATTGAAACATCCTTTACTGATTGGATACTAGAAAAAAAAAAGACTTAGCACAACTAAATACAAAATATTTAAATAATTTTTTCTGTGCATTAAAATCAGAAGGTTATACATATTTCTACTTGTAAAATTGGAAAAAAAATTGGGATAGACTTTGGATAACTTATGAAGGGACAAATGAGGTTAAACAGTCTAGGTTGAACATCTTTTTACATGATTACGATCTATTTTGCTTGAAATTGAATGAGTCAATTTATGATATGTATACAAGTTTTACTCAGATTATTACCTCATTGCATGCTTTAGGTAGAGAATTAATTAATTCAAAAATGATTAATAAAATCCTATATTATTTACATACTGCTTATGATGTAAAGATAACTGTCATAATAAAGTCAGATGATCTGAATGTATATTTAATGATAATATAATTAGATCACTAATTGCTTATGAGTAAGGAGTGAATTAAAAATAGATTAATGCATGTGATAAGAGGAAATAGAAGATTATTATTTTGAAAGTTGATGATTTAGAAAGTGATCAATCAATGCCTGAGGATGAAGAAGATATTACGCTCATGACTAGGCAGTTCAAAAGTTTGCCTTAGAAGAAAGCAATAGAGACGTCAACATTGGAATAAAAGTAAGTCAATAAGAATGCAAAAGTTTCTAATGAAGTCATTTGTTATGAATGCAGGAAGTATGGACATATAAAAATAGAATTCCCAAATCTTAAAGTTAATCCTAGAAAGGAGAAATTTGAGGAGAAAACTAATGTTAGGAAGGCAAGAAAAGAATATAAAGAGCTTTATGGGCTGACTCAGCTTCTGACTCCTTAGAAATATAAGTAGAAGAGGAAGTCACAAACTTGTGCTTAATGATAGATAAACTTGATCTTTTAGATCAAAAAGATACATGTGACTTGTACTATGATGAAATATTTGAAGATTTTGAGAAAATTCATAATGCATATAGGAAGCTTAAAAATTGCATGCTAATATTAACCTCGAGTATTTGAATTTATGAAAAGAATATGAAAATCTTAGGAAAGATCATGCATCCATAGATATCAACCCTATAACCTTGTTGGATGAATTTGATGATTTGAATAAGAAATATGATTTATTAAAAATATCCTATACTAATCTTAAGAATGATTTTAAGATATTTATAGCTGAAGCGGATCAAAGAAAAAATGACTTGAAAGTTGATAATTTAGCTTTAGAAAGTATAAACTCATATCTTAAAGAAAAACTGAAAGCTTTTAAGGAAAATAAGATACTTTCCACACTTGAACAATTTTACAATCCTGATTAAAAGTATATAATTTCAAAATCTAGAAAAAAATATTATAACACACATAGATTGGTGAATCCTTTTTCTGGTTTAAATGCTTTTCATATGAAATGATAGAACATATTTCTCACACTTGCATAATTCATAGTAGAACATATTTAGTGTGGAGACCTAAGATACAAAAATCACAGCATATCAAACATGCATCTAGATTTTCATTGTCAAGAGGTGAACCCAAATTTATTTGGGTTCCTAAGTCTAACATTTGATAATTTTATAGAAACACTCTCATACAAGCCCTTATGAGAGTATTTGATACCTTGACAGTGGATGTTCAAAACATATGACTGGAGATACAACTTAATTTATATCGCTAGAGGCAAAGTGACACTGAGAGATAATACCACTAGGAACGTGATAGGCATATATGTGATTGGAAATAAGAATAATTTATTTATTGAGAATATTTTATTGGTTATATAAAATATTCTCAATAAATAAATTATTATTATTATTATTATTATATATATATATATATAATATATATATATATATATATATATATATATATATATATATATATATATATATATATATATATATATATATATATATATATATATTTCAAGTTGGATGGTTGAAGTGGAGGAAAGCATCAGGCTTGTTATGTGATAGAAATGTACCCCTCAAACTTAAGGGAAAATTCTATAAGATGGTAGTGAGGTTTGCAATGATTTATGGTGCCGAATGTTGGCCATTAAAAGAGAAGCATAATACTAAGTTAAGTGTGGTAGAGATGAGGATGCTCAGGTGGATGAGTGGCTTTACCCTTAGAGATAGGATACAAAATGAGCATATACGTGGAAAGGTTGGAGTAGCTCCAATAGAAGATAAGATTAGAGAGAGTCTCCTTATATGTTTTGGTCACATAAAACGGAGGCCTTCCGATGACCCGGTTAGGAGAGTAGAGGTATTAGATTTGACTTATGTTAAGAAAGGTAGGTGTAGACCTAAAAAGACTTGGTTATAAAATATTAGGAATAACCTTTCTTTATTAGATTTAAACGAGAATTTGACTTTTAAGAGGACACAATGGAGAAAAAGGATTCATGTAGCCGACCCCACGTAGTGGGATAAAGGCTTGATGTTGTTGTTCTTGTTGTTGTAGAATATTTTATTGGTTAAAGGTTTAAAACATAGCTTGTTAAGTATTAGTAAACTTTGTGATAGAGCTTTTAACATTAAATTTTTACCTATAAATAGCATTATAAGCCAAAATGGAGTTGATATGTTGCATGGAAATAAGGTAAATAATGTATACATGCTTGATTTAAATTATATTAATTTTTCTAATGCTTTTTGTCTCAAAATTATTACTGATGAATCTTGGTTATGACATAAAAACTTTGTCATGCGAACATGGAAAATCTTACGAAGATTATCCAAAAAGAATTGGTTAGAGGTATACCCAAATTAGACTTCATTAAATATCACATGTGTGATGCAGGTCAATTAGAAAAATAAGTCAATTCCTCCTTTCATTTAATTAAGGATCTTAGAACTAGAAAATTACTAGAATTCATAAACATGGATCTTTTTAGATTGGTTAGCACTGTAAGTTTAGGAGGGAAAGTTTTTTTGTATGTAATTATTAATGATTATTTAAGATTTACTTGTATTAGATTCTAATTACATAGGAGTGAATCATTTTATGAATTTAGAAAATTTTCTACTTGGATTCAGAGGAAGTTATGTTCTAAAATATTTTCAATTCAAAGTGATCGTGGAGGAGAATTTAAAATAAAAAATTTAAATTTTTTTGTAAAGAGCAAGGAATAGACAATAACTTTTCAGTTTTTAGGACCCCTCGATAGAATGGGGTTGTTGAAAGGAAGAACAAAACTTTGATAGAAGTCGCTAGAGCCATGTTGGCTAAATATTCACTTCTGAAATATTTTTGGGCTGAAACGATTAGTATGATTTGTTATGTTTTGAATATGGTGAATATTAGATCTAAGTTGAACAAGACACCCTATGAACTTCTTAAGGGAAGAACATTCAACCTTTCATATCTACTTGTCTTTGGATGTAACATATTTATTCATAATAATGATAAAACTCTTTTAGGAAAATTTGGTCCTAAATCTAATGAGAGAATTTTTCTGGGATATTCAAGTGTTGGAAAATTCTATAGAGTTTTTTAAAAAAGGACTTTGTTACTTAAGGAGACCACTCATGTAGTTTTTGATGAATCTAATATTTTTGGAGGGTCTAAGTTGGAAGAAGAAGATATTGAATCAATAATCCAAGGAATTAAAAATGCAAACCTTGAAGAAAAGTTGAAAAAGAAAATGCATTGCCTAGAGAATGACAATATCCTATGAGTCATCCTAAAGAACTGATTTTAGGAGACCCAATGAAGGTATTAGGACAAGGCATGGACTTAGCAAAGAAGCGAATTACTCAGCCTTTATTTTAATAATCGAACCCACTAATATAAATCAAGTAATTTTTAAAGAATTTTTTATTGTGACCATGCATGAAGAATTGAATCAATTTGTTAGAAATAATGTTTGGGAATTAATTGAGAGGCATAAAAATCAAAGTGTTGTTGGGACTAAATTTCAAAAATAAGATGAATGATTCAGGTGTAATTGTTAGAAATAAAGTAAGATTGGTGGCCAATGGATGCAATCAAATAGAAAAAATTGATTTTGAGAACAATTTTTCCCCTATAGCAAGACTTGAAGTGATAATGGTGCTTCTAGCATTTACTTTTTGTAGAGGTTTTAAAATATTTCAAATGGATGTTAGAAGTGCCTTTCTTAATGAGCAATATAATAGGATGTTTACATTGAGCAACCTCTAAGTTTAAAAATTCACAATTCCCTAAACATGTGTTTAAATTAAAAAAAAAGTATTGTATGTACTAAAATAGTCGCCTAAGGCATGGTATATAAGGCTAAGCACGTTCCTACTAGAAAGATTATTTGTTAAAGGAAGTGTGGACACCACTCTCTTCTTAAAAAGAGTAGAAGATGAGATACTTATTGTTAAAATATATGTGGAGCTTTCTTGGATCCACAAATAAAAATCTTTGCAATAATTTTTTAAAAAATAATGAGTAGTGAATTTGAAATAAATTTGATGGGAGACTTGAGTTACTTTCTTTGTTTTAGCACAAAGTAGAAAGAGGATGGCACATTTTTTAGTCAATAAAAATATATTAAGGACATCTTTAAAAAAAATAAAATGGATAAAGCTAAATTAATAAGTACACTAATGAGTTCATCAGTAAAGTTGGATAAGGACTCTAAAGACAAATCTGTTGATAAAAAAAAAATAGAGGAATAAGTAGATCATTATTTTATGTAACTGCTAGTAGACTAAATATCATGTTTAGTGTTTATCTTTGTGTTAGATTTCAAGCTGATCTAAAGTAATCCCATTTTACTGTTGTTAAAAGAATTTTGAGATATCTCTTAGGAACTTAAAATTTAAGAATATGGTATCCTAAGCACAACTCCTCTTTTGAAATCAATAGATATTCTGATTCAGATTTTCCAGGGTGTAGGGTTGATCAAAAATGTATTTTTAGAACTTATCAATTCATTAGAAACTATTTAGTTTCTTGGTCTAGCAGAAAATAAAATTTAGTAGCCCTTTCTTATACTGAAGTAGAATACATTGCCTTAGGTAATTGTGTGGCACATATTCTTTAGTTAAAATAACAACTTACAAATTTAAGATTTTCAATCGGCACTATTTCAATTTTGTGTAATAATACAAGTGCCATATGGATTTTAAAGAATAATATTCAAGACTTTAAAACCAAGTATATAGATATAAGGCATCACTTCATCAGAGACCATATCACTAAAGGAGAAATTAAGATACATCATGTAGCTATTAAAAAATTAACTTGCAAACATTTTCATAAAACCACTTGCTTTTGAAATATTTAGTACCTTAAGAACCAGATTGGGTATTATTGATATTCATGCTTGGGATTTGAAGTTCAATAAATTCCATTTGTGATGTATCTTATCATTAATGTTTATGTTTTATTTGTTGTATGTGATTTATTTTTGTTTGATTTTTGTTTTTTTTTTCCCTATTTTGGAATTATTTCTCTTTTGCATTTTTTTTGTGACTTATGGATCTTGGTTGAGTTGTTTTTAGAATATAATCATGATTATTATGTGCAAATCTAAAAATTCATTTTTCTATCGTACTGTACGAAATCATTATATTTTGCATGATAATTTTTTTAAGTTTGTAAGACAAAAGTGTGTGTGTGTGTGTGTGTATATATATATATATATATATATTATACTGTACAAATATGTCATCATACTGTACAAACTATTCATTTTTTGTCTGTATGAATAGGGAGGGAATTCGAAGTGCAGTTATTTTTTTAAGATCGTCCTGGATTAACATCTATTCGTTTGTATGATCCTACTATCAACTTGCATAAGGCCGAACCTAATTGTCATATTACAATCATTATTGTCTGATCATCTCAGACAAACACATATTCATTTGAACAATCATTTTGGTCAAAAAGTCATTCAAAATTGTTGAAACTTGTTCAATATGAATTACGTTTTTAAACTTAAGCTTATGTCCCAGTGGCTAACAAAGAGGGGGGGTGAATTGGTAATTAAAAAAAATTATACCTCTTCAAAATTTAGAACTGAGAAAATTAACTTTAGTGAATTTTATAGAAAATGTTTTTCAACCACAAGTTAAAAACAATAAAACAAAAAATAAAAAGCAGCGGAAAAATAAAAGACACGATATTTATAGTGGTTCGGTCAAACATGACCTACATCCACTCCTCGGAGGCACCCTCCGAGTATTGCACTAATACCACTAGAGACTCTCCTTTTGCATCCACAGCAAGGCGGAGAAGCCTTTACAAAACTCTCTTCCACCACTACCCGGTGTGGCAGAGAACCATCATCCTTTTACACTCTTCCTAGTGTTGGCAGAGAACCGTTCATCCTTTCACACTCTCCCGGTGTAGGCAAAGAACCCTTCATCCTTTCACACTCTCCTAGTGTGGGTAGAGAACCTTTCGATTGTTCACACTCTCCTAGTATGGGCAGAGAACCCTTCATACTGTTCACACTCACCTAGTGTGGGCAGAGAACCCTTCGGCTGTTCACACTCACCTAGTGTGGGCAGAGAACCCTTTGGCTGTTCACACTCTCCAAATGTCGATAAAGAATTGGATCTCCTTGACAGGTCTTCTTCACAAAAAATCTAGAAGAAAGAGAGAAAAGAGTGAAGTGATCAAAATCTAAAAGTAGAGATTCTTACCTTTGTGTACCAGGTGAAACCTTCATGCTCCAGTAATAAGAATTCTCCTTCAAACACTCTCACACTCTCTCGTTGACTCTCCTTTCAATTGGCACGAAGATAAGTAGGAAAAAAGATTAAGTGGCAGTTTATATTGGACTTTATATAGAAAAGACAAAAAATTGTCATAAAACTGCTAAAATTCAAGTCTGTCAGCAGTGGATCATCCCGTACGATCGTGGATCATCCTGGATGATGTTACTTAATTCAATTGGAAACGAACCCAATGTATTTTGGTACTAACTAACTTTGTACACGTTAATCATCCCGTACGAACAAGGTTCGTCTGGTACGAACGGTTATACCATAGATCAGTTCCGAAATCTGTAGGAAGTTGCCAAATTTTCAAGAGACGGTTCGCTTCATCCTGGGACGAATATGAGTTCGTCTGGACAAAATTTTTACATAGGACATTTCACCCTGGGACGAATTTGAGTTCGTCTGGATGAAAAATTTCCATAGAGTATTTCGTCCTAGCACGAATGTAGATTTCATCTGAACGAAAATTTTCCAGAGGACATTTCATCCAAGGTGTAGAAAAAGTTGCCTATTTGCATGTTTTATATTCTTGCAACTTGTATTATTTTGATGATTTCAAATGATATTGTTTTATATATCTTCTAACACTTTTTGGAAGATTTGTTTTTTGCTCTAGTGTGTACTAACATTTCAGGAAAATCAACTCCAAGCGATGAAGACTTCAAATCAAATTTAGCAAATATTCATTTGTAAATTATAAGTTTTGAAATGAGAGGGAGTGATTGTAATTGAGTGAAAAATCACAACACACACTCTTGGGGGAACAATTTTTGTGAACTGATCGTACGGGACGAATCTAGTTCATACGGGACGATCATGTCAATTAACCCCTAGGAAGAGCAATGGATCGAACAGGCTGGGAGAAAAATTTTCTAAGTCCTAATCGTCCAGGACGATTTTTATATTCATCTCGGGACGAACGTCTCTGGATTCTCACCTTGCACTGTTCGTCCAGACGAAAAGCATGGTTCGTACCTGGACGAAACTCTCTGTTTGAGATCGTACAGGATGAAATGAACCTTCGTCCCTGGACGAAACTCTCTCTTTTAGATCGTACAGGACGAAATGAACATTCGTCCTTGGATGAAACTCTCTGTATAAAATCATCCCAGGATGAAACACGTTCGTCCCAGGACGAACTGAACTGACTTAGCACAGTTGGTTACGTCCTGCAGAATTTTGGGAACCAACCTATGTAATAACCATTCCGTACCGGATGAACCTAGTTCGTACGGGACGATGAGCGTGTATGAACATAGTTCGTACCAATATACATTAGGATCATTTCCGACACTTTAAGTAAAATCGTCCGGGACGATACACGATCATACGGGATGATCCACTGCGTACAGAATTGAAAACTTGTAGTTTTTGGGCAATTTTTCTTGTCTTTTGTATATATAGTCCAAATTAGACTGCCACCCAATCTTTTTGCTCATTGATCTACGTGCCTAGTGAAAGAAGAGTAAAGGAGAGAGTGAGAGAGAGCATTCAAAGAAGAATTTCTACCACTGGAGCGTGAAGGCTTCGCTTGGTATTCAAAGGTAAGATTTCCTACTTGTGATTTGAGATTACTTCACTCTTTTTCTTTCTTCCTTATAGATTTCTTGTGTAGAGATCTGTCAAGGAGATCTGGTTCTCTGCCGACACTTGAGAGTGTGAACAGATGAAGGGTACTCTGCCCACACTAGGAGAATGTGAAAGGATGAAGGGTACTCTGCCCACACTAGGAGAGTGTGAAAGGACGAAGGGTTCTCTGCCCACACTAGGAGAGTGTGAAAGGACGAAGGGTTCTCTGCCCACACTAGGAGAGTGAAAGGACGACGGTTATCTGCCAACACTGGGGTTAGTGTAAAAGGACAAACGGTTCTCTGCCGCACCGAGTAGTGGTGAAAAGAGTGTTTGTAAAGGCTTCTCCTCCTTGCTGTGGGTGCAAAAGGAGAGACACTATTGGTATTAGTGCAATACTCAGAGGGTGCCTCTAGGGAGTGGATGTAGGTCTGGCTTAGACCGAACCACTATAAATCTTGTGTCATTTATTTCACTGCTTTTTATTTTCTGCAATTTTTTTGTGTTTAAAAAGTTGTGGTTAAAAAACTTTTTATAAAAAAATTTATTAAAGTTTAATTTCAGTTCAATTTATCTAAAAGAAGGATAATTTTTAAAATACCAATTCACCCCCCCCCCTCTTGGTAGCTTTGGGACATTAACTTAGGTTTAACAACCTATTCACTAGACTCAACAAGTGGTATCAGAGCTTTGTTTCAAAATCATAAGTTTAAATTACTTTTTGATTAACGTAGATGGCTATATTTGGAAACCGAAATACACCTGAAGGTTACTCTATTAATAGACCTCCACTGTTTAACAATATACCTTTTGATTTTTGGAAAACACCCATGTCTACTTTCTTACAGTCACTTGATTATTGTATGTGTAACTTAGTCCAGGAAGGTTATACAAAACCAACTAGATTAGTTGATGGAGTTAAGGTTGAAACACCTTTTACAGACTGGACTATAGAAGAACGTGACTTTGTACAACTAAAGGCTAAATGTTTAAATAGTTTCTTTTGTGCTTTAAAATCTGAAGACTATATGCGGGTTTCCACTTGCAAAAGTGGAAAGGAAATATGGGATAGACTTTGTATAACTTATGAGGTGACTAATGAGGTTAAGCAATCAAGACTTAATATCTTGTTACATGATTATGAATTATTTTGCATGAAACCAAATGAATCCATTTCTGATATGTACATAAGATTCACACAAATAGTCACCTCTTTGCATGCACTTGATAGGGAACTAACAAATGCTGAAATTATTAATAAGATTCTTCATAGTTTACCTACGGCGTATGATGCTAAAATTATTGTAATTACAGAGTCTAAAGATCTAAACATTTATTCTATTGATAATCTTCTTGGTTCACTCATTGCTTACGAGCAAGGAGTTAGTCAAAGAAAGATTGATGCAGGTGAACCACGAAAGGAGAAGAATATAGCACTAAAAGTGGAAGAGTCTGAGAGTGAACACTCACAACCTGAGGATGAAGACGATATTGCATTGATGACTAGACAATTCAAAAGCTTTCTGAAGAGGAAGTAAAAGAAACGCCAGCAATGGAATAGAGGTAAATATAATAGAAATGGCAAGGTTTCTAATGAAGTGATTTGTTATAAATGCATAAAACCAGGTCATATCAAGACTGATTGCCCAAAACTCAAAGCCACTCCTAGTAAGGAGAAGGTAGAGGAGAAACCAACTGTAAAGAAGGGCAAGAAAAAGTTTTAAAGAGCTTTTTGGGCGGACTCAGCTTCAGATTCATCAGAGACTGAAAAGGAAGAAGAAGTCACCAATCTTTGCTTGATGGTAGATAGTCTTGGTCAATCAGATCAAGAAGAGGTATGTGACTTAAGTTATGATGAATTGTTTGAAGTTTCTGAACACATGCATGATGCATATAGGAAAATGAAAAAGATGCATGCTAGTGTAAGTTTAGAATTGGAAGAACTTAAGAAGGAACATGAAATTCTTAGGAAAGATCATGCTTTAATAGATGATAACCACATGAAACTACTTGACGAATACGATGACCTGAATAAAAATCATGAGATTTTAAAATCATCCTATGCTGATCTTGAAAAAGAATTTAAAAATTTTAAGGATGAATCAGAGAGCAAAACATATCGAATCAATTATACAAATTGAATCTTGGAAGATATGAATTCATTTTATAAGCTGAAAATAAAAGCTCTCGAGGATAATAGGATACCCCCCAAACTTGAAGATTTTACAAATCTTAAATTTTATCCTAAATATATGGAATCCCTTAGAAGACAAACAAATGGTAGAAGACTTAGGAATACTTTTCTTAAAGTTAAATGTAATAATTGTGGATTAGTTGGACATATAGCACACACCTGTACTTTGAAGATGAAATCTGATTTGGTGTGGAGACCTAAAATGCATAAACCTAGACATATCATACATGCATCTGATTATAAATTGCTAAAAGGAGAACCCAAACTTGTTTGGGTTCCCAGGTCTAACATTTGATATTTTTGCTGGGTCGCTCTCACACATGACCTCGTGAGAGCATATGGTACCTAGACAGCTGATGTTCAAAGCATATGACTGGAGATACTACTCAATTCATAATGTTGGAATCCAGGAGTGGAGGCATGGTTACACTTGGAGATAATACCACAAAGAAGGTGGTTGGATCAGGTATGATTGGAAACTTGAAAAACTTTTTTATAGACAATATGTTATTGGTTGAAAGATTAAAGCATAATTTATTAAGTATAAGTCAGCTTTGTGATAAGGATTATAGTGTAAAATGTTTTCCTACTAGCTGCACATTAAGCATAAATGGTAAAGATGTGTTGAATGGCAAAAAGGGTAAATAATGTTTATATGCTAGATTTAAATTACATTCATACTCCTACTGCCTTTTGTTTAAAAATGGTTTCTGATGAGTCATGGCTTTGGCATAGGAGACTTTGTTATTCTAGCATGAAAAACCTTAGAAAGATTACTC
The DNA here is from genome assembly GCA_019514585.1 of Dendrobium officinale. Taxonomy (NCBI): domain Eukaryota; kingdom Viridiplantae; phylum Streptophyta; class Magnoliopsida; order Asparagales; family Orchidaceae; genus Dendrobium; species Dendrobium officinale. The sequence goes on along the minus strand of CM033698.1, from coordinate 423,648 downwards.
AAAAGAATTTAGTGAGAGGTATACCAAAACTAGACTTTAATAAGGACCACCTTTATGATGCATGTCATTTAGGTAAGCAAGTGAAGTCCTCTTTTCAGTCCAATAAGGATCTTAGGAGTAGTAAACCTTTGAAAATCTTACACATGGATCTTTTTGGACCAGTTGGAGCTGTAAGTCTAGGAGGGAAGGTATACGGATTTGTTATAGTGGATGATTACTCAAGATTCACTTGGGTAAGATTTCTATTTTATAAGAGTGAATCATTTTAGGAATTTAGAAATTTTTTGACTTGGATTCAAAGGAAATTAGGGTGTGAAATTATTTCTATACAAAGTGATCATAGAGGAGAATTTGAGAATGAGAGATTTGAAAATTTTTGTAAAGAGAAATGAATTGATCACAATTTTTCTGCACCTAGAACCCCTCAGTAAAATGGGGTAGTCGAAAGGAAAAATAGAACATTAATAGAAGCCGCCCGAGAAATGTTGGTAGAATACTAACTTCCTATATATTTTTTGGCTGAGGGGGTTAGCACTGTATGTTATGTTCTGAAAAGGGTGAATGTGAGATCCAATTTAAATAAAACACCCTACGAGTTGCTAAAAGGGAGAACACCTAATTTGTCACATTTACATGTTTTTGGTTGCAAGGTGTTTATTCATAATAATGGAAAATCTGCCTTAGGAAAATTTGATCCAAAATCAGATGAAGGAATTTTTGTTGGATATTCAAGTGTTGGAAAATCTTATAGGGTATTCAACAAAAGAACTTTTGTCATTGAAGAGACCACACATGTTGTATTTGATGAATCTGGAAATTTGGAATAGCCAAATATTATTGAAGATGAGATTGAGGATAACTCCCAAAAGATTGATAGAATAAACTTGGAAGAAATTGTGGAAGGGAATTTGGAGATAGAAAACCCTATGCCTAGATATTTGAGATTTTCTAAAAACCACCCAAGGGAATTGATTATAGGTGAACCTAGTGAGGGTGTTAGAACTAGGTGTTGATTAAACAAGGAAGTCAATTATTCAGCCTTTATTTCAACTATAGAACCCACTAATATTGATCAAGCACTTTGTGATGAATTTTGGATATTAACCATGCAAGAAGAGTTGATTCAATTTATAAGAAATAAAGTTTAGAAATTAACTTCAAGGCCAAAAGATCAAACTATTGTTGGAACTAAGTGGGTATTCAAAAATAAAATGAATGACTCAGAAATAGTTATTAGAAATAAGGCTAGATTAGTTGCTAAGGGGTATAATCAGATTGAAGGAATTAATGTTAAGGAGACTTTTTCCCCTATAGCTAGACTTGAAGCAATTAGGGTTTTGCTAGCCTTTGTGTGTTTTAAAGGTTTTAAATTGTTTCAAATAGATGTGAAAAGTGCCTTTTTAAATGGTGTAATTGAAGAGGAAGTCTTTGTAGAACAATCTCCAGGTTTTGAAAATTCTAAATACCCAAATCATGTTGTCAAGTTAAAAAAGGCATTATATGGATTAAACAGGCACCTAGGGCTTGGTATGAGAGGTTAAGTACCTTCCTACTTAAAAGATCTTTTGAAAAAGGAAGTGTGGATACAACTCTCTTTTTAAAGAAATTTGTAAAGGATATACTCATTGTTCAAATTTATGTGGATGATATCATTTTTGGATCTTCAAATAAAAATCTTTGTGATGATTTTTCTAAAATAATGAGTAGTGAATTTAAGATGAGTCTAATGGGAGACTTAAATTACTTTCTAGGCTTTAGCATTAAGAAACTTGAGGAAGGTACATTTCTTAGTCAATCTAAATATGTTAAGGACATCCTCAAAAAATATGAAATGGACAATGCTAAACATGTTAGTATACCAATGAGTTCCTCAGTTCAATTGGATAAGGACCTTAAGGGAAAATCTATTGATCAAAAGAAATTTAGAGGGATTATTGGATCTTTACTTTACTTGACTGCTAGCCGACCAGATATCATATTTAGTGTTTTCTTATGTGCTAGATTTCAATTTGATCCAAAAGAATCACATTTGACAGCAGTGAAAAGGATTTTAAGATACTTACTAGGAACTCAGAACTTAGGAATCTGGTATCTAAAGTTTATCTCTTCATTTAAAATTATTGGTTATTCAGACTCTGATTTTGCAGGCTGTAGGGTGGATAGGAAAAACACTTCTGGAACATATCAATTCATTGGAAATTCATTAGTTTCATGGTCTAGTAGAAAATAAAATTCAGTGGCACTATCTACTGTAGAAGCAGAATATATTGCACTAGGAAGTTGTGTGGCACAAGTACTTTGGTTAAAATAACAGTTGATTGATTTAGGATTAACTATAGGCACTATACCAATTTATTGTGAAAATACTAGTGCTATCTGCATTTCAAAAAATCCTATTCAACATTCAAGAACCAAACACATTGACATAAGACATCATTTCATAAGGGATCATATATCCAAAGGAGAAATTGAACTTACCCATGTTTCAACAGAAAATCAACTTGTAGACATTTTTACAAAACATTTAGCCTTTGATACTTTCAGTACATTAAGAACTAGCTTGGAGTGATTGATTTAAATGCTTAGATAAAAATGTTTGCTGCAACATTGATATTTTTTATTTTGTGTTCATTGTATTTTTTAGTTTGTTTTTGTGATATTTTCTTCTTAAAAAGGTATGTATTTAAGTTTGTCTTTTTTGTTTTTATTCGTTTTTGTTTTTTAGTGTGAAAATGTAAACTTGTGGTCATTATCGTCTGGGACAAAAATTCTTCGTACGGGATGATTTGTGTAAAATGACAAACTGTGTGATTTCGAACCGTTTTAAGAGCAGTTTTTAATGTAATTCGTCTGTACGATCGTCACGATCATCCGGGACGAAATATTTTTCAAATGACGGGACGAATGAATGCAGCAGTTGAATGGATAAGATAGTTTTTAAAATAAACTTCGTCCAGACGAACACATGTCGGTTCATAGCAGGGGACGGTTTCTAACTGCCATAAAAACAAATTGAATTCCTGAACGTCCGGACGAACACGTATTCGTCTGTACGATCATTTTGATCAAAATCCTGTATGAAAGGATGCTTCGTAAATTGTGTGTTTACAAAAAACAGTTATTTTTTAAACTCATTTGTTTGTCCATAAGAAATATTTTCGTACGGGACGAATAAAATTTTTGTCTGGTACGAATAGTCGTTTTTCTTTAAATTGACGTCAATTTTTACTGAACAGTCACTTTCACACATCTCTTTCAAACATTTCTACTCTTCAAATTTTTCAATGGCAAGTTCTAGCAAGCGCCAAAAGACCTTGGCTAAAGATCCACCAAGAAATACATCTGAAAACTTCCTTTCTAGAGCCAATGAAGAATCCTTTGCTAGGTTTGTCTCTGCGAAATTCACCCCATCTAGAGTTCTCCTACAGGATCAATTAACCTTTAAGGTAATACACTTGTTTTCCTCTACTCAATTTGGTTTAATCCTCACTTTAGTACACTTCTACAATAGATAAACCTTTCACTATTTTTTGGCAAACATGTCATTCAACTCCGACCATTCTGTCATCAGTTCTTTGTTTTCAAAAAGAAAATTGAAATCACCAAGGCTGACTTTGGTATCTTCCTAAACTTAAGGACAAAAGGCTTAAGAGCACACACCTTAACCACCACAAGTTTTGATTGGACTGAATTTAATCGTGTGATTAGAGGCATAAGAGTTATGGATCATTTGCCTAAAGTATCAACTTTAGTGCGTGATGCCCGTATCATCCAGCACGTACTAAGAAATTCCATTATACCTAAAGCTGGTGATATAGTCAACATCACTCCTCTTCTTTCTACTGTTACCTACATGATAATGATAAGACAACCTATAGATGAGGCCCAACTCCTAATTAACTACATTTATGGTCTCTCTGAAATTGGTCATATTGATCATAAAAGAAAGAAGAACATAGCCTTAGGACATCTGATTGCCCATATTTTGGAAAAGAAGTATGATTTAATCCATCTAGAACAAGACTTTGAAGAACCACTCTACTACAACGACGCATCCTTTAGGGCTATCTTCAATAAGGACAAGCCCAGCAAAACTCATGTCGTTCTGAGTGAAACAGAAGAAGAAGCTGAACCTTCACATGCTGCTGAACCAAATTATCAGGATTTGGTTCAAAGATTTGACAATTTAGAGGCTCATTTTGATCAAAGGTTTGATCAAATTGAAACTCATTTGCAGCAGCAAGATATTCAGCACAATGAAGATATGGGATTTATGCGTGATCAGATAAATACCATAAATTCCAACATGTTTATGATGAGTAGTTACTTCAACTTCTTTAGTGCAGCACCACCTCGTCCTACTCTAGATCAGGGTCCATCTGAATGATTATAGTGTTTGTTCAGTGTTTCTTTGTAGTTCATGTGTTAGTGATTTCCTTTAGTTTGTTGTATTTTCCTTGTTTTAGTTGTGTTATTATTGATATCTTGAACTTTAAATTATAATAGCTTTATTCGATATCAATATACGTTCCAATATTTTGTTGTTTAATATTTTAGAAATGTGTGTTAGACTTTATGACATTCATTTTTTTTAATCTTAATAGTACTTTATTCTAATTTGTAAATTAAAATTAATTTCATTAGAAAATATAATTATTATAAATTTAAGAGATGCTTATAACTTGATATTATTAGAATTTTCAATTCCTTGTCTCTTATTTAGACTACATTATTTTTAATATTATTATTGCAATTTAGATGTTTTCTTATTTTGTATTTCTCTTTTTAATTAGTATTTATGCACTTAGAAAAATTTGAAATTTTAGATTATTGATTTTGGAAAGAATTCAATTACTCTTGAAAATTATACAAATGTACAAAAATAAAAAAGGATTGTGCAAAAAATAAATAAATTTGTAATGACAAAAAGAGGCACAAAATAAGCCCAAAGTAAAAAGATGCACAAAAATATGCCATAAAAAAGATGCGCAAAGCGCCACATGTGGTAATTACTTCTTTCCGGACTCTTTTAATCTCTTAATTCAAATTGATCTTATGTTCATTTATAATTGACATTGAAATTTGAAATATAAAATTTTTTATTCATCCTTAGTATAATGATTTTCTTTATCTTAATGTACACATACCTTTGATAAATTCTTTTTATTCTCTATGTTATATCACTTCTTAAATTATATGAAACTTTTATGATTTTTCTAATATTTTGATTTTATTTGCATACTTATTTCAATCACTTTCAAGATTAAAATATCAAATGAATTTCATACTTTTGCTTACATTTCTAGCCTTCTTTTCTTCTTCACTTTTTGCTGTTGTCAAAAAGGGGGAGAAATTATTTTTGTTTGTTTTGTTTTTTATTTGTTTTTATAGTCATTTTTGATAGTATTGATAGTCCTTTTATGTTTGTCGTTATTGTAGTTGTGAGTTTTTTGTATATATAAAAAAATATTATTATTTATGCCTCCTTATTTTTCATGTATTCATCAATTCAAGAGGAGTTTAGGAGATTCTTAGAATTTGAAATCCTACAAACAATAATTATTTTGCCATCATAAAAAAAGAGGGAGATTGTAGAGAAAGTTGCTATTTGCATGTTTTACATTCTTGCAACTTGTATTATTTTGATGATTTCAAATATTATTATTTTATATATCTCCTAACACTTTTTGAAAGATTTGTTTTTTGCTCTAGTGTGTACTAACATTTTAGGAAAATCAACTCCAAGCAATGAAGACTTCAAATCAAATTTAGCAAATATTAATTTATAAATTATAAGTTTTGAAATGAGAGGGAGTGATTATAATTAAGTGAAAAATCACAACACACGCTCTTGGGGGAACAATTTTTATGAACTGATCATACGGGACGAATCTAGTTCGTACTGGATGACCATGTCAATTAACCCCTAGGAAGAGCAATGGATCGAACAGGCTGGGAGAAAATTTTTCTAAGTCCTAATCGTCCAGGACAATTTTTATATTCGTTTCGGGACGAACATCTCTGGATTCTCACCTTGCACTATTCGTCCAATTGAAAAGCATGGTTTGTACCTGGACGAAACTCTCTGTTTGGGATCGTACATGACAAAATGAACCTTCGTCCCTGGACAAAACTCTCTATTTGAGATCGTACATGACGAAATGAACCTTCGTCCCTGGACAAAACTCTATATATAAAATCATCCCAGGACAAAACACGTTCGTCCTAGGACGAATTGAACCGACTTAGCACAGTTGGTTACGTCCTGCAGAATTTTGGGAACCAACCTATGTAATAACCGTTTCATACCGGACGAACCTAGTTCATACGGGACGATGAGCGTGTACAAACATAATTCATACCAATATACATTAGGATCGTTTCCGACACTTTAAGTAAGATCGTCCAGGACGATCCACGATCGTACGGGACTATCCATGATCGTACTGGACGATCCACTGTGTACAGAATTGAAAACTTGCAGTTTTTGGGTAGTTTTTCTTATCTTTTGTATATATAGTCCAAATTAGACTACCACCCAATCTTTTTGCTCATTGATCTACGTGTATATTGGAAGAAGAGCAAAGGAGAGAGTGAGAGAAAGCATTCAAAGAAGGATTTCTACCACTGGGGCGTGATGGCTTTGCTTGGTGTTCAAAGGTAAGATTTTCTACTTGTGATTTGAGATTACTTCACTCTTTTTCTTTCTTCCTTCTAGATTTCTTGTGAAGAGATCTCTCAAGGAGATCCGGTTCTCTGCCGACACTTAGAGAGTGTGAACAGACGAAGGGTACTCTGACCACAGTAGGAGAGTGTGAAAGGACGAAGGGTACTCTGCCCACACTAGGAGAGTGTGAAAGGACGAAGGGTTCTCTGCCCACACTAGGAGAGTGTGAATGGATGACGGTTCTCTGCCAACATTGGGGATAGTGTAAAAGGACGACGATTCTCTACCGCACTAGGTAGTGGTGAAAAGAGTGTTTGTAAAGGCTTCTCCGCCTTGCTGTGGGTGCAAAAGGAGAGACACTATTGGTATTAGTGCAATACTCAGAGGGTGCCTCTAGGGAGTGGATGTAGGTCTGGTTTAGATCGAATCACTATAAATCTTGTGTTGTTTATTTCACTACTTTTATTTTATGCATTTTTTTTGTGTTTAAAAATTTATGGTTAAAAAACTTTTTATAAAAAAATTCATTAAAGTTTAATTTTGGTTCAATTTATCTAAAAGAGGGATAATTTTTAAAATACCAATTCACCCCCCCTCTTGGTAGCTTTTGAACTTTAACTTAGGTTTAACATCCTTTTCACTAGACTCAACAATGGGATGAATTGGAGTTCGTCTTGATGAAAATTTTCCAGAGAGCATTTTGTCTTGGTATGAATATGAATTTCATCTGAATGAAAATTTTCCAAAGCCCATTTCGTACTGGGAGGAATAGGAAATTTTTCTTGGACGATCAGGACATAAAAAAATTTTCTGCGCTTCCTGTTAATTCCATTGCTCTTCCGAGGAGATAACTGACTTGATCGTCCCGTACGAACTGTGTTCGTCCCGTACGATCAGTATAATTTTTAAAGATCTCCTTAATTATGTGTGTGTTTGTTTACACAAATACAATCACTCCCTCTAAAACTCAATTCAAAGAAAAATACAAGCTTCAATTTACAAACTATCTCATGTTGAATTTGATTTGAAGTCTTCATTAGTCTGAAGTTTGAATTTTCTGAAATGTTAGTCCACACAAGAGCAAAAACAAATATTCTAAAAAGTGTTAGAAGATAACAAAACTTAAAATAATAATATTTAGAATCATCAAAACTATACAAGTTGCAAGAATATAAAACATGCAATTAGAAACTCTCTTAACAATCTCCCCCTTTTTTATGATGGCAAAATAATTATTGTTTATATAATTTTCAAATTTTATGAATCTCCTAAAACTCCCTCTAAATTGATGAACATTTTAATATAAGGAGGCTTTGCATAATAATTTTATCTATCCATTTTTTTTTAATTTAAAAATGCAACAAAAATAATACTATGAAACAAAAAAACGATATATGAAACAGAAATACGATACGAACAAGGATACAAAAAGATAAGAAAAAAAAGATACGAGTTATGAAAATATATGAACAAATAATATTTTCTTCCCCTTTTTTGACAAAAGCAAAAAGAGAAGAAGAAAAAGACTTGAAATGTAAGCAGTCATATGATAATCCTTTGATAATTGATCTTTGAAAGTGATTGAAATAAATTTTGCAAATAAAATCAAAACATTAGGCAAATTATAGTAATTCATACAATTTAAGAAGAGATATAACATTGATAATAAAAAGTATATATCAAAAACATGAGTCAATTTAGACACTAAGATAGAGAAAATTATTGCAAAAATGATGAATAGAAAATTTGTATATTTCAAATTTCAATATGGAATATAAATGTACAGAAGATCAATTTGAATTAAGAGATTAAAATATTATAGAAAGAATTAACTACCACATGTGGTGCTTTGCGCATCTTTTTCAAATTTGTGGCACATTTTTGTGCATCTTTTCACTTGTGGGTTTATTTTGTGCCTCTTTTTCAACTTACAAACTATTGTACATTACTTTTGATTTTTGTACATTTGTATATTTTTTAAGAGAAATTTTGATCTTTCCAAAATCAATAATAATAAATTTCAAATTTTTCTAAGTGCATAAATATTTATTGATAAGTGAAATACAAAATAAGAAAATATCACAATTACAATAATAATATTAGACATTAATGTAGTCTAAATAAGAGACATGAAATTGACAATCTTAATTACATCAAGTTAATAATTTTAACTTGCATTTCAAAGTATAGCACTCTTAAGACAAAAACAAGATTAAATCCAAAATAAGATAACTTATATTGATATCAAAATAAAGGATATTATAATCTCAGCAAATGATATCAATACGATATAAGATTCAAAAACAAAAACATCTAATGAAAAGAAAATACATCAAATTTTCTTAAATCACAAAACTAACACATCAACTAAAGAAAACACATAATCAAGTACATGAAATCATTCTGATGGACCCTGATTTGGAGGAGGAGCAGCATCGAAGAAGTTGAAATAGCTACTCATCATAAGAATATTAGAATTTATATCATTTATTTGTTCTCGCATAAATCCCATATCTTGAGTGTACTGTATATCCTCCTGCTGCATATAAGTTTCAATTTGATCAAACCTTTGATCAAAGTGAGTCTCTAAACAGTCAAATCTTTGAACCAAATTATGATAATTTGGTTCATTAGCAGGTGTAGGTGCAGCTTCTTGTTCTTCCTCAGTATCACTAATGACATGCGTTTTACTTGGTTCATCTTTATTGAATATTGCTCTAAATGATCCGTCATTATAGCAGAGCATTTCTTCAAAATCTTGATCAGGATGAACCAAATTATATTTCTTCTCCAGAATGTAGGCAACTAGATGTCCTAAGGTAATGTTCTTCTTTCTTTTATGTTCGACATGATCAATTTCAGAGAGTCCATAAAGATAGTCAAGGATTAGTTGGGCTTCATCTATAGGTTATTTAGTCATAATCAAGTAGGTTACCATAGAAAGAAGAGGAGTAATGTTGATTCTATCACCAGTTTTAGGAATTATAGAAGTTCTAAGAACATGCTGGATGATACGAGCATTACAAACGAGACTGGATACTTTAGGCATATGCTCGTTAAAAATGATTCCTCTAAACATTATATTAATTTCAGACCATTCAAATTCAGAAGTGGTGGTCAAGGTATGTGCTCTAGTTCCCTCAGTTCTTATGTTTAAAAAGATTCCTAGGTTAGCTTTGGTGATTTCAACTTTTTTCTTAAAGACATAGGAACGGATTACAGAATGGTCGGTGTTGAAAGACATGTTTTCCAAGAAATAGTGAAAGGTTTCTTTGTTGTAGAGATAAACTAGTGTGAGGATGAAACCAAACTGAGTTGAAGCAAACAAGTTCATTACCTGAAAGGTCAGTTGATCCTGGATAAAAATTCTAGATGGGGTGATCTTAGAGGACACGAATCTGGGAAAAGACTCTTCATTGGCTTTGGAAAGAAAGTTATCAGAAGAGTTTCTAGGTGGTCCCTTGGCTAGAATCTTTTGTCGCTTGCTTGAACTTGCCATTGAAAAGGATCTAAAGGACAAAAAGTTTTGAAAGTGATGTGTAAGTGATGACAATTGAGTTCAAAAGCCTGCCAATTTATTAAAAAATGACTATTCGTACAGACGAAATTATGTTCATCCAGTACGAAATTCGATTCGTCCCGTACGAAAAAAAAATTTTGTATGGACGAATGAATGAGTTCAAAATAAAATGGCTATTCATAATCACACAACTTACGAAACATCCTTTTGTACAGACTTTTGACCAAAACAATCATACAGACGAACACGTGTTCGTCCTAGACGATCAGAACTTATGATCGTTATAATGGCAGTTGAAATATCCCTCACATTAAACCGCCATTTGTTCATCCGGACAAACCAAAGGTTCTTACGTACGAATATAGTATTAAAAATGACCTTATCTATTTAACTATCATTTAATCGTCCCGTCAATTGAAAAAAAAATTCATCGCGGATGATCGTAACGATCGTACAGACGAAGTGACAATTAAAAACTGCACACAAAAGGTTCAAATCTGACGGTTTGACACACTACACAATTCATCCCTTACGAAAAAATTTTGTCCCTGACGATTGTCACTCAAAATTTTTTAAAACATGCACTCAATAAAAAATTAAAACACAAACACAACAAAAAAATGCATAAAATCACAAAAACAAAAACTCAAATACAGAAAATCACAAACATAAGATAAACACAATTGTAAAAACACACAAAAAAATTAACTAGAAAGTACATATCAATGTTGCATAAAATATTTTTAATTAAGCATTCAAATCAATTACTCCAAGCCTTATTCTTAATGCACTGAAAGTATCAAAGGCTAAAGGTTTTATAAAAATGTCTGCAAGTTGATTTTCAGTATAAACATGAGTGAGTTCAATTTCTCCTTTGGATACATGATCCCTTATGAAATGATGTCTGATGTCTATATATTTGGTTCTTGAATGTTGAATAGGATTTTTAGAAATACAAATAGCACTAGTGTTATCACAATAAATTGGAATAATGCCTATAGTTAATCATAAATCAATCAACTGTTATTTCAACCAAAGTACTTGTACCACACAACTTCCTAATGCAATGTTTTCAGCTTCTACAGTAGATAAGGCTACTGAATTTTATTTTCTAATGGACCAAGAGACTAAAGAATTTCCAATAAACTGACATGTTCCATAAGTGCTCTTTCTATCCACCCTACAACCTGCAAAATCAGAATTTGAATAACCAATTATTTCAAATGAAGAGCTAAACTTAGGATACCAAATTCCTAAGTTATGAGTTCCTAGCATATATCATAGAATCCTTTTTACTACTGTAAAATGTGATTCTTTTGGTTCTGATTGAAATCTAGCACACAAATAAACACTAAACATTATATCGGGCCGGCTAGCTGTCAAGTAAAGTAAAGATCCAATTATCCCTTTAAATTTCTTTTGATCAACAGATTTTCCCTTAGGGTCCTTATCCAACTGAATTTAGGAACTCATAGGTGTACTAACAGGTTTAACATTGTCCATTTCATACTTTTTGAGGATGTCCTTAACATACTTTGACTGACTAAGAAATATACCTTCCTCAATTTCTTAATGCTAAATCCTAGAAAATAACTTAAATTTCTCATTAGACTCATCTCAAATTCACTACTCATTATTTTAGAAAAATCATCACAAAGATTTTTATTTGAAGATCCAAAGATAATTTCATCCACATAAATTTGTACAATGAGTATATCATTTTCAAATCTCTTCAAAAAAAGAGTTGTATCCACACTTCCTTTTTCAAATGATCTTTCAAGTAGGAAGGTGCTCAACCTCTCATACCAACACCTAGGTGCCTATTTTAATCCATATAATACTTTTTTCAATTTAAAAACATGATTTGGATATTTAAAATTTTCAAAACTTGATAGTTATTCTACAAAAATATCTTCTTGAATTACCCCATTTAAAAAGGCACTTTTTACATCCATTTAATATAATTTAAATCCTCTAAAATAGGCAAATGCTAACAAAACCCTAATTGCTTCAAGTCTAGCTATAGGGGAAAAAGTCTCCTCAAAATCAATCCCTTCAATCTAATTATACCCCTTAGCAACTAATCTAGTCTTATTTTTAATGACTACTCCTGAGTCATTCATTTTATTTTTGAATACCCACTTAGTTCCAACTAGACTTTGACCCTTTGGCCTTGTAGTTAATTCCCAACATTTATTTCTTACAAATTAATTTAACTCTTCTTGCATGGTCAAAATCCAAAATTCATCTGATAGTGCTTGATCAATATTTGTGGGTTCTACAATTGAAATAAAGGCTGAATGATTGACTTCTTTATTTAATCCACGCCTAGTCCTTACACCCTCACTAGGTTCACCAATTATCAACTCCTTTGGGTGGTTTTTAAAAAATCTAAAATCTCTAGGCAAAGGATTTTCTATCTCCAAATTTTCTTCCACATTTTCTTCTAAATTTTCTTCCAAATTTATTTTATCAATCTTTTAGGAGTTATCTTCAATCTCATCTTCTGCAACATTTGGCTCTTCCAAATTTCTAGATTCATCAAATACAACATGTGTGGTCTCTTCAATTACCAAAATTCTTCTATTGAATACTCTATAATATTTTCTAACACTTGAGTATCCAACAAAAATTCCTTCATCTGATTTTGGATTAAATTTTCCTAAGGCAGATTTTCCATTGTTATGAATAAACACCTTGCAACTAAAAATATGCAAATGAGACAAATTAGGTGTTCTTCCTTTTAGCAACTCATAGGGTATTTTCTTTAATTTAGATCTCACATTCACTCTACTCAGAACATAACATGCAGTGTTAATCGCCTCAGCCCAAAAGTATTTAGGAAGTGAGTATTCTGCCAACATTGCTCGGGCGACTTCTATTAATATTCTATTTTTCCTTTCGACTACCCCATTCTACTGAGAGGTTCTAGGTGTAAAAAAATTATGATCAACTCTTTTCTCCTTACAAAAATCTTCAAATCTTTCATTTTCAAATTTTCATCCATGATCACTTTGTGTCATGATATCACAACCAAATTTTTTTTGAATCCAAGTCAAAAAATTTCTAAATTTCTCAAATGATTCACTCTTATGAAATAGAAATCTAACTCATGTGAATCATTAGTAATCATCCACAATCACAAATTCGTATACCTTCCCTCCTAGACTTACAGTTCCAAGTAGCCCAAAAAGATCCATATGCAAAATCTCCAATGGTTTACTAGTTCTAAAATCCTTATTGGATTGAAAAGAGGACTTCACTTGCTTTCCTAATTGACATGCATCACAAAGGTGGTCCTTAGTAAAGTCTAATTTTGGTATACCTCTCACTAAGTTCTTTTGGGTAATTCTCCTAAGGTTTTTCATGCTAGAATGACAAAGTCTCCTATGCCAAAGCCATGACTCATCAGAAATAGTTTTTAAACAAAAAGCAGTAGGAGTTTGAATGTAATTCAAGTCTAGCATATAAACATTGTTTACCCTTTTACCATTCAAAACATCATTTCCATTTAGGCTTAAAATGCAGCTAGTAGGAAAAAAATTTACACAATATCCTTTGTCACATAGTTGGCTTATACTTAACAAATTAAGCTTTAAGCCTTCTACCAATAACACATTTTCAATATAAAAATTCTTTAGATTTCCAATCATACCTATCCCAATCACCTTCCTTATGGTGTTATCTCCAAGTGTAACCTTGCCTCCACTCCTGGCTTCCAACGATATGAATTGTGCAGTATCTCCAGTCATATGCTTTGAACATCCATTGTCCATGTACCATATGCTCTCATGAGGTCTTTTGTGAGAGCGACCCTGCAAGATTATCAAACGTTAGACCTAGAAACCCAAACAAGTTTGGGTTCTCCTTTTGATAATTTATAAAGAGATGCATGTATGATATGTCTAGGTTTATGCATCTTAGGTTTTCACACCAAATAAGTTTTCTTCTTCAAAGTATAGATGTGAGTTATGTGTCCAATCAATCCACAATTGTTACATTTGACTTTTGAAAAAGGATTCCTAAGTCTACTACCATTCATTTGTCTATTTAGGGATTACATAAATTTATGATACAAATAAAGATTAGTGAAATCTTTAAGTTTAGAGGGTATCTTATTATCCTCGAAAGCTTTTATCGTTAATTTGTAAAATGAATTCATATCTTTCAAAATTTGATTTATATAATTTGATCTATAAATCTTGATCTCTTATTCATCCTTAAAATTTTTAAAATCTTTTTTAAGTTCTGTATAGGATGATTTTAAATTTTCATGATTTTTATTCAAGTTATCAAACTCATCAAGTAATTTCATGAGGTTGTCATCAATTAAAGCATGATCTTTCATAAGGATTTCATGATTCTTTTGTAATTCTTCAAATTCTAAACTTAGACTAGTATGCATTTTTTTCATTCTCCTATATGCATCATGGCATGTGTTCAGAAACTTCAAAAAGTTTATCATAACTTAAGTCACATACCTTTTCTTAATCTGACTGATCAAGACTATCGGCCATTAAGCACAGATTAGTGACTTCCTCTTCCTTTTCTATCTCTGACGAGTGCGAAGCTAAGTCCGCCCAAAAAGCTTTTTGGAATTTCTTCTTGCCCTTCTTCACAAAAGGTTTCTCCTCTACCTTCTCCTTGCTAGGAGTGGCTTTGAGTTTTGGGCAATCTGTCTTTATATGTCCAGGTTTCTTGCACTCATAGAAAATAATATCATTTGAAACCTTTGCATTTCTATTAAATTTACCTCTATTCTATTGTTGGCATATCTTCTGCTTCCTCTTCAAAAATCTTCTGAATTGTCTAGTCATTAATACGATGTCATCTTCATCCTCAGGTTGTGAGTGTTCACTCTCAGACTCCTCCACTTTCAGTGCTCTGTTCTTCTTCTTTTGTGGTTCACCTGCATCAATCTTTCTTTAGCTAACTCCTTGCTCGTAAGCAATTAGCGAACTAAGAAGATTGTCAATAGAGTAAATATTTAGATCTTTAGACTTTGTAATTATAGTTATTTTAGCATCATAAGCAGTAGACAAACAACGAAGAATCTTATTAATCATTTCAGCATTCGTTAGTTCCCTACCCAATGCATGTAAAGAGATGACTATTTGTGTGAATCTTATGTACATATTAGAAATGGATTCATTAGATTTAATGCGAAACAATTCATAATCATGCAACAAGATACTAAGTCTAGATTACTTAACCTCATTAGTCCCCTCATATGTTATACAAAGTCTATCACATATGTCCTTTCCACTCTTGCAAGTAGAAACCCGAATGTAATCTTCTGATTTAGGTGCACAAAAGAAACTATTCAAGCATTTGGCGTTTAGTTGTGCTAAGTCACGTTCTTCTACTGTCCAGTCCATAAAGGTGTTTCAACTCTAACTCCGTCAACTAGTCTAGTTGGTTTGTATATCCTTCCTGAACTAAGATCCACATACGATAATCAAGTGATTGTAAAAATGTAGACATGCGTGTTTTCCAAAAATAAAAATGAATATTATTGAACAATGGAGGTCTAGTTATAGAGTAACCCTCAGGTGTATTTTGGTTTTCAAATGTAGCCATCTATGTTAATCAAAAAGTAGTCCAAACTTATGATTTTGAAACCAAGCTTTGATATCACTTGTTGAAACTTATTCAACATGAATTAGGTTGTTAAACCTAAGCTTATGTCCCAGTGGCTAACCAAGAGGGGGGTGAATTGATAATTAAAAAAAATTTATCCCTCTTCAAAATTTAGAAGTGAGAAAATTAATTTTAGTGAATTTTATAAAAAATATTTTTCAACCACAAGTTAGAAATAGTAAAACAAAAAATAAAAAGTAGCAGAAAAATAAAAGACACGAGATTTATAGTGGTTCGATCAAACACGACCTATGTCTACTCTCCGGAGGCACCCTCTGAGTATTACACTAATACCCTAGTGACTCTCCTTTTGCACCCACAGCAAGGCGGATAAGCCTTTATAAAACTCTCTTTCACCACTACCCGGTGTGACAGAGAACCGTCATCCTTTTACACTCTTCCCAGTGTTGGCAGAGAACCGTTCATCCTTTCACACTCTCCCGATGTAGGCAGAGAACCCTTTATCCTTTCACACTCTCCTAGTATGGGCAGATAGCCCTTTGGCTGTTCACACTATCCTAGTGTGAGCAAAGAACCCTTCATCCTTTCACACTCCTAGTGTGGGAAGAGAACCCTTCGACTGTTCACACTCTCCTAGTGTGAGCATAGAACCCTTCGGCTGTTCATACTCTCTAAGTGTCGGCAGAGAACCAGATCTCCTTGACAGATCTTCTTCACAAGAAATCTAGAAGGAAGAGAGAAAAAAGATAAGTAATCAAAAACCAAAAGTAGACTCATACCTTTGAGTACCAAGTGAAACCTTCACGCTCCAGTAGTAAGAATTCTCCTTTAAACACTCTCTCACACTCTCTCCTTAACTCTCCTTTCAATTGGCACGAAGATCAGTAGGCAAAAAGATTAAGTAGTAGTTTATATTGGACTTTATATTGAAAAGACACAAAAAATCATCAAAAAACTGCTAAAATTCAAGTCTGTCAGCAGTGGATCGTCCCGTACGATCGTGGATCGTCCTAGATAATGTTACTTAATTCAGTCGGAAATGAACCCAATGTATATTGGTACGAACTGACTTCGTACACGTTAATCATCCCTACGAACAAGGTTCGTCCGGTACGAACGATTATATCATAGGTCTGTTCCAAAATCTATAGGAAGTTGCCAAATTTTCAAGAGTCGGTTTGCTTCATCTTGGGACGAATATGAGTTCGTCTGGAAGAAATTTTTACAGAGGACATTTTATCCTTGAATGAATTGGAGTTTGTCTGGATGAAAATTTTCTAGAGAGAATTTCGTCCTGGCATGAATATGGATTTCGTCTGAACGAAAATTTTCCAGAGGACATTTCGTCCTGGGACGAATTGGAGTTTGTCTGGATGAAAAATTTTCCAGAGATCATTTCATCCTGGTACGAATATGAATTTTGTCTGAATGAAAATTTTCTAGAGCCCATTTCGTATTGGGACGAATATGAAATTCGTCTTGGACGATCAGGACTTAGAAAAAAATTTTGCGCTTCCTGTTCGTTCCATTGCTCTTCCGAGGAGATAACTGACTTGATCGTCCCGTACGAACTGTGTTCGTCAGCTGGAAAAATCTGGTGAGAGAAAGAAGTGAGAGAAACTTTGGGAAAAAGCTTGTTTTCTTACGGGAATTCAAATTTTTTCATTTCGCAGGATTTTTGGGATTTGATGGAGGCGGACTTTCGCCGCCGTCCTCCGTCCTGTGGTACCTTGGAAAATTTTTGTTCAATAACGAAGGTCATGAATAGATCATCACGTCAAATGCTATCCCCTCCGGCTTTTGGTGACGGAAATAATGGAGTTGTTCAGATCAACAAATCTATGAATAACAAAGGTATTGTTATCAAAGAAGGTGGTTATTCAGCAAGGATTGAACCAGAGATCATTGGTAAAGGTAAAGGTAAATTGATTGAAGAAGAAGTGGGGGGATTTCTTAAAAGAAGGGTAGATTTAAAACCTTTTGGCAGTTCAGAAGGGTCACCTTCCTTTCTAGCATTGAAGATGAACAGTCCTTCTTCTAGAGGAATTAAAAACAATAATGATGTGGTAATTCTTGATCGTTTAATGTCTGAAAATCTGAAATTGTCTAACTCTGAAGCAAGCAAGAGGAAAAATGAATCAAAATCTCCAAACGTGAAAGATGGAACAGGGAAAATGTTGTTCTCTGATTTATTTAATGTCAGAGAAGTAGATTCAGCTGAGCAAGGAATTGGTGGTGATAATGTTCCGAACGTAAAGGATTATCTTGAAGGAGAGAAAAACAAAGTGTGGAGCAGGAAAGAGAATATCCAAGTTTCAGATCTTCAACTGGGTGAATTTCTTGCTGAAGACGGTAAAACAGTTAAACTTCATGAAGACAATGAGAAGGAAAATTCTGACAGGCTCTGTAATTCAATAGTTATAAAAGTATTTGGAGGTGATCCTCCACTAGAAACCATTAGCTATGAACTGAGAAGACAATGGGCGCATATTGGAAAATTCCATTTAACAATGCTAGGCATGGGATGGGTGTTATGTTCATTTTATGAACCAGAACACATGGAGGCAGTAATGACAAATGGTCCATGGTTTGTTAATGGAAAAATTATTGGAATGGACAAATGGTCCCAAAATTTCTCTACAAATTCTTTGAAAGGATTAACGGCACCAATCGAGATAAGACTACCTAATCTTCCACTTCAATGTTGGGACAACATAAATCTGTGTAGAATTGCCTCAATGGTAGGCAAGCCTTACTTGATAGATGGAAACATGTTCCAATGTGGGAGGAGAGAATTTGGAAGAGTATGTGTCCGAATTCAACTAAAAAAAAAGTTTCCTCTTGGTGTTTGGGTTGAAGGTAAAGCTGGAAGGTTCTATCAAAAGTTTGAGTATGAAAGAGTGCCTAATTTCTGTTATAATTGTGGTCTTATCGGACACAATGTAGAAGTCTGTAAAGATTTCTCAAGTAATAAAGACATAGAAGCGAATAGTTCTGTTTCAGAGATCAATAAAGCTGCTAAAGACATAGAAGAGACAGGTTATGGGCCTTGGCTTGTTGTTAATAGAGGAAGAAAAAAAGCAATCCAGCAAAATCAGAATCAAGTTCTTCACCGACCTCTTCAAAAAGTTAATAAAAATCTGTGGAAGATAAAGGAGGTTAATAATGTTCATGGGAAAGCTGATAATGAAACAGATAAGAAGATCTTGGAAGTAAATTCTGTAGATATTGAAGAGCCAAATGCTGATAACAAAGTGGAAGAAGGGATTGCTGAAAATCTTTTTAAGAAAGCAATGGATTCCAAAAACTGTAGTCCAGAAATTAATCAATCTTGTATCAACAGATTCAGCCTATGAGTAATCAAATTGAAGAAGGAGAGATTTATCAAGAAAATCCATTTGAAGATCAAGTGCAGGAAGAGCCTCCAGATAAGAATGTTTCTGATCCCAGTTGCATTTCAAATTCTTTACTTCATTCTAATGAAGATGTTTGTATTATTGTGAAGAAGAAGAAATCCAAACAATTGAAGGACTTGGGTCCTATCAGCTCGAAATTAAGAAGCAGGAGAATGGAAATGGAATCCAAAGGCAATATGGGGAGCCAATCCCCATTAAATCATTAAATGTATTCGTTTGCTTTTTGGAATTGTAGAGGAGCAAAAAAGAAGAGTGCTTCTCTATTCCTAAAAGAATTTGTGAAAATTCATAATGTAATTTTTGTTGGATTGTTAGAAACTAAATTGACTTCTATAGATAGGAAAGAAGTTAATAATCTTATTGGTGATGGGTGGAACTATGATATAGTATCCTCTAATGGATTATCTGGAGGCTTGATTGTGCTATGGAATGCAAATGTAGCTGATTTCACTATGTTAGACTCTTCTAATCAATGCATTATTGGGGACCTGGTGATCAAGAATGACAGCAAATGGATGGTAGCAGCAGTGTATGCTAATAAAGAATGTTGTAAAAGAAGAGATCTTTGGGAAAAGCTTGGTACTTATTCGTCTGTGGATTATCCTATGGCAATCGCTGGAGATTTCAATTGCATCACTTCTAGAGAAGATAAAAAAGGTGGTAAAAGGTTTTCTTATTCTCAAGGCTCTAAGGAAATGGATTCTTTCTTTGCTAACAATGATTATCATGAGGTTAACTTCATTGGACCTCGATTCACTTGGTGCAACAACAAGGTTGGAGGAGCTCGTATTCTTGAAAGGCCTGACAGGTGTTTCTTTAACACTTATGCTTTAAATTTATCTTCTCCTTTAATTCTTAATCATATAACTAGAATTGCTTCCGATCATTGCCCTTTAGTCCTCAATATTATCAATTCTAAATTCAAAGCTGTCAAGTCCATTAAATTTGAGGATGTTTGGATTTCATACCCGGCTGCTCTCAAAGTGGTTAAAAAAGCTTGGTCTATTAATTATCAAGGGAGTCATGCGCATATTTTGAATTCAAAATTCAAAAGGACTCTTAAATCTTTGTTTTTCTGGAGTAAGGCAAAGAAAGTGAACTTGAACTGTTCTAAAGACAAGCTGTTAAAAGAAATTATGGAAATTCAAAGTAGAGAAGCTGAAAATGGACTTTTATCTGATGAAGATTGTTGGAGATTAAAAGCTAAAGTTCTGGAGCTGAATTCTATTATGGCTAGACTAAACACTTGGTGGAAGCAAAGAGCAAAAACCAAATGAGTGAATGAAGGTGATAGCAACTCAAGATTTTTTCAAACTTTTGCTAGTGCAAAAAGGAGGCTGAATAACATAGTGTAGATCAAAGATGAAGAAGGTTTTGTACTGGATAAACAAGATCAAATTGAAACTGTTTTGCTCAGATTCTTTGAACAGAAATGGAGGCAAAGGGAGTGCTCTTTAGAAGGGTGGCCTGTACCGAATTGTACAGTAAAATAGGAAGATAAAAAATGGTTGTCTAGAGAATTCATGGAGGAGGAAATCGAAGCTGTTTTCAAAAACGTAGGCAACAACATTGCACCTGGTTGAGATGGGATCACTTATTCCTTTTTGAAAACTTATTGGGTTATCATAAAGAAGGACTTCTTAAATGCTTAATTATATTTTCTTCAACATGGTGTTATGGAGGATTCTTGGAAAGACACTTTGATTGTGTTAATTCCAAAAATATCTAATCCTTTGAACCCTTCCAACTATAGACCTATTAGTCTTTGTAATTCAGTTTACAAAGTAGCAGCTAAAGTCATACTTAATAGGCTATCATACATCATTCCCAAAGTCAATTCTAATGAGCAAGCTGCTTTCATTCAAGGGAGATCCATTTCAGATCATCTCCTAATTGCTCAGGAGGTCTTTTACAAATTCAGGTTTTCAAAAAATTCCAAAGGACTTGTAGCTTACAAGATTGATATGGAACAAGCCTATGACTCAATGAGTTGGGATACTCTTGAAGAAGTCTTAAAATATTATGAATTCCCTGCTTTATTCTCAAAGATCATCTTGGAATGTGTGTTAAGACCAAGATTTTCTATTATAATCAATGGAAGAAAGTCGGATTGGAATTCAGCAAAAAGCGGTTTTTCGACAAGGTTGCCCTTTGTCACCATTTCTTTTTATTTTATGTTCACAACTCTTATCAAATGCTCTAGCTCTTACTAACATTGGGGTGAACATATCTACTAATGGTCCTCGTATCTCCCATATGCTTTACGCTGATGATGTTATGATATATTCATAAGCTAGCAAAAATAATGCTATGAAGGTTAAAGGGATTATCTCCAATTTCTGTAATTGGACAGGGCAAAATATAAACTTGGATAAATCAGGTATCTTATTTGGCAAAATGGTTGATATAAGAAGGAAAAAAGCAATTACTAAAGCTTTGGGAATCAAGGAAGTAAAAGAAATTACTTACCTTGGTATCAAAATGGCATTGAGAAGGCTAAAGGTTAATGATTTTCAATTCATCATTGAAAAATCGTTAAAGAAGGTAAACACCTGGGGAAGTAAGTTGTTGTCATTAGCTGGGAAATTAACACTTGTGAAGATGGTGTTATTGAATATTCCAGGTTTTTATAGCACTCATTCTTTAGTCCCCATGAAAATTCTTCATGAAGTCAACAAGCTTTGTAGAAATTTCATTTGGAATAAGCCCAATGGTGAAATTGGCATTCATTATGTTAAATGGGAGGATCTTTGTAAACCAATGGATAAAGGTGGTAGGGGATTGTCCTCTTCAACTTCTAAAGTTGCTGATCTGAGAGCAAGACTATATTGGAGATTTTTGAACAAAAGCTCATTTCTGTTCAAAATGTTAGCTCCTAAATATGGAACTAGAATTGATGAAAGCAATTATAAGAGGAATGTTTCTTCCTCATGGAAAATACTGATTGATGGAGGAAAAGTTCTAATTCCTTTTCTGAAATGGAGCGTGGGAAATAGATCCAAAATCAGAGCTTTTGAAGACATATGGCTGCTTGACAGAAAAATAAATGAATGGCCTTCTTTTGTTGTCCCTCAGGATGAAGAAAATATTTTTCTGGATAAATTTATAAAAAGAGATGAATGGGATGTGATTGAATTAAAAAAAGTTTTTGGGAATGAAATGATTAATCTCATTATACAAACAAGTATAAGCAATAATCAAAGGGAAGACAAGCTAGAGCTAATCAACAAAAATTCTGGAAGTTCAATTCCAAAAATGATAGCTGAAGCCAAATTCAATAATCTGACAGATTTTAAGTATTTTGATTGGATGAAGAAAGCCAAAATAAGCCCAAGAGTTGAAACGTTTTGCTGGAGATTATTTAAGGGAGCTATTCCAATTTTTCATTATCTAGTTCGGAGAAGAATTCAAAAGAATGAAACTTGTCCTAGATGCTTGAATGGCATTGAAGATACGGAACATATTATTTTCAAATGTTCTAAAATCAAGGAGGTGCTAAATCAACTTAGCAATTGGGGATTTCAAATTCCTTTCTTTATTAATTTTCAAGACGGCTTGAATTGGATGGAAAAATCTGCTTATAGCAATGGTTTGATCCTCAATTTATTCTTTAATGTACTGTTCTTTTCTTGGAAGGCTAGAAACAAATGGATTCATGATAAAGTGAAAGAAGGTCCTATTTCAATAGCAGTCAATGCTATTAGTTATTCTTCTATCTCTAAATTAATTTTTGTATCCAAATCGGAATCCTGGGATGTTAACCAGCCTCCTAGGCTGTCAAAAAATTGGCATCCTTCTCCACCCGAATGGTTAAAAATCAATGTTGATGCTTCTCTAGAAAATAATTACAAAGCTGGTGTTGGAGGTGTTATACGAGATAGCAAGGGAAGGTTTTTATTGGCTTTTGGCATAAAATATATTCATTGGGATATTCATCATTTGGAGCTTCAAGCTATCAAATCTTTGAAGGAGATTGTTAAAGATTGGATGTTCATTTACAAAGGAGTTATCATTGAAGGGGATAATACAAATGTTATTAGAAGACTTCAAAAGGCAATAGTTAATGGCTTTAAAGGAGATGAAGAGTATGATTTCCTTTCTGAATTCAACTTACTTATTTTTTCTTGTGTTAATAGAAGCAAAAACAAGTTGGCCGATTGGTGTGCTAAGTATGCATCGGCCAACAATTTTATTTGGGATGACTTATGCTTGGATAAGATTCCTCCTTCATTTATTAGTATCTTGAAGGAGGAATCGAACTTGTAGTTTTTTCTTTTGTTTGCGTTTTTTTTAGCTATTAATGCATTTATTGCTTCTCTCAAAAAAAAAAAAAGAACTGTGTTCGTCCCATATGATCAGTATAATTTTTAAAGATCTCCTTAATTGTGTGTGTGTGTTTATTTACATAATTATAATCACTCCCTCTCAAACTCAATTCAAAGAAAAATACAAGCTTTAATTTGCAAACTATCTCATACTGAATTTGATTTGAAGTCTTCATTAGTATGGAGTTTGAATTTCCTGAAATGTAAGGTCCATACAAGAGCAAAAACAAATCTTCAAAAAAGTGTTAGGAGATAACAAAACTTAAAATAATAATATTTAGAATCATCAAAATTATACAAGTTGCAAGAATGTAAAACATGCAATTAGCAACTCTCTTAACAAAAATGACTCCTTGAGAATGGTAGTTTATGAAAAGTCATTTTATTTTTTTCTATTTCTATTCATATATACAAAAATCATTTTGTCCCGTATAAACTCAGAATCATACGTACGAGCCTATTTTTGTACTGTATGATCATCCTGATTTTTTAAAAATTGAAAGGTATTTGTTGAGTTTTCTTCACAGTGTCTTTCAATCACAAATCATCTTATGTTCAAAACCCTTCAAATGGTAAACAACAATAGCAAGCGGGCTTGTCATTCCATAGGCTCTGGTTCTCGTTCTAGTTAACTAAATGATAACTTCCTTTCTAAAGAAAATGAAGAAGCCTACCAGCATTTCTTTGATGCCAAAATTACTCCATCTTGTCTTCTTATCTAAGAAGATATCAACTTTTCTGTAATGCCTCTTTTTTAATCTACCCTATTTTCTTTCATTCTCGCCTCAATCTATGCATACCATTCTGAAATCATTTACAATTTCCTTACTAATATGAGAATGTGGGAGAATAATACCAAGATATCTTCATATGTGTTTAAAGAGAGGGTAGAGATTACTAAGGAAGATTTAATTACTTTCCTACATCTTAAAACTGAAGGGGTAAGGGCACAAACTATGACTTCTAGAGATGACTTTGACTAGTCCACCATAAATTAAACTATTAGAGATGTACCTTCAGTTTATCACCAATCTTGTGTACATACTTTGAACTAAAATGCTAGGATTATTCAGCATATTTTGATAACATTCATATTCTTAAAACTGGTGATCATATCAACCTCACTCCCTTGCTTTCTATTGTCACATATCTTATAATGTCAAACACTCCAATTGATGAAGCCCAATTGATTCTTGACTAAATCAATAATCTTACTAACATTAGACATCCTACCACTAAAAGGAAGAAGAATATTGCTTTAGGATATTTGGTCGCATATCTCTTTGAAAAGAAATGCAACTTGATTCATCCCGATCCACCTACTCATTTTCCAATCTATTTCACTGATGCTTCTTTTCGTTATCTATTTCACCAGGATCAAGGGGATTCAGGAGATGAAGTTAGAGAAGGAGAAGCTCCTACACCTGCACCTGTACCTGCTCCTAGACCTAATCATTATTATATCAGGAAATGTTCTAGCATTGTGATCGACTTGAGTCTCAGTTTGATCAATGATTTGATCATATTGAGACTCGCTTAAGCTAGCAGGATGCCAGATATAATGAGGATATGGGTTGGTTCAAAGGGCAGTTTGATTCTATCAACACTCAAGTAGCTACCATTAATAGCTACTTTACCATGTTCTCTCCTCCTAAGCCACCTCCAGATCAAGATCCTCCATCTTTTTAATTTTTTATTATGTTGCAGTTGATGTATTTTGTGTTTCTCTTTGGTATTTATGTGATGGATTAAGATGTTTTATATTTATATATCAAGTTGTAATTTCATTATATGTTGGTAATGAAATCCTTATCTTTGCTTTGGTTTTATTTCACTTAAATTATCTTTGAGTTTCTATTATTCAAATTATTAATATTGATTTAAGAGAAAATTCTAAAATATCTTGTGCTATAACTTAAGTTCTTAAAAAAAATATTTTTCTCTTCTTAAACTTTTAATTAAATTCCAAATTAGACATAGATAATATGATCATTTTAATGTTCTAACAAATCTGTATCATATAGTTATAATTGATGCAAAAATAGTAACTTATTTTTTCTTTTATTTTTTTATTTAATGTGATAATTTTATTCTTAACAATAGGATTTTATTTTGTGGATTATTATTCTTTATACAACAAAGGTTTTTCTTTTGTTTTAAAGATAATCACACAAGCTACAATTTATTGAGTTAGTTTGTGGAAAGAATGAAATGTCAAAAGATGCACAAAGTGTACCAAATTTGAAAAGAGGCACAAAATGAGCCCAACATGAAAAGATGTGCAATGTTTGCCAAATTTGAGAAGAGGCACAAAATGAGCACGAAATAAAAAGATTTGTAATATTTGCCACTTAAATAATTCTTAGTGGTTAAGAGGTATAAAATGAGCCCACACTACATTTAGTTCTTTCCTTTATATTTTAATTCTTAGAAAAATCCTTGTATTAAACGTTAATTTTAACTATTAAAATTGAAACTATAAGAATTCTATTTAATTAATTTTGTGATGATTACTTTGTTAGATATTTCTACTTTCTAGAGCGAACATTGACCTGTTCAACTTTTCTTATCTAAATTATTCTTTGATTTAAAATTTAAGTTTTTTCTTTTCAATCAGAACTTTAATGTTGTCTGTGCAAATAGGTTAAAATTCTCTTCTTTATCATCTATTAGATGTGTCTATAGCAATTTACTTTTTTATGAGATTTTTTTTTTCTAATGTCAAAAAGGGGGAGGTTAATGTTTGTGTTTGTTTGAAGTCTTCTTGTTTATGTTTTGGTGTGTGTTTTGAGTTTTTGGTTGTGTTTTTGTGACTTTGTATTTTTTATTTTTTTTATTTTAAGTTTGTTTAAAATTTATTTTTTATGTTCTATGACATAATGTTCTCAAGGGGAGCATGCTTATGGTTTTGGTTTTCTTGTTATTCGTGTCGTACTAGCTTTTTTGTGTTTGTCTCTAAAATTAAAATAAAAAAAGGAACGATTTATTGATTCTCCATGATTTTTATATTTAACTTCATTGTTGGGGAGTTTAGGAGAAAAGAACCTTATTTGAGACTCAAACAAGAATTCATTTTGTCATCATCAAAAAGGGAAAAATTATTGCAACTCAGGAATTTAGATTAAGAATGTGATTTTTTATGATAACAAAATGTTATTATTATACTATTAATTTTATTATTTCTCTAAGCATGTATTAGATATTTTCTATTTGGTATTTGTATATACTAGTATTTCAGAAAAATCATACTACAAACTACTGAAAACTTCAAGATATAATATATTAGGATTTCATGTAATGAAGTCTGTTAATTATTATTTTTTATTTTTCTTGATTCTAAAAAAGTGTGATTATAATTGGGTAACCTTGCACACACACATAGGGGGAGAGAGTTAAAACTTAAAATTTAAAACTAATCGTATTGTACGATTTGTCATGTTTTTTCCTCCAAAATGTAATTAATCAAATCATGACTTATATTGTTTACTGTTCATACTATATAATATTAATTTGTACATATGACTGATAGTGTGTATAAATAAACTTCATACCATCTCATACTAGAGGAATACATTCAGTTTGGAATTATTCGTACAGTACGATGTTAGTTCATACAGATGACTAATAGTGTATGAAATATGATTCATATAGGATTGTACCAAGATTTTTGAACTATTTGTACAGATGATCGATGATCATACTATATAATATAAAGTTGGTTCACTTATAATTTTTAGTTTTTTGAATGAATTTTTTTGTATATTCTATATAAGATATCCAAAAACTATCAGTCAATACCTTTGTTGCAATTTTCTCTTGAGAGTGGCCATTGAGTTTGAGTGTTTGGGAGAGATTGTGAGAGTGAAGTGTGAGAGATCAAGTGAGGGGGGGTTATGAGGGATTCACAAGCTTGCCCAAAACGATTATATCTTTGTCTTCTTCAAATTTTTTCCCATCTCCTCTGGAGGCTTCGAGAAAATAACTTCAACATTGTGCCGAGGTACTATGCCTTCACCAGGAAGGTGAAAAAGGATGATGGTTCTATGCCGTTACTAGAAGGGTGAGAAAGGAAGAAGGTTCTCTTCCTTCACCATGAGGGTAAAAAAGGATGTTGGTACTCTGCCACATAAGATTAGTGGAAGAGAGTTTGTAAGGGCTTATCTACCTTGTTGTGAGGCCAAAAGGAGAGTCACTTTGATTTAGTGCAATATCTGGAGAAGGAGTCTCCAGGGAGTGGACATAAGTATAGTTTGGATCGAACCACTATAAATTTGGTGTTCTTCTTTTCACTTTTATTTTTATATATTTTATTTTTGCAGTTTAAAGTTTTACAGTTAAAAAAATCTTTTTAGGTAATTAAATTTAAAATAACTGCATACTCAAGGATCATTATTAAAAAAATTTATAAATAGTTTTCAAAAATTCAAGAATTTTTTTAAATTACCAATTTACCCCCCTCTTAGTTAGCCTTGGGAAAATTCAATAAGGTCTAATAACCTACTTGAACTTTCACATGTTAAACTCATGCCCAAAATTCTCCCACCTATTTGATGTGATTAAGGGCATATTTTAGTCAATTTAAGTTTAGGGGTCATGGTTTGACCACTTAAGTTCAAATTAATGCAATGATTAATCCAATGAGATTTAGGCTCTATAATTTGGTGTGTTAATTATGCTTAGGATAGGGAATTTAGAACCACTGATTGCACCTCCTCCCTTGCCACTGACATATTTTTATGCAAGTGCTAAAACAGCTTAAGTCCCCCTTGAAATCAAAAGAGCATGGTAAAGTGCGATGTTATTTTAATTTAAGTATATGTATAAACTTCTTGGGATTCATTTTTTTTAATTGCTTAGGATAATCTTGTAAGTGTGTTTAAATAAACAAACTATTTAAAGTAATATTGAATACATAAACCCATAAAATTATGATAAAAAATAGCCACATAACACAAGAAAAACTATTGAGTGCAATTTTCATAAAAATCTATAGGAATATAGGGAGAAACACACTTGAAATTCAATAAGAGAAGGAAAAGAATAACACAAACTATTGTATGATTGGTTGTACTGCAAGAGGGATATCACCTTCTTCCCCCACACCGATCCCCTCCAAGCATTACAATTCCACCAAATATCCTCCTTCGACCTCCTGTATGCTCCTCATCATGGATTTGAGAGATAATCCAGCCCTATACAGTCATGTATCACCCTGGATCACCAACCTCCTTCCACCCACCACCAATTCCATCCCCAGAGCTCCTCAATTGACCTTGACATCCACCAAGGTCTATAGCCACTTCATCCCAAGAATGACATCAGTGCTTCCCACTCCAAGGGAAGAAAATCCTCTCTCATGTATCCCCTAAATGGTCAATAACACTCCCTTGCAAACTCTACTACCCATTTCTATTTCCACCTCTCAAAGGCCCATCATCTCCCCATAGCCCCCTATATCCACTAATTTCACCCCTAGCATATTAATTATCTCGTTTGAGATAAAATTATGGGTTGCCCCATTGTCTATCAATGTCACCACCTCTCTATTAGTTATCTATCCATTCACTTTCACTGAGTTTATGGAGACTTCTTCCACATCCAGGTGCAATTTCTCCTCTTTATCCACCTCTAGCCCACTCTCGCCTCCCTCCTAAGCTTCCTCATCGTCAGAGATGATAAGAACCTGAAGAGTCTAATCCTCACACTTATGCCCTGACATGTATTTCTCATCACATATAAAACACAACCCCTTTGCCCACTTTTCTTGTATCTCCTTCTTAGTCAACCTTTTGAAGTTTCCCCCACCCTCCTCTAGCTTTCTCCTTAGGCAGTTCCTTCAGACTCCCCATGTAGGTCCCTTGGGAGCTAAGAAGGTGGTGGTCATCCTGTATGATCCCCCTGAGTTGCTCCCCTTAGGCCTCCTCTCGATATGCTTTTGATCCTCCACCAACTGTGCCAGCTCCATGGCCTCTCTCAAGTCTCAAGGCCTTATCACCCTAACTACTTCCTTGATATCTGATTTAAGTCCCTTCATAAAGTTTCCCTTTAGTATTATCTATAAGAGCTAGTCTAATCTATAGGCCAGATACTTGAATCTTTCACGGTAATCTTCCATAGCTTCTCCTATGTCAGGGCAAAAAATTGCTCATAGAAATCTCCTCCCCTGCTGATTCAAAAATATTTTAGTAAACAATCTCTGAACTCCCTCTATCTTTGATTGGGTTGTCTCATGTCTCATCATTAGTACCATGCCAGTGCCTTCACTTCCAAATAGCCCTATCGTTGTCATCTTCTCTTTCTCTGTCAACCAGTTGATAGAAAAGTAATGCTCCACTTTGTAGATCCGGCCATGGCCATCCTTGCCCTTAAAGATGGTCATCTTTATCCTTTTCACCTTCAGGTCACCCCCATTTCCTCTGAATCCTCCATAACCTCTCATTCCCTGAATAGGGGGTTCTCCCTAATTATCATGATCTTTCCTCCAACGATCATACCCAAACCCTTCATCACATTCCCCTCTTCTTCTTTCAAAATCAGCACCTTGACGACAGAAATCATCCATTCTCCGCGCAAAATCAGCACCCCTCCTTTTGTAGCCCATACTCATCTCCTCCCTAAAAAGTGGTTCTATAATAGGCATTCTGTTATCTCCCTCAAAGATCTCCACTTCCGAATTCTCCCTCCCCCTAAATGATTTTGGACTTCCTCCTCTCCCATGGTCGTCGGTGGTCTCCATTGGTTTCTATGTCGCCGGATTTTTTTGTCTTCAAGCATCTTCTTCATCATGTCTTTCAAAGCGGCGAACCTTCCATCCATCTTTTCATGGATGGATGCAAACTTCTTGTAAAAATAAGAGGTATTCTCCTCGAAATCTAACTTTAGTTGACCTATTCTCCCTCCAACACTTCAACTTTCCTTCCGTCCTTTAATAACCCTTAGATCGGTCGGTTTTGATACCGAGTTGAAAGAAATCATCCACGGAACATAAGAAAAGTAGTTGAATTTCAATAATGGTGCAATTTTCACAAATATTTATAAGAGAACATGGAAATTGATAGATAGTGGGGCAACACATAATTTTAATAAGAGAAGGAAAAGAACAACACGATACAATGAATCTTCAATTCAAGAGGAAGTTTCAACTCTCCAAATCTCTAGCCTAAGCCTAGAGCCCAAGAACAAACCTTAGATCTCAAATTTAGATTTCACAAATTCAAGATGCTCCTAGCCCTAGCAAGAAGAAAGCAATTAAAGACAAAGAAAATTTTCTTATTTCCTAAACAACCCCTAATTTGAATTTTCCCTCCAATACTAATCATCATTAGTGTCTGGGCCCCTCTACTCTAACCTCTCCCTCCCTGTTAATTCCTCTCCCCTTAAGCTTCCTCCTGTATGTGAGAATCGGTCCAAGTTGGACCAGTTCAGATGGTCTTCCTTAGGCCAACATAACATAATTCAACTAAAAACAAGATTTGTAGATTCTGTTAATGTTCAGCAGTTCTGATGATAAAAGATTTATGACAGTTCATCTTCACGCCTTCAATGTCACGTCTTATTGAACCAGTTCACTGAACTGGTTTCAGTGAACTGGTTTCGATGTGAAGTCTATTTATCTGAGCACACTCGAAGGTTCCTCCAAAACTCAAATCATGTAGGATAAGAAACCAAGGAACTCTATAACAGAAATTACCAAAAATAGCCTTCTGTCCAGCTTTCATTGGCAAACTCAAATTATTGTGGGCCCTAAAAATTTGGCCCCGACCTCCGCCCGACTGATTGCTTTTTATTTTGGGGGATTTTTAACAAACTATGTTCCAGGGTAAAATTTGGGAAGGCATATGGGTTTGTAGATAAGACATTACTTAGAGATTTCGCCCTCATTTTGCGAGGACTTAATGATCTGAGTTCTGGTTTCCTATAGGTGCAATCCTCTATAGTTAATCACCCCTCCCAGTAACGAGAGAGAACTTTCGATTAAGGCTAGTCATCAATTAGATACGTAGAAATATGTGTTATCTGGCATATAGTAGCAGCAATGGGCTTTGGATTTGGGAATTGGATTTGAATTTAGGAATTAGAAAGTTTTGTATTTAAAATAAAAATTTTCACCACCTTGCACTTGAAGCGGATAGTGGGGGAATGGATGATGGACCCGATCAAGATCCCATGGTTCCGTCGTCCCGGACCATCGTGGTCCCTGGTCTACTTAGTCAGAGGAGGTAGTCAACCCAACCTGACAGAAGGATCCTTATCGGTAATCATGGGTTACTTCATCCATAGGTGCCTTGTAGACCTGGGTGAATGTTTATCTAAGGGGATAAATTTGAATCCATCTTAGCTAACAGAGGGCTTTGTGTCCTATCGATCATATCATATTGATTCATATCTTAAGGATTTGATGCCACTAAGGAGTGTATTGGCTTTGGCCATAGCCAGTATTTCATGTAACCATTTAGCAGCAAAATCAATCAGTTCAGAGGGCCCCGGGTCATAATCGTTTATCCTACGGTGCCATTTGGAGGCAAAACTATCGGTTAGAGGCACGTACTAGATCCTTACTGGTAGGAGATTGTTTGAGAATGGATCCTATTGATATTCTCGACCAGGAATTAGCTCTTCATGAGCTAAAGTAAATTTTAATTTGTCCACATTAGCAAACTGTTGTAGAGGGTGGAAGGGCTTTGCTTTAAGTGTTTAATGGATGGATTTTAATTTTAAATATTCTAAATTTTTTAGATTTTTCTTTGAGTTTAGATTTTGAGGACTTGGGATAGCAATTGGAAATGTTTGTGAACCCCTCTGGTTAAGATCATTATTCAACATAGCCATCATCAGGGTTTTAGGAGTCATTTAAAAATATTTATGTCTTGAACCTTGTCGACCCTATCGACTTGTCAATAGAGGATTAGGTTTCGTAGGCTTTGTGCCTTTGTTAGTGAATTCTCATCGTTAAAAGCCTTGAAGACCTAATATAAATGTAAAAAATAAATATTACGGTTGACTTTATGACTGTATATTTATCTGATGGTTTGAACCCTATCTACTCCTATTCACCTGCTTAGGATGATCGGGTTTCGTAGGCTTCATACCTTTATTATTGAATTTTCTTTGTTAAAGGCCTTAAATGCCTAATATGAATGTATATAAGAAATATTCCGGTCAGCTTTGTGCCCGCATATTTATACGATGCTTCAAACCCTGTCTAGTCCTATTTACCTATTTAGGAGGATCAAGTTTCGTAGGCTTTATGCCTTTATTTGTGAATTCTCTTGATTATAGGCCTTGAAGACCTAATATGAATGTATTAAAATAAATACACTAGTCGCAACAATCGTGTATTTATTTGGGTTTAAACATTGTTAACTCCTATTGATTCGCATAGGAGGATTGGGCTCGAACTTGAATTCATTTATCGACCCGCGCAATATCCCTAGATGTCACGTGTATACTTATAACACGCTCGTCGGGACCAATATGGGTGTTTGGGGGCATTTTATAATTATTTACTGAATATTATCGACTCATATTACTTAGGATGATTGGGTTTGAATTTATTGACCCGCGCAGCATCCCTAGACGTCACATATGTTTCCTCAACACGCTTGTCGAGGCCCATGCGGGTGATAATTGTATTTACCCCTTTAGTGTATCTATGTGTATATAAACTATAGTGCATGTGCAGGGGTATTCTTATAAATATTTATAAATGCCTTCTTTCGGCTTACATGAATATTGCGGATCATGTAATGTGTTGTTAGCAGCTTCTAGATTGAGTTGTTTGCTGCTTTGTACAAGTAGAATGTCGTGCACTACTTGCATGATTTACATAAGTAGATTATATTGTACTAAATAATCTCCTGCTTTAGGTTGTAGATACTTGCACCTATTGTAGTTTCTTTCACATTTGCTTGCATGTAGTATACTATGTGTACAATGAGTTTCCTATAATGACTCGTAGGAGCTTGCATCTATTATAATCATTTGGCATTTGTTCATAGATAGTATGTAATATTCGTAGCAGGTCTCCAGCAAAAGCTCGTGGGAGCTTGCATCAGTCGTATTCTTCATGCACTTTGCTTTGGTTTTTGGCTCATGTAGTATATCCGCCACTGCTACAGGTAGGCAGGTTGATGTATTCCTTCACAGATTGAAATTGACTATAGGATACTGTATTTACTGGTCTTTCTGCATCTACCCATAAGTGACATGTGACATGCACATCTATCTCCATAGAGAGCTTATATGTATTGCAGATCTTTCATCCTTGCTTGTAGAAGGTTGATACATTTGACTGATACTGTGTGGTTATCGAATGTAATGATGATTTAGTATCCACTGCACATAAATCGTCATCACCTATAAGTGGACCACTATATGTGTGAAGACTCTTCTACATTTTCTTATGGTTAGCATGCCGAGCATATAACAAGTCTCTTATGACGATCCATAGGAGTTTGTAGTTATTTGTACTTGTTATGCATCCTTTGCTTCTACTAGTAGAAGATCATTGTATTTGTCATTGCCTTATTACAAACTATATAAGTATCTCCGTGCTTGTCGTAGGCTCTTTGTATCCTTCTTGTAGATGGCATATTATGTGTATGGCGGAGCTCTTGCTGCTAGTAGGAACTTGCATTCATTTTGTACTATCTGCCACTACTTGTATAAGACTAGTGTGCTTGCTTGATAATGAGTGGTGATTGATTGCAAGATGTTGTTGCATTCACTCTTGGCCTTCCATATGTGTGTTGATCAGAGAATTACAACATTCTATTATATGCATTTCAATATATGCGGTGATCATTGCAAGTGCTTGTATATTAGTCATTGTTGACTCCATGCTCATTATAGAGACGTTGCTAGATCTTTAAATCTGGTTCAAGAGCATTTCACTCCACTATTCGTGGATGAAACATTTCATATATTTGAGAATCATGCATCATTTAATGCATTTGATAATCATGACCCCATTTTACATTTGCATATTGTGAGTGAGGTTCAACATTTCACAGTTTAGCTCATGGATCTTGCTCCTTATCACTCAAACTCCAAGTTTAAGCCACTTATGATTGTTAGTTTTCAATCAAATAATTTGGATTTTAGCACTTGCATTTTTATGTCCTTTCAAAATTCAATTATTTATTAATCATTCAAATTCCATATCATTCTGCACTTTGTTTGGATCCAATATCCAAGTCCAGATTTTAATCCAGTTCAAGTTCAGTTTAGCTTGAGTCCAACTCAAGTCTTACACAAGTCATTTGTATTCATTCAAGTTCTTCAAGTTTCCTACATTAGGTTCAAGTTCTATGTCCACAAGTTTTAGTTCAATTCGAGTTCACCTTGTTTTATTCAAATTCATTTGAGTTTAAGTTCATTTAGGTCCATTTAGTACAAGTCCGAGCTCACAAATCCACTATTCATTCTTGTTTTTTTTTAGTTCAAACCAGGTCTGAATGCAGTCTTACATTTACCTGAAATTTTGTCAGCCTCCCGACGTCTCCCCCATTTAGGGGAAAACTATGGGAAACTGAGCCTTTCCCACCATGCTAAGAAAAGCGTGTATGGCAGGTTTCCTCATACAAGGATAACACAGCCATATTTTTTGTCCCCACCATGCTAAGAAAAGCGTGTATGGGTCTTCCGTACCTGTTACAAAAGAAAAGTATTTGTTTCCCCGCAAGCGGATACTTATGGGTATCCCCACTTTGTTGTATGCATCGCACCGGGTTCCCATCCCACCATGCTAAGAAAAGCATGTATATGCAATTTTCTGGTACGCCACGAACTCCGAAGAAGGGATTTTAGGTGATTACCCGCTTCGTCGCAAGCGTCGCGACGCACTTCCTCCCACCACGCTAAGAAAAGTGTGTATAAGTGGTCGTTTTGTCGCGTTGCATGCGTCGAATTGAGTTTTCTAAGTTTAAGGGATCGAAGGGTTATACCTTGACGACCGGAGAGGTGGAGGGCACGAAAATCGAGACAAACTTTCTTGTTTCTTTTCTTTCTTTCTTCCTTTTTTCTTTTCTTTTTTTTAAATATAAGATTAAAAAAAAAGCAAAACTTCAACACTATACTCATATAATCTCAGCTAGAAATCCTATTCATCTTCTCCATTGAAAAATGCTTAGTATCCCCAACCAAATGGTAGAGAAACGCACCAGCTGCCACACTAACATTTTAACTCTCCACAATAAGAAAGAAATTTAGCTCTTGGCCAAAACAGTCGTGAGCCATATCTTCACCTCCAACTCTAATGTCTCTACTAACACTATCCATAGTCATGCTTCCAGGATTTCATACCAATTGAGTACAAGACCTCTCCAATGAAGATCTCAACTCACTGCCTTCACTGCCCAACACAAGTATTGTTGGCAATCCACCCTCAACCTCACGCAAAGTAAGAGCTTTATAAGACACTGATCCACCAAGAACCCTCCAACCATTCTCCATTCAAGACCTCAAAAACTTTATCATATTCTTACATGAACTTAATTCAATCAGTTCAAGAAAACCAGCACTAGCTTCGCCTACTACTCCACTCAAAGGAGTTGAATTCTTGGTACATAGTACAACTCCTGCACCAAAGAAATAAGCAAATATAATAATAGCTCCCAAGTTTTGAGGATCAGTATCCTCACCCAAAGCAACCCAAAGAAGAGCTCTTTGACCTTTCTCTGGAATAGGCTCCAGCTCGCTTATATCAACAATCTCTAGAAGAGAAGCATCAAGCATCAGACCTTGATGTGGCCAATTATCGACTGCCATGTTCAGATCATATTTTTGAAGTTTCGATAATCTTTAGCCCTATCTTTTTTAAAGGCATCAA
The DNA here is from genome assembly GCA_019514585.1 of Dendrobium officinale. Taxonomy (NCBI): domain Eukaryota; kingdom Viridiplantae; phylum Streptophyta; class Magnoliopsida; order Asparagales; family Orchidaceae; genus Dendrobium; species Dendrobium officinale. The sequence continues at coordinate 387,290 of CM033698.1, read as the reverse complement.
TGAGAAGCATAGCCTGCTTATCAGCTCTTTAGTTCTGAGCTCTTCCAATGCTTCTTGAGCCCGTATTTTACTGTCAGTCTTCCCTTCCAAATCAAAAAAGCTTCCTTAGGTTGCTCGACAAAGTATGAGAGACGGATGCAGAGAGTTCGGGAGTAAAGGCTGGCGTAAGGTTTGGCGGAAGATTGGGAGTTGAATCGGCACTAGTCTGGCTGCAATACGAAGGTTGGGATAGTGTAGCTGCCGTTGACGAAGGGTTAGGAGTTTTCTTTTTTTTTTTAGAAGCTGGAACGGACAAGTATTTAGGCTTGGAAATTCGGTTTCAGCAAGGACCTCTCAGATTCTGTTTGCAAACAAACCAGGGAAGCTTCGTTGGGTATGGCTTGCGACTTGGAGCTTAGTAGAGGCCGGCCAAGTGCTCTGTTTGGAAGCGTGGGTCTTTGCTGAAGTGGAAGATGGGTAGAAGGGAAGGAGGAAAAGTTAAAGGGGTAGCGGGATTGCTCTGGCAAGAGAGATGAGAGAGAGAGAGACTTCAACTCCTATAGCCTGAGCCCCATGGCTCTGTTGTTTTTTTTTTTTAACAGAAGGGGTCGAGTGCTTCTTTTTTTCACAGAGCTTCTAAGAAGATTAACTGATTTGACCGAGGCCAGCCAATTTTATAAGATTTAGTCAGAAGATTTTGATGCTACGAGGTGAGGCATTAAATGAGATTTGAGATTTTAATTTGACTTTACTAATTTTGGGTTAAACCTACTTGTAGGATTAATAAGAACTTTTTTTTTTTTTTGGGAAATAATAAGAACCTACTATTACAAGTATTAACGACCATTTAGAGTGACAGCAATACCTCAATCAATCAAAATGGCGTCGGTTTGCATGTTATTTTCTCGATTTGCATGCAGATCACACTGTTTTACGTATCGATTTTGTTGAATATCAAAATTAGACAAATTTATAGTGCACTTAGGACATTGCCGACGTTCCGATCGCAACGACACAGTCCATTTTGCTATCGGACGTCGTCTGGGCAACACCGAGCTATTTTTTAAAAAAATATGTGTAGTCACTTTGGAACTACCTCGATATGCACGTACAATCTCATTTGAACAAATTGTCAGTGCATTTAGCATATTTCTGATGTCCCGGTCGGAATGACGTAGTCCGTTTCACGATCGGATTTCATTTCCTCGCCATCGAGACTAATTTCCCTCAAAATGCATGTTATTGTATTTGAATCACCTCGGTACTCAAGGCATCACCTCAGATGATCTAAATTGATTAAATAAAATGTATATTTTTAATGTTGTCAACGTTCCGGATGCAATGGCACTGTCCGTTTCTGTTGACCTGTACGAGGTTTTAAAAAAAAATTGAAATAAAAAATCTACCTACCCGCACATCGTCGCCGTCCAAATCTCAAACATCCCGCACTTCGCACGTCGACGTCACCTCACTCACTTCGCCCCACGATCCCACCTCGCGTCATTAAATGCACACGAGAAGGAGGCCTTCGGCCTCTTCTCCCGAATCCTCTGCTCACTCTCCCACGATCTCTCTCTCCCTCTCGCAGTTCCCTCGTCTCTGCTCGGCTTCGCTCGACGACCTCCCCTCTTTATGAGATCGGAAGTAACGACGTTTTCGACGAAAGCAACAACGGGAGCTAGCGGATGTGAAGATAACTCTCTCCCTTTCACGAGACTTCTTCGATTCCTCCGGTGTTGTTCTACTTCGACGTTCTACAACTTCCCCTTCTCTCGGATCAGGAGCAAGAACGAGAGACTCGCCGGCTGTGATCACAACTTTCTCCCTACCGGCGTGCGTCTCCAACTTCGCTCCTTCGACGACACTTCCTGTTGGATCGGAAGTTACGACATTACAATCGGAAGCAACGACGGGTGCTCGCCAACTGTGAAGATAACTTTCTATCTTCAGTCGCTTCTTCGGCTTGCTCCCCTGACGGCTCTTCCTCCTGCAGGTCTGGAAGTTACAACATTTTGATCGGAAGCAAGCAGAGGAGCTCGTTGGAAGTGAAGGTAACTTTCTCCCTGCTCACGTGCTTCTCCGACCAAATTCTGTAACTCTGCCGAACAAGGGATTTAGTAAATACAGGATTAAGCTGTAAATCCTTAAATCTGGGATTTAACCATCGCCGGGATTCAACGCACGCACCGAAACTGTTGGCTGGATTTAGCCTAAATCCGGCCAAATCCCGTTAATCTGCCGAATTACAAAGAGAGTGGGGACGGAGAGATATAATTTGTTTTAATTAATTTTTTTTAATTGTAATTATTTTAATTAATTTTAATTAATAACAGTTATTTATATTTAATTAATTATAATTATTATAATTATTTATGTTTAATTTTAATTAAATTATTATAATTAATTTAATTAATTATAATAAATTTTAATTAGAATTAATTTTAATTAATTATAATATTATAAAATTAATTATAATTAATTAATTTCAATTAATTATTATTTATTAAAAGTTAATTAATATTAATTAATTATAATTAATGATTTTAATTAATTTTAATAAACTTTAATTAATTATATTTATTAAGTACAATTAATTATATTTAATTAAAAATATTTTCTTAATTAATTTTAATTAATTAACGTTAATTATAATTAATTCACTAAAAAATGCCTACCCCTTTGCCTCAGTCCACGAGCCTTAATCGCCGACGACTCCCTGTCGGCCCAAAGGTATACATTTCTAACTTAAATCCCGCCCTCGACGTGCTTGAAGCGCCGGTGGCCCCCATATACGTGCTCTTGTAGCACGGTGGGAGGGAATCCGGTGCGACATGTGCGACGAGGCGGGTAAGTCCTATACATGCTCTTGTAGCATGGTGGGGACGGTCCTCGACCTCGACACCGACACCGCCGACGACTGCTATGCAAAGTTATGTTGTTCCAAAATCCCATTCTCGATGTTTGCAGCGGACTGGGGAACCACCTATACGCGCTCTTGTAGCACGGTAGGAGGGAGCCCGGTGCGAAGCATACGGCGAGGTGGGTGAGCCCTATACACGCTCTTGTAGCGTGGTGGGAAGTCACTGCTGTTCTGGTACGGGTACAGCTGAAGGCCCCATACACGCTCTTGTAGCGTGGTGGGATGAAAATTACTACGGCCGCGGTGTCTTAGGACACCTACCATACACGCTCTAGTAGCGTGGTGGGAAGGCCCAGCTCCCCTACATTCCCCCAAACGGGGGATATGCCAGGGTGCTGCCAAAATTTTTGCTGAAATGTACAAAGACTTGAATAATTTGAAGACCTTCTTGGGCAATAATATAGAAGACCTGCACTTGAACAATAATGCACAGAACTTGAACTAAATGAGCAAAGGACTTGTACGAAGAACAGAGGACTTGTGGACCTAAATCAGAACAAATTCAACTGATTTCTAAAAAAATCAAATCAAATGAAATAAAATCAAATTGAAGCCCAATTCAAATCAATTTGAACATGAAAATGAACTTACAAGGACTCCATAAGACTTTGAACAAAATGTGAGCATGCAATTGAATTCAAAGGACTGCATGGAACTTGAACATGACTAGAACATCAAATAAAGACTTTGATTTAGACTGGATCCGGATCCGTACAAAGCAGTTGAACTCGCACTTGAACTCAGGCTATACGACATCAAGTGGGGACTTTTGAACTTGATGAATTCAAGTTTGAATGAAACTTAACTCAGATTCAAACACATGTAAGGAACAAAGCTTGAATCACACACGAGGGAACTCAGACTACAAGACATTTGTGCTGTCAACAGTGACTCAATGTCAGATGAAATACATTGATCTTAGTAAACAAATGTGACTAAGGTATACTACAAGACCTCAATGCACAAACTCCTACGACAATTCCTATAAATGCATGCTGATTGAGAAGGCAACACTACTACTAGATAGTCAAAGACCCATCCTTCATAAAACAATCCAGACATCAGACCACCTGAGATTGGTGAAAGGTGGATGTGATGCAAGGACACTAGGTCTTCTACGAGCATTTCCAAAAGGTTGTAGTAGATACAATGGGTCCCTACAAGCAAACACAATATACTTGTGGACAGCAACAGTGTGTTGCAAGTACAATGGATCACTGTGGACATAAGTACGGATCCCTACAAATGAATACTTGTGGATAACAAAAGTGTATTGTAAGTACAATAAACCACTGTGGGTACAAGTACAGACATCACCTACGACAACAGTGGTTAAGATATCCAAGTACGTCGGGTACAAGGGCGGCTCTATGTACGAAAAGGACATCCCCTGGCAGAAGGGAGGAAATGTTTGAACAAATTAGAACCAAACTTCCTGGTGATCCAAAGTCCCTTTTTAGTTCTATAATTAAGAAGAGAACAGTTTGGGTGCCCACAAACACCAAAAATAATAAGTCCATTACACCGAAGATCCTAAAAGGAGTTCTTTCCAGATCAGCGATCATTAACCCCAAAATCCAGAAAATAACTCCCCCGGTTAATGAGAAAGGGGAGTCAACATCAAAACGCCATGCCACCGGATCCGCAATACACGTGCTAGCGGACATAAGGCATGTACAAGCCCTCAAATGAAAAGTTGTGCGCACTCAAATGGTTGTTATTTGCACAACTACAATTATTTCAAAATACCCCTTACACGTGCACAGTAGTTTGTATACACATAAATACACGAGGTGGAAAGTACAATCTCGGCCCGCATTAGCCTCAGAGAGCGTGTCATTGGTACACACGTGGCGCCTAGGGATGCTGTGTGGGTCAATAAGTGAATTCAAGTTCGAACCTGAACCTTCTATACAGGTCAATAGAAGTCGACAGGGTTCGAACCAACAAACAAGTATACAGTCATGACGACTGGTATATTTTTTTTATTGTATTCATATTAGGACTTCAAGGCCTATGATTAAGAGAATTCACTAAACAAAAGACATAAAACTTTCGAAACCCGATCCTCCAAAGTAGATAAATAGGAGTAGACAGGGTTCGAGATATTAGATAAATATACTATCACGAAGTTGACCAGAATATTTATTTTATACATTAATATTCGGCCTTTAAGGCTTTAAACAAAGAAATTCATATACAAATGCACAAAGCCTACAAGAAACCTGATCCTCGATCAATAGCTTGGTCGAGTTGACAAGGTTCAATCAAATAAAGGGAAATAACCTCAAAAACCCCCGATAATGGCCGGGTTGAATGCAGATCTCAACCGGAGGGGTTCACAAATATTTTCAAATGTCTCCCAAGAGTTAATTCAAAATTCAAACTCCACAAATCCCAAATTTTAAGATATTTAAATTGAAATAAATCCGTCTAATAACTTAAAGCAAAATCCATCCACCCTCTGCAATAGTTTGCAGAGGTGGACAAATTAAAATTTACTTCAGCTCACAAAGAGTTAAATGCCTAGTCAAAAATATTACTATGATCAATTCTCAAACAATCTCCTGCTAGTAAGGATGTGGTACGTGTCCTCTAACCGACGGTTTGCCGCCAAATGGCACCGCAAGATAAACGGTTACGACGACCCGCGGCCCTCTGAACCGAGTGGTTTTTCCACCAAAAGGCATCACGAAATACCGGTTATGGCCAGAGCCAATACGCTCCTTATTGGCATAAAATCCTTGAGATACGAATCAATAGGATATGATTGATAGGGCATGAAGCTCTCTGCAAGCTAAAGTGGATTCAAATTTGTCCCCTTAGACAAACATCTAACCCAGGTCTACAAGGTCCCCTTGGACGAAGCAACCCATGGCTGTCGATAAGGATCCTTCTGTCAGGTTAGGTTGACTACCTCCTCTGACTAAGTAGACCAGGGACCATGATGGCCCGGGATGACGGAACCATGGGATCTTGATCGGGTTCATCATCCATTCCCCCACCATTCGCTTTAAGTGCAAGATGGTACAATTTCTATTTAAATATCAAATATTCCATCCCAAATTCCAAATCCAAAAACCCAATTCTTCAATTTCCAAATCCAAACTTTTCAATTTTCATACCCATGCTGCTACTATACGCCTGATACAACGTATCTATGGATACAACGTATCTGATCGATGACTAGCCTTAATCAAAAGTTCTCTCTTATTATCGGGAGGGGTAATTAACTATAGGGGCTTGCGCCTATAGGAAACCAGAACTCATATTAGAAAGTCCTCGCAAAATGAGGGCGAAATCACTGGGTAGTGTCTCATCTACAAACCCATCTGCCTTCCAAAATTTACCCCGGAACTTAGTTTGTTAAAACTCCCTCGCCGAATAAAAAAGGAAAGCGCGGCGGAGGAGGCCGCCGATGCCGAATTTTCGAAGCCCACAGATTTCTGGCGACTTCGCTCGGGATTAGTTTCTCTTTCCATCTCTGGCTAGTCACTAAAAGGCTATAGTAGCAGCAATCAAATCCATATGGTTTAGTTATTTAAAAAATTAATCTTTTAAGTAAGATTTGTTGGAAATTCAATCAGTAGGGTTTTAATTCTATTCTAATTCTCCTACTTCAATAATTTGTTCTGCGTTATTTCTATTTTATGAAAGTGTGGGGTGTTGTATCAATTCTGATCACTAACTCCTACCTTTCATTTATGTAAAATGGAAATGTAGGACACCCCAATGACTGTCCAACTGGGACGAGGAGCCAGAATTCAACTGGCAAATGCTGTCATAGAGAGTGGAAATACTGGAGCCACCATCCACTTTGGTGGGCTCGAGTTCTCAGCAGCTACTACAAGGGCTGCAGCCGTTCCTGTGTACGGCGTAAACTCTGAAGAATTTTCTAGAAGTACTCACTCTGCAAGGACTGTTGCCAAAGGCGCTGTCCAAGGAAGAACTTCTGTGTTTGAAAGACTGTCCCAATTTGAGACCCTTACTGTAAAGAGGGTTGTTACTGGAAGGAAAATATCAGTGGTGACTGCCAACACCACTACTCTGCCCAGAGAGCCTGTTGCACCTGGGAGGTATGATACTGAAGCTTCCTCATCTGAAGGAAGGCTCAACAGAAGGTAGAGGAGGAAGAGAAATATAGAGCTGCGAGCTCAGCAATTACCTGTACCAGTCCATCCCTCCAATCTGCCAGCACCAGAACCAGAGATCAATATTCCCACTCAAAATAAGTTCTCCAATCTGAAGTGGGTAAAAGGAAATAGCTCTTCTGGTGAGCTCAAGAAATCTTTCTGGGAGCATCAACCTGAAGCTCCAACCCCACAGAAGATAAGAGAGCCCGAACGTCTATCAGCCTGGGTACACCGTGTACTAAAGACAATAGGAGAAGGGCTTAATGAAAAAGAAGTTCCTGAGGCCACCGATTGTTGAAGCCCGAAGAACTCCTCCAAGAGACAGACTATCATCTACTGTGATAGTTGAAAGAATAGATTACCAACAACAGGCTCCGCGCGGTGAACATCGGGGCGTGACACCTGAACCATACGTTTGAGGATCCGCTGTCGAAAGGTCCCGGTGGAAAGGGAAGCAAGTTTGGAGGCCGAAGCCTCTAAGAGAAAATATCTTGGAAGAAAGGATTAGTTCGGGTGTGACATCCGGAGCTGTCTCCCGGAGATCCACCCCTGCCAATAGAACACGTCAGAAATGGGTCCAAAAGAAGGCCCATAATGACAGTCGACATCCTGGAGAGTCTTCCAGGAGATCCCGTCATTCTCCTACTTCAGTTAAAGAGGAAGTTCATTTCGATCGTAGTCCGCAGATCGAAGAAGTAATCATTCCAAGTCAAGAGCCTGAAATTCAGTGGCGATGCTGCTCAGAAATTTAGGTACAAGAAGATGAAGAAGAATATGATGATGATGATACTACGAAAAATAAAGGTGGTTCGTATGGTCATCCACATTGATGTTGAAGATGATGATGGTGATGAAGATGACCAACAATCACAACCGCGCGTACATGTTTATCTACATCGCCACAGGGTTAGATCCATTGCCAGCCGAAGTGCTCGCTCTTCAGAAGAAGGAGATGAGGAAGAAGAAGAGGTCGGAGAAAACCCCTTCGCTAGCGAAGATATCACACTCGCTGAAATGAAAAATTAAATGAGATGATAAATGCGGAAGAAAGATAGAGAAATATCTCAGTTGAATGATAAAATGACTGAGATGATGACTCAAATGACGGCCATGATGGAGATGATGCAGAAGAACACTTCTGTGGGCCCTGCACCGGCTCAACCCGTCAACCAAGCTGCTAATCCTCAAAATTCTCAATCACCCCAAGCCTCAGGAGTGAAAGGTGTACCTGAATGTGGCGTTAAAAATGATGATCCTACCCGCAAACGTACTCCACAAGATATGGCGAGCGCCTCTGAACCTGTAAATGCAGCGTAGCTTGAGAGCTTAATAAGCGAAAAGATTAAGGCTATTATAGCTGCTGAACAAGCAGAGAAGTTGGTAGGCAAAGGTCGCCCGTACCCGACATAGTACAATCAGGTGCCATGCCCAAAGGGATATTCTGTGCCCAAGTTCAATATCTTTGATGGCAATAAAAATCCCAGACAGCACCTAGCACAGTTTAAAGCTACCTACAGAAATACGGGAGGCAATGATGATCTATTATTTCAGCAATTCATTAGCAGCTTGAGTGAAACTGCTTTCGAATGGTACGCAGAGCTACCGAATGATTCTCTGAAGACCTTCGCGGAATTAGAGGCCTTGTTCGTGAAAAGATTTGCCAGTGCAATAGAGAAAACTACTATCACTGATCTTGCTCTAGATAAAAGGAGAAAAGATGAGTCAGTGACAAAATATATAACACGCTGGCTCAATCTCAGTATGAAGTGCGAGCAGCAACTAGAGGAAAAACATGCAGATCAACTACTGATGGGAAACATTGATGATAAAATGTAACCCTTCTTATGCATGACTTTAATTACTACTTTCCAAGATCTGTTGGATAGGGTGGCAAAATTTAAAAAGTTGAACTTATCAAAATCTGAAAGCCTCCCTGACAGACTAAAAAGGCTAAGGCGCCTGATGCTAGGAGAAATGATGTTTACTCCGCATTCTCTCCTAGACCTGATAAAGGTAAAAATGCAGTATATAATGTGGATAAAGGAAAGCAGCCTATGCAGGATGAAGAAAAATCAAAACAAACTTACAATCTAAATCCTCAACCAAAACTAGTTCTTGGAGGAAATGACAAACCTCGAACCTTTCCTGGTGGAGGAGAGCATCAAAGGCAAACTACAGGAGCTGGTGATAGAACATTCCCTTCCCTCAAAGAGAAAATGAATAAATAATATTCATTTAAGAGTGAGAGTGTCGTTAAATTGTTCCGACAAGCACTCAAGAATGGTTTGGAGTTGCCATAATGCAAAAGACCTGAAGAGTCCAAACACAGTGGCGACCCAAACTACTGCCCATATCATCGGGTAATTAGCCATCCAATTGAGGATTGCTATGTCTTCAAAGATTGGCTATATAAGAAATATAAAATGGGAGAATTAATATTATCAGATAATGTGTTAGTTCATCCTAAAAAGGAATCCACCCGGGTGGTGACATCCTCTTCCGTACTCCCACCTAGAGAAACAATGAAAGAACCTATTCAAGATGAGCAATGGGAGACCGTGGTCTTCAAGAAGACAACAAAAATGCTGAAACAGTTAGAAGGAGTTCCTGGTGTCAAGTGAAAATCTCCTACTGAGGCAGTACTGAACTTAAAATGGTTGCCTGTGTCACAAGCATCCACTTCTAAATAACAACCTGGCCAGGCTAGCTCATCAAAATCTGGAAAGTCAAAGTTAAAGTCTTCAAAGAAGAAAGCCAAGCTGAAGAAGCTTATGGTAAAGAAGACTGTAACTCATAAGACTATTGATAGTTTGGATGAATATTATCAGGAAGCTTATAAAGCTCGATGATTTCATGAAAGAGCTCAAAATAGATGAAAAGAAAGAAGAAGCTCAGGCTGAGTCTCTTCCTATAGAGACATGTCGAGTCATCTTTACGACATCAAACATAACAGACAAGGAGAAATACGCTGAAGAAACGACCCCTGAATTCTGTCTGATGGTGTCACCAATGAAATTCAGTTCAGAAGATCTATGTTTTCCAGATGATGAATATTCAGACCCAAGCATAGCATCGCAAATGAAGCAGATGAAACTGGGAAACAATTCCGAGTCCACAGGCGAATCTCCAGACGCGACAATGGCTGACTCTGAAGAGAATGTTTCATCAAACAAGTCTGAATCAGATGAGGTGGCCCAAGTACAGTTGAGAAGTGGCAAGGTACTGCCACCTCCACCAAAGAAGGGGATTCCTAACAAAGATAAGGGAAACGAGATAATTATCAGTGACGACATTATCCCCGAAGATCCTAAGAAAAATAATAATTTATCTAAATGGATAGATTACAATATCTTATCCCATTTGAGAAAGATCCCAGCACAACTCAGTATATACGATGCCTTACTAATGTCTAAAGACCTTCGATAAACTTTAATTCAAGCTCTCAGGGACCCCGAAAGATATGAGGCATATTTTGCTTAACACAACTTGACGGAAGTATTGCAAGCTCGAAATGAGCCCCTCATCACCTTTGCTGAGGATGATATGATGATTGGAACGGCAGATCTAAATCGCCCTTTGTATGTTACGGCGGAGAGCGATGGTATGATGATCAGTCGGATTTTGATCGTTCCCGGATCTTCCGTAAATCTCATAAGCTTAAAAGCATTGATATCGTTGTGCCTTGATGTGGAACATCTTGGGCAAGACAAGTTGATGGTACACGGCTTCAACGAGAAAGGGAAAAAAACCCTTTGTTCGTTTATGCTTTCTCTTGTATTTGGGGAACTCCATGCGGAAGCCAAATTCCATGTAATTGATGCGGACACTTCGTTCAAGGCGTTATTGGGTCGCCCCTGGCTGCATGAATACAGCGTTGTCCCTTCAACATTACACCAGTGCATGAAGTATCTCAGAGAAAGAGATGAATTTAGAATTTCTGGTGATATTCAGCCCTTTTCAGTACATGAAGTAACAGTTCATGAAGATGCTAAGTACTTCATGCCAAAGAAGCAAAGGTCGTTAAGTTCTCTTAAGGCTAGAGCATCAAATTGTAAGGCTACAAAGAAACCCAAGAAAGAAGGTGATAAGAAGCGTGTAGGGAGAAAGAAAGCAACGCCAGTTCTTCCCAAATCATCAACCATTCCTAAATAAAAGAAATATGTACCTCATCTTGGGAGTGGCATGGATGAAGATGATGTTACTCCTGCCAAATCTCGAAAAATATGCCAGTCCATAGATGAATGGTGTAGGCAGGTTGAATTTTCAAATGATGATTATGACTACGACTCAATCTACATAAACTCGGTGCAGAATGTGTTCTCCAGAAGAATAGACAGTCTGTCAATTTCAGACAGCGTACTCGTAGTCACACGTGTTCCCTTGCAACATTTCAAAGAAGTCATTTCGCGCGAGGTTCATAAAGTTGAAGAACTCGCCACCCTCTATCTACCTCCTCGTAAAAATGGGACTATGCCAAAGAATGTGCTATATTCTACAGGAGTTCGTGAAGAGGAGAATCATGACTTGGATTGCATGCTTCTCGACTCCGATGAATTATTTTCGATGAGGCTACCTAGGTTCCATACCAGAAATATTCAAAGAATGCTACGAAAGCAAATCAATATTCCTACCACTAAACGACAGCTTCGTACAAGCTTGGGCCTCTGGTATGGAAGAAATCTGCGTCCATTACGATGAAAGGATATAGATGCATATAAGGGCATCGGATTCATCAAACGAAAATTCCTCTGGAAAGAGATTTGTCGGACAATCATATGCATGAAAATTGAAACCAATGATGGTGGCACTGATGAGATTTATGAAGCTGATGCTCATGATGATCAACCCATGGAAGCCAAGCCTGCACCAGAAGAACTGGAAGATGGTGAACAAGCTGCTACGATGGATGAGCTCAAAGAAGTCAACTTGGGAACTGAGAAAGACCCTTGCCCAACCTTCATTAGCTCTCTTCTTCCAGAAGATCAAGTAGAAGAAATAAAAGAGCTACTATGTAAATTTAGGGACTATTTTGCTTGGACATATGCTGAGATGCCTGGCTTATCCCCTGATGTGGAAGTTCACAGATTAGCCATCAAGCTTAATGCAGTACCCGTCAAGCAAGCTCCAAGGTGAATGAGATTGGAGATTGAAAAGCAGGTGATTGTAGAAATAAAGAAGCTCATAGAAGCAGGCTTCATTCGAGAAAAAAAATATGCCGACTGGATTGCCAATATCGTCCCTGTAAAGAAGAAGAATGGCCAGATTCGTATCTGTATTGACTTCAGGGACCTCAACAAGGCATGCCCGAAAGATGACTTTCCGCTCCCAGTATCAGAGCTTCTAGTTGACAATACATCCAACTACGATATGTTCTCCTTCATGGACGGATCATCGAGCTACAATCAAATTAAAATGGCACATGAAGATGAAAGACATACATCATTCAGAATGCCTATAAGCATATTCTGCTACACAGTTATGCCATTTGGCCTGAAGAATGCTGGTGCCACTTACCAACGGGCGATGACTGGTATATTTGATGATTTAATCCATCAAAAGGTCGAATGCTATGTAGATGACTTGGTCATTAAGAGCATGTACCGAAAAGACCATCTAAATGACTTGAGAATAGTGTTCAAAAGAATAAGAAAATATGATCTGAAGATGAACCCTCTCAAGTGTGCATTTGGGGTATCCTCAGGAAAATTCCTAGGGTACGTTGTTCGACATCGAGGCATTGAAGTCGACCCCAACAAAATCAAGGCAATCATGGAGGTGCCACCTCCAAAGAGCCTCCGACAACTCCGCTCCTTACAAGGGCAACTGGCTTTCATTCGGAGATTCATATCAAATATATCGGGTAGGTGACAGCCGTTTTCAAAACTAATGAAGAAAGATATCTGTTTCAAATGGAACGAAGAGTGCAAAGAAGCATTTGACAGCATCAAAAGATATCTGTTAAATCCGCCCATTCTTGCGGCGCCAATCCCCGGGAAGCCTCTTATCCTGTATACGACAGCATTAGAGGAGTCACTCCGAGCACTATTGGCCCAACATAATGAAGAATGAAAAGAAAATGCGCTCTACTACATCATTCGAAGGTTGATAGGAGTAGAAATATGCTATTCCCCGATCGAGAAGCATTTCTTGGCCCTGATTTTCGCAGTTCAGAAGCTCCACCACTATATGCTATCTCACAAAATCACCTTGATATCAAAGATCGATCCGCTGAAGTTCTTGATGACGAGACCAGCGTTGACAGGACGTTTGGTGAGGTGGGCAGTGATATTATTACAGTTTGATATCACATATGTCACTCAAGAGACAGTAAAAGGGCAGGTGTTGGCAGATTTTCTCGTTGCACACCCTATCCCTACAGATTCACCACTCAACGATGATCTACCTGATGAGCAGATCATCAATATTGAAGAAGAGGAGATGCTACGAGTATGGGAAATATACTTTGATGGAGCATTATCAATCAAACGTGCTCGGCCTCCAAATATAGAGAAAGCTAAAACCAAAATCGGACTCATTTTCGTGGCGCCCGAAGGAGGCATAATGAGATTCTCTTTCAGCTTGACTGAACCTCGGACCAACAATGAAGCTGAATACGAAGCTTTAATAGCAGGATTAGAGATTGCAATCGATGTTTGAATCCAAAATCTCCATATTTTTGGTGGTTTTCAACTTGTTATAAATCAAGTACTGGTAGTTTACAAAATCACCAAGTTTGAGTTGGCCTGTTATCATCGACGAGTTCTTGAGCTTATGAAAAAAATTCCAGTTGTCAAGTTAACTCAAGTTCCCCGATGTCAAAATGGTAAAGCTGATTCCCTTGCCAAATTGGCTAAAGAAATGGCGAATATGGATGACGAATGGCCTATATTAATCATGGTACACAATCGTCGGGTCCTAGAGCTAGCATTATTACAATTCCCGCAGGCAGATGGAATACCAAATTCAAGCCAGCAGGACGCAACCCCGGTTGATTCTCAATCTCCCCAACCAGTTGATCCTGAAGATCAATCTGAAGAATAACAAGTTCCTAAGGAAAGACGCAAGACCAGTCAAGCTTCAGAATCATGGTGGCATTGTCTAGATGTCAAGGAAGAAGATGACTGGAGACTGTCTTTCATTGACTACTTTAAAGAAAGTAAATTACCAACAGACAAATCATTAGCTGCTCAAATTAGGAAAAGAGCGCTAAGATATGTGTTTGTTATCAACACGTTGTATCGGCGGGCTTTTGATCAAATGTGGCTAAGATGCCTAGGAACTCGAGAAGCTGATAAGGTGGTAGTAGAAGTTCACGAAGGACTTTATGGAGCGCACCAATCAGGTCCCAAGATGGCAGTCAAATTAAAAGAATGCGCTACTATTGGCCGACCATGGTTAGAGATTGCATCAACCACGCTAAAAGGTGCCACGAGTGTCAAATCCACGGTGATGTTATACATCAACCGCCAAATCCATTGCACCCTACAATATCATCCTGGCCATTTGAATGTTGAGGTACTGATGTTATTGGGCTGATAGATCCGCCATCATCAGCTGGACACCACTTCATCTGGGCAACAACCGACTATTTCTCCAAGTGGGCAGAAGCGGCTCCATTTAGAGAAGTTACGTCCGAGCATGTGATCAACTTCTTTACCCACAATATTGTCTATAGATTTGGTATACCACGTCGTATAATCTCAGACAACGGAACTGCTTTCAAGAGTACAAAAATCTATAAGTTCATTGATCGGTACAAAATCGATTGGCGATATTCATCCATATACTATCCAAGAGAAAATGGCCTAGCAAAAGACTTCAACAAGACACTGATGAAGCTGTTAAAGAAGATTCTGTTGAGTCTAGTAATTAGGTTGTTAAGCCTAAGTTAATGTCCCAAAGGCTACCAAGAGGGGGGGTGAATTGATAGTTTAAAAAATTTAAGCCCTCTTTTAAAATTATGTTGAACCGAAATAAAAATTATTTTTTTTAAGTTTTGTAGAAAAAGTTTTTCAACCACAGAGTTTTTAAGACTAATAATTAAAATGTGTAAACGTAAAAATAGTAAAGTAAATGACACCAGATTTATAGTGGTTCGGTCTAAAACCAGACCTACATCCACTCCCCAGAGGCACCCTCTGAGTATTACACTAATACCAATAGTGACTCTCCTTTTTCACCCACAGCAAGGCGGAGAAGCCTTTACAACACACTCTTTTCACCACTCCCCGGTGCGGCAGAGAACCGTTATCCTTTTATACAATCCCTAGTGTTGGCAGAGAACCGTCCGTCCTTTCACACTCTTCAAGTGAAAGGTCAGTTCTAAAAACTGCTGAAAACCGTTCTAAGTCGGATAATCGTTTGGACGAAAATTTATTCGTCTGGACGAAATTTTTACAGAGGACCGATCGTCCTGGATGATTATTTATTTCATCTGGACAAAAATTTTCCAGAGGACCAATCGCCATGGACGATAATTTAATTTCGTCTGGATGAAAATTTTCCAGAGACCAGATCGTCCTGGACGATTATTAATTTCATCTGGATGAATATTTTCCAGAGGACCAATCGTCATTGATGATAATTTAATTTCATTTGGACAAAAATTTTACAGAGAACCAATCGTCCTGGACGATTGTAAAATTCATCCTGGACGATTGTAAAATTCGTCCTGGACGATTGTAAAATTCATCCTGGACGATTGTAAAATTCGTCCTGGACGATTGTAAAATTCGTCCTGGATGAATAGGACTTAGAAAAAAAAATTTAAGCAAGTTCCTATTCGTTCCATGTGCTCAATAGGAGATAACTGTCTGATCGTCCCGTACAAACGGATATCGTCCAGTACGATCAGTATAAATTTTTTATAATCTCCTTATGTGTGTGTATGTTTTTATTCACTCAATTACAATCACTCCCGTTCAATTTAATTTCAAAGAAATGCAAACTTCAAATTTTACAAAGTATCTCATTCTGAATTTGATTTGAAGTATTCGTAGTCTGGAGTTCGTTTTTCCTGAAATGTCAGTACACACAAGAGCAAATACAAATCTTCTAAAATTGTTAGAAGATAACTACACATTTGAACAATAATGTTTGGAATCATCAAAACTACATAAGATGCAAAAATGTAAAGCATTCAAATAGCAACTATCTTAACAATCTCCCCCTTTTTGATGATGGCAAAATAATTATTATTTGTATGGTTTCAATTTAAACAAATCTCCTAAACTCCCCCTGAATTGATGAATACATGAAAATAATGAGGCATTTTGAACAAAAGAATAAAATTTTTTGTTTTTTTAAAAAAATTTTTAACAAAACCAAAATGCAAACAAAATAATTAAAACAAAATAAAACATACAAACACAATAAAATCAAAACATACAAACACAATAATTTCTCCCCCTTTTTGACAACAACAAAAAGTGAAGAAGAAATAGACAAGAAATGTAATTAATTATATGAAATTCATTTGAAAATTTAATCTAAATGGTGATTGACATAAGGTATGCAATCTAAAACTAGTAACATTAGGTAAATCATAGAAATTCATAGAAATTTAGAAGTGATATAACATTGTAAGTAAGAAGAATTTATCAAAGACATGATTCAATTTAGACATTTGAAAATAGAAAATCATTACAAGAGAGATGTATAAAAATTTTATATTTCAAAGTTCAATAGAATATAAATGAACATTAGATCAATTTGAATTAAGAGATTGAAAGAATTTGGAAAGAAAAGAATTACCACATGTGGCGCTTTGCGCATCTTTTTCAAATTTTGGGCACATTTTTGTGCATATTTTGACATTGGACTAATTTTGTGCCTCTTTTTCATATTTGCGAATCTTTGCGCATTCCTTTTGATTTTTGTACTATTTGTACAATATTAAAGAGTAATTGAGACCAAATCTTTCCAAAATCAATAATTTAAAATTTCAAATATTTCTAAGTGCATAAATATCACTTGAGCATAGAAATACAAAATAAGAAAACATCTATATTGCAATAATAATATTAACTTTTATATAGTCTAAATGAATAGACATGAATTTAAAAGTTCTAATTATAACAAGTTATAAACAACTTTTAAATTTAGAAAGACTAGACTTTCTAATATAATTAATCTCAAATTATAATCTAATTTAAGCATAATTAAGATTAAATAAGACTAATGAAATTCATAAAAATTAACCACATTCTAAAAATAAACCAAGTTAAATCAACTACGACATGTATTGATATTAATGAAAAAGATTACATGATCATTTCATAATATCAAAAACAACAACAAAAATAACAAACATAAGCAAAACATTTAAAGCTAAACACAAGTACAACAAACACAAAATCATCTCTCATTCTCTATTCTTCTGGAGGAGGAGGAGGAATGCCACCAAAAAAGTTGAAGTAGGAGGCCATCAACATAACATTGGTATTAATTTCATGTACTTCATTTCTGATGCTACCAATGTCTTGTTGCTGCTGCATAAGTTGAGCATCAAGTTGATCAAATCTTTGATCAACATGAGTCTCTAGTCTATCAAATTTCTCAATCAGATTCTGATAATCTGATTGAGGTGCAGAAGTTTTCTCTCCTTCTTCTTCTCCTTCTGAAGCACTGGCATGTGCTTTCCCTTTTTCCTCCTTGAAAATTGCACTGAAGGAAGCATCATTGTAGTAAAGTGGCTTTTCGTATTCATCATCAGGATGCACTAAGTTGTATTTCTTTTCCAAAATGTATGTAACTAAGTGTCCTAATGAGATGTTCCTTTTTCTCTTCTGCTCTGCATGTCCTATTTCTGAAAGTCCATAGAGATGATCTATGATAAGTTGAGCTTCGTCAATAGGCTTACATCCATAATCAAAAAGGTTATAACAGAAAGGAGAGGGGTAATATTGATCCTATCACCAGCTTTAGGAATGATTGAAGATCGAAGGATATGCTGGATGATTCGGGCATTTTTGGTCATACCGGAGACTCTAGCAACATGATATGTTAGGCCACTTTGTCTAATCACCCTATTGACATCATACCATTTGAAAGTGTTTTCACTCATTAGGGTGTGGGCTCTATATCCTTCAATTCTTAAGTTCAAAAAGGCACCAATGTCGTGCTTGGTGATTTAAACTTTTTATTTGAAAACAAAAGAACTTATGCAGGAGTGGTCGGAATTAAAACTCATGTTGGCTAGAAAGTAGAGAAAGGTTTGTTTGTTGTAAAGGTGGACGAGAGAAAGAATGAATTGAAACTGGGTGGAGGCAAAAAGGTGCATTACCTTAAAGTGTATCTCGCTTTGAATCAGAATGCGAGAGGGAGTTATTTTGGAAGAGGCAAAATGAGGAAAGGATTCCTCATTTGCTTTTGACAGGAAGTTTTCAGAGGCATTCCTGTGGGGTTTCTTTGCCAACACCTTTTGTCTCTTGCTTGAGGAGGCCATTATCGAATTGAAGTCGAAAGGAATTGAAAGGAAAGTTTGGAGATGTGATTGTTGAGTTAGAAAGCCTTCATATTTAAAGAAAAATAATACATTCGTCCTGGACGAAAACATTTCATCCTGGACAAAAATCATCGTTCGTCTGGACGAAAATATTTCATACAGACAAACAAATTCGTCCAAAATATAACGGCTTTTCGTAATCAACACAATTTACGATGCGTCCCTTCGTACAGGCTTTTTGACTTGACCGATCGTACAGACGAAAAATTTTTGTCTGGACGATCAAAAAGTTAATTCGTTTTAATGTCTGTTGAAAACCGTCCCCTACAATGAAACGACGTCTGTTCGTCTGGATGAACAAAAAGTTCGTACGGACGAACTTCACATTTAAAATTGCCTTATCCACTCAACCGCTGCATTCAATCGTTTCAACGTTTCAGAGAAAAAAAAAATTCATCCTGGACGATCATCTGATCGTACATACGAACTAATTAAAACTGCTCTCAAAACAGTTAAAATTCTCGCAAACTGAATTTTGCACACATTGTCCAGTACGAAAAATTTCGTCCCGGACGATTTCCACAATTTTTTGGATTTTTAAAATTTTATTGAAGAAATTCAAACAAAACATTCAAAATATAGAAAATAAAGACAAAACCACAAACTCTAAATTAAACTCATTCAAAACACTCAAAAAATCACAAAATTCATAACAAAACCTAAAATAAATAAACTAAGAAAACATAAATATCATTGTTGCAAAAACATTTTTATTTAAGCATTCAAATCAATTACACCAAGCCATGTTCTTAAAGTACTGAAGGTATCAAAGGCTAAAGGTTTTGTAAAAATATATGTAAGTTGATTTTCAGTTGAAACATGTGTGATTTCAATTTCTCCCTTGGATACATGATCCCTTATGAAATGATGCCTTATGTCAATGTGTTTGGTTCTAGAATGTTGAATAGGATTTTTGGAAATACAAATAGCACTAGTATTATCACAATAAATTGGAATAGTGCCTATAGTTAATCCTAAATTAATCAACTATTGTTTTAACCAAAGTACTTGTGCCACACAACTTCCTAATGCAATGTATTCTGCTTCTACAGTAGATAGGGCTACTGAATTTTATTTTCTACTGGACCAAGAAACTAATGAATTTCCAATGAATTGACATGTTCCAGAAGTGCTTTTCCTATCCACTCTACAGCCTGCAAAGTCAGAATCTAAATAACCAACAATTTCAAATGAAGAGCTAAACTTAGGATACCAAATTCCTAAGTTTTGAGTTCCTAGTAAGTATCTTAAAATTATTTTCACTGCTTTCAAATGTGATTCTTTTGAATCTGATTGAAATCTAGCACATAAGCAAACACTGAACATTATATCTGGTCGGCTAGCAGTCAAGTAAAGCAAAGATCCAATAATCCCTCTATATTTCTTTTGATCAACAGATTTTTCCTTAAGGTCTTTATCCAACTGAACTGAGGAACTCATTGGTGTACTAACAGATTTAGCATTGTCCATTTCATATTTCTTGAGGATGTCCTTAATATATTTAGTTTGGCTAAGAAATGTTCCTTCCTCAATTTACTTAATGCTAAAACCTAGAAAGTAATTTAAATCTCCTATTAGACTCATTTCAAATTCACTACTCATTGTTTTAGAAAAATCATCACAAAGATTTTTATTTGAAGATCCAAAGATGATATCATCCACATAAATTTGAACAATGAGTATTTCCTTTTCAAATTTCTTTAAAAAGAGAGTTGTATCCACACTTCCTTTTTCAAAAGATCTTTCAAGTAGGAAGGTGCTCAACCTCTCATATCAAGCCCTAGGTGCCTGTTTCAATTCATATAATGCCTTCTTTAACTTAAAAACATGATTTGGGTATTTTGAATTTTCAAATCCTGAAGGTTGTTCTACAAAAACATCTTCTTCAATAACCCCATTCAAAAAGGCACTTTTGACATCCATAATACAACATGTGTGGTTTCTTCAATGACTGAAGTTCTTTTGTTGAATACCCTATAAGATTTTCCAACACTTGAATATCCAACAAAAATTCCTTCATCTGATTTTATATCAAATTTTCCTAAGGCCGATTTTCCATTGTTATGTCTGAACACCTTGCTACAAAAAACATGCAAATGTGACAAGTTAGGTGTTCTACCTTTTAGCAACTCATAGGGTGTTTTATTTAAATTTGATCTCACATTCATCCTATTCAGAACATAACATGCAGTGCTAACCGCATCAGCCCAAAAATATCTAGGAAGTGAGTATTCTGCCAGTATTGCTCGGGCGGCTTCTATTAATGTTCTATTTTTCCTTTCAACTACCCCGTTTTGTTGAGGGGTTCTAGGTGCAAAAAAATTGTGATCAATCCCTTTTTCTTTACAAAAATTTTCAAATCTTTCATTTTCAAATTCTCCTCCATGATCACTTTATAAAGAGATTATTTCTCACATCCTAGTTTTCTTTGAATCCAAGTTGAAAATTTTCTGAATTCCTCAAATGGTTCACTTTTATGAAAAAGAAATATAACCCATGTGAATCTTGAGAAATCATCCACTATAACAAATCCATATACTTTCCCTCCTAGACTTACAGTTCCTACTGGTCCAAAAAGATCCATGTGAAGAATTTCCAAATGTTTACTCGTCCTAAGATCCTTATTGGACTTAAAGGAGGACTTCACTTATTTTCCTAATTGACATGCATCACAAAGGTGGCCCTTAGTAAAGTCTAGTTTTGGTATACCTCTCACTAAGTTCTTTTGGGTAATTCTCCTAAGATTTTTCATACTAGAATGACAAAGTCTCCTATGCCAAAGCCATGATTCATCAGAAATAGTTTTTAAACAAAAAGCAGTATGAGATAGAATAGAATTCAAATCTAGCATGTAAACATTGTTAACCCTTTTTCCATTTAAGACTTCTTTTCCATTTAGGCTTAATATGCAGCTAGTAGGTAAAAATTTACATTATAACCCTTATCACATAGCTGACTTATACTTAACAGATTATGTTTTAAGTCTTCAACCAATAACATATTATCTATGAAAAAGTTTTTGAAATTTCCAATCATACATGATCCAACCACTTTCTTTGTGGTATTATCTCCAAGTGTAACCTTGCCTCCATTCCTGGCTTCCAGCGTTTTGAATTGAGCAGTATCTCTAGTCATATGCTTTGAATATCCGCTGTCCAGGTACCATATGCTCCCACGAGGTCTTGTGTGAGAGCAATCCTGTAAAATTCTCAAATATTAGACCTGGGAACTCAAACAAGTTTGGGTTCACCTTTAAGAAATTTATAATCAGATGCATGTATGATATGTCTAGGTTTATGCATCTTAGTTCTCCACACTAAATTAGATTTCATCTTCAAAGTACAGGTGTAAGCTATATGTCTCAAAAATCCACAATTATTATATTTAACATTAGGAAAAATATTCCTATATTTTCTTCCATATGATTGTCTTCTAAGGGATTTCATGAATTTAGGATAATATTTAGGATTTGTAAAATCTTCAAGTTTAGGGGGAATCCTATTATCCTCGAGAACTCTTATTATCAATTTATAAAATGAATTCATATCTTCCAAGATTCGATTTATATAATTGATTCGATATGTTTTTCTCTTAGATTCATCCTTAAAATTTTTAAAATCTTTTTCAAGTTCATCATAGGATGATTTTAAAATCTCAAAATTTTTATTCAAGTCATCATATTCATCAAGTAATTTCATGTGGTTGTCATCTATTAAAGCATGATCTTTCCTAAGGATTTCGTGTTCCTTCTTAAGCTCTTCCAATTCTAAACTTAAACTAGCATGCATCTTTTTCATTTTCCTATATGCATCATGCATGTGTTCAGAAACTTCAAATAATTCATCATAGGTTAAGTCACATACCTCTTCTTGATCTGATTGTTCAACATTATCTGCCATCAAGCAAAGGTTGGTGACTTCTTCTTCTTTTTCAGTCTCAGATGAGTCTGAAGCTGAGTCCGCCTAGAAAGCTCTTTGAAATTTCTTCTTGTCCTTCTTTACCATTGGTTTCTCCTCTACCTTCTCCTTGCTAGGAGTGGCTTTGAGTTTTGGGAAATCAGTCTTGATATGACCTGGTTTCCTGCATAAATAACAAATTACTTCATTAGAAACCTTGTCATTTCTGTTAAACTTACCTCTGTTCCATTGCTGGCGTCTCTTCTGCTTCCTCTTTAAAAAGCTTCTGAATTGTCTAGTCATCAGTGCAATATCATCTTCATCCTCAGGTTGTGAGTGTTCACTTTCTGACTCTTCCACCTTTAGTGCAATATTTTTCTCCTTTCGTGATTCACCTGCATCAATCTTTCTTTGACTTACTCCTTGCTCATAAGTAATGAGTGAACAAAGAAGATTGTCAATAGAGTAAATGTTAAGATCTTTAGACTCTGTAATTGCAGTAATTTTAGCATCATAAGCAGTAGGTAAACATCGAAGAATTTTATTAACCATTTCAGCATTAGTTAATTCCCTACCAAGTGCATGCAAAGAATTGACAATTTGTGTGAATCTTGTGTACATGTCAGAGATAGATTCATTAGGTTTCATGCGAAACAATTCATAGTCATGTAACAAGATATTGAGTCTTGATTGCTTAACCTCATTTGTCCCTTCATAAGTTATACAAAGTCTATCCCATATGTCCTTTCCACTTTTACAAGTAGAAACCCGCATGTAGTCTTCAGATTTTAAAGCACAAAAGAAACTATTTAGACATTTGACATTTAATTGTGCTAAGTCATGTTCTTCTATAGTCCAATCTGCAAAAGGTATTTCTACCATAACTCCATCAACTAATCTAGTTGGTTTTGTGTATCCATCCTGGACTAGCATCCACATGCGATAATCAAGTGACTGTAAGAAAGTAGACATGCGTGTTTTCCAAAAATCAAAAGGAATATTGTCAAACAGTGGAGGTCTAGTGATAAAGTAACCTTCAGGTGTGTTTCGGTTTCCAAATGTAGCCATCTACGTTAATCAAAAAGTAGTTCAAATTTATGATTTTGAAATGGAGCTCTGATAGCACTTGTTGAGTCTAGTAATTAGGTTGTTAAGCCTAAGTTAATGTCCCAAAGGCTACCAAGAGGGGGGGTGAATTGGTAGTTTAAAAAATTTAAGTCCTCTTTTAAAATTATGTTGAACCAAAATAAAAATTGTTTCTTTTAAGTTTTGTAGAAAAAGTTTTTCAATCACAGAGTTTTTAAGACTAATAATTAAAATGCGGAAATGTAAAAATAGTAAAGTAAATGACACCAGATTTATAGTGGTTCGGTCTAAAACCAGACCTACATCCACTCCCCAGAGGCATCCTCTGAGTATTGCACTAATACCAATAGTGACTCTTCTTTTGCACCCACAGCAAGGCGGAGAAGCCTTTACAACACACTCTTTTCACCACTCCCCGGTGCGGCAGAGAACCGTTGTCCTTTTACACAATCCCTAGTGTTGGAAGAGAACCGTCCGTCCTTTCACACTCTCCAAGTGTGGGCAGAGAACCCTTCGGCTATTCACACTCTCTAAGTGTTGGCAGTAAACCTTTCGGCTATTCACACTCTCCTAGTGTAGGCAGCGAACCCTTCAGCTATTCACACTCTCCAAGTGTAAGCAGCGAACCCTTCGTCTGTTCACACTCTCAAAGTGTCGGCAGAGAACCGGATCTCCTTGACAAATCTTCTCACAATAATCTAGAAGGAAAAAAGAAAAGAGTGAAGTAATCCCAATTCACAAGTAGAGACTCTTACCTTTGAAATCCAAGTGAAGCCTTCTCGCTCCAATGGTAGGAATCCTCCTTTGAATGCTCTCTTCCACTCTCTCTTGGCTATTCTCTCAAGAGGCACGAAGATCAAATGACAAAAAGATTGGGTGGAAGTCTAATTTGGACTATTTATACAAAAGACAAGAAAAACCGCCCAAAAACTGCAATTTTTCAATTCTGTACGCAGTGGATCGTCTCGTACGATCGTGGATCGTCCTGGACGATTTTACTTAAACGATTTGAAATGACCCCATTTGTATATGTGTATGAAATGTCTTCGTACAGCTGATCGTCCCGTACGAACTAGGTTCGTCCGGTACGAACGGTTATTACAAGGTCAGTTCTAGAAACTGCTGAAAACTGTTCTAAGTCGGATAATCGTTTGGACGAAAATTTATTCGTCTGGACGAAATTTTTACAGAGGACCGATCTTCCTGGACGATTATTTATTTCGTCTGGACAAAAATTTTCCAGAGGACCAATCGCCATGGACGATAATTTAATTTCGTCTAGACAAAAATTTTCCAGAGACTAGATCGTTCTGGACGATTATTAATTTCGTCTGGATGAATATTTTCAGAGGACCAATCGCCATTGACGATAATTTAATTTCGTTTGGACAAAAATTTTACAGAGAACCAATCGTCCTGGACAATTGTAAAATTCGTCCTGGACGATTGTAAAATTCGTCCTGGACGATTGTAAAATTCGTCCTGGACGATTGTAAAATTCGTCCTGGACGATTGTAAAATTCGTCCTGGACGATTGTAAAATTCGTCCTGGACGATTGTAAAATTCGTCCTAGATGAAAAGGACTTAGAAAAAAAAAATTTAAGCAAGTTCTTATTCGTTCCATGTGCTCAATAGGACATAACTGTCTGATCGTCCCGTACGAACGGATATCGTCCAGTACGATCAGTATAAATTTTTTATGATCTCCTTATGTGTGTGTATGTTTTTATTCACTCAATTACAATCACTCCCTTTCAATTTAATTTCAAAGAAATGCAAACTTCAAATTTTACAAAGTATCTCATTCTGAATTTTATTTGAAGTCTTCGTAGTATGGAGTTCATTTTTCCTGAAATGTTAGTACACACAAGAGCAAATACAAATCTTCTAAAATTGTTAGGAGATAACTACACATTTGAACAATAATGTTTGGAATCATCAAAACTACATAAGATGCAAAAATGTAAAGCATTCAAATAGCAACTATCTTAACAGATTCTCACAAAGAACAAAAGGGAATGACATACGAAGATGGTAGAAGCGTTATGGGCGTATCATACGACCTATAAGACACCAACCAAAGAAACTCCTTACTCTCTAGTGTTTGGGGTTGAAGCTGTATTTCCACTGGAGGTTGAACTCCCATCTCTACGAGTTGCTATCCAGAATGAGCTAACTCAAGAACAAAATGCTCGGTTAAGAATGGAGGAGCTCAATGCACTCGATGAAATCAGGTTGCAAGCTCAGCAGAACTTGGAAATCTACTGAGCAAGAATGACAAAGTCCTTTGATCGAATGGTGCGTCTTCGATCATTTCAAGAAGGTGAATTGATCATGGTGCAGAGAAGATCAATCATCCCGCATAGAAAAATTGGGGGCAAATTTGTATCCAACTGGGAAGGACCTTTCGTCATCGGGAAGGTATTTCAAGGATGAGCATATCAACTCATCGATCTGAATGGTCAGATGCCCATACCGCCGATCAATGGCTGATACTTGAAGAAATACTATGCATGAAATCGCCCAAGAAAATGTTATGCTTAATGAGTTATATTTTTGTACAAATTTTATAAGCATGTACATTTTATATTTTGAAATTCTCCTGTGTTATGAGAATGTATTTCAAAATTCCCTGTCAGATTGGGGGAATTTTAAATATTTGTTCGGGTCGACATCGTTCTGCGTGCCAAGATCCTCAAATAAATATTTAAAATCTCAAAAAATCCAATTTTATTTTGCTCTAAAATGTTCCTGTGAGACAGGGGGCATTTTAAATATTTATTCGGGTCGACATCGTGCTGCATGCCGAGATCCTTGAATAAATATTTAAAATTACTATTTCAAATATTCTTTTGTGCTAAAGAATATAAAGACTTGTTTTCTAAAGTATATGCATGTGATCTTTCAAAAGTTAGAGACACCTCCAACAAATCAAAACTCAAAGGTCAAGAAAGAGACTTTTGTAACTACACACTCCTACAAAATTGAGCCAAAGAAGCTTGAAGTCTTTCGACAGCCTGAAGCTTAAGGTTCGAATGGGTGTAAGAGGTCGGGTCCAACAAGCCCAAATATGGCCGGATCGCTGGCAGCTCCGTCTACTCAACAAGCTATAAGAAAGGCCGTAGTAGCGGAACCCCCACTTTGTCAACCCGTCAGTAGGGACTGTAGGAAGAACGAAGAAAAATTTGACTTAACCAGTTCAAGTGATCGTAGTCTACTAAATTCTCCTAAATGACTAGAGAATCAAAGTTCTAATGGGAAGATGGGTCTCAAGCAACTACTGAATGTTCATAGGCTCCAAAGTCCAAAACCACGAAGGATGACTCAAAATCGGTCAACTTCAGTAAAATCAGCATTGGGAAACGTAATTCTCATTGCTCAAGTCTGAAACCTGAATGGGTGTAAGAGGTCGGATCCAAAAAGCTCAAATATGGTCGGATCGCTGGCAGTTCCATCTACTCAACAAGCCATAAGAAAGGCCGTAGTAGAGGAACCCCCATTTCAGCAACCAGAGGACGAAGAGCTATCAAATCACAGCTCTCTCGATCTGATGAACTCAAGTGACTCAGATTAAAGTCTCCTCAAGTGGTTAAGGATCAAGATACTATCTACGTTCGGTACTATCAACTGAATCTAAAACCTGTAAATCCTTCAACAAATCTGTAAAGCACAAAGCGAGGATCGAAGGAACTTTTTTTCAACAAGTCCGTCAAAGCACAAAGCAAAGGACCGAAGAAAACTATCCCAAAGTTCATGAAAAGTCCAAGGCTGAACTAAGTGGATTCCATCATCAACAAGTCCACCTTGCACAAAGCTCTGGACCGATGACTTTTTGCCACCGATCTAGTACAAACCTAAAGGGTTTAGGTCACCGGTATCTACCCCTTCAACAAGCCCGCCAAAGCTAGAAGCAGAGGGCAGAAGGAATGCAAATCTCCTGACCAGTCAATAAAGACAAATCAGACAATCCTTCACCAAGTCCGCAGCACAAAGCACATGACAGAAGGAATCAAAATCTCATGATTCAAGTCAAAGTTGTGGAATGAACACCCTGAATGACATCTACAAATGTCCCTAAAGACTGGGGGCATTTAAAATATTTATTTGGGTTGACATCACACTGCATGCCGAGTTCCCCAAATAAATATTTAAAATTCTATCAAGATACAACCAGATGATGGAAGAATTTTGAGCATATGTTATCCACTAGCATTAATCTACAAAGATAATACATCAGCCATATGTGGATACATCTGAAAGAGCAGTGGAGAAAAAAAGCTAGTGTGACATCCAAACAAGTTTTGGAGATCCACTAAAAGAGACTAGTGTGACATCTAAGCAAGATTTTGGAGATCCACTAAAAGGAACCATTGTGTGACATCTAGAATAAAAATCTAGAGATTCACAGGGTCAATCAGCATACAACAAACGTGTTTCGCTCTAGACGTCTACCACATTTATTGGGGGGCATTTGTTGACCTGTATGAGTTTTTAAAAAAAAAGTGAAATAAAAAATCTACCTGCCCGCACGTCGTCGCCGCCCAAATCGCGAACATCCCGCACTTTGCACGTCGACGTCGCCTCACTCACTTCGCCCCACGATCCCACCTCGCGTCATTAAATGCACATGAGAAGGAGGCCTTCGGCCTCTTCTCCCGAATCCTCTGCTCACTCTTCCATGATCTCTCTCTCCCTCTCGCAGTTCCCTCATCTCTGCTCGGCTTCGCTCGACGACCTCCCCTCTTTGTGAGATCGGAAGTTACGACTTTTTCGATGGAAGAAACAACGAGAGATAGCGGCTGTGAAGATAACTCTCTCCCTTTCACGAGACTTCTTCGATTCCTCCGGTGTTGTTCGACTTCGGCGTTCGACGACTTTCCCTTCTCTCGGATTGGGAGCAAGAATGGGAGACCCGCCGGCTGTGATCAGAACTTTCTCCCTACCAGCGTGCGTCTCTGACTTCGCTCCTTCGACGACACTTCCTGTTGGATCGAAAGTTACGACATTACAATCGGAAGCAATGACGGGTGCTCGCCGACTGTGAAGATAACTTTCTATCTTCCATCGCTTCTTCGGCTTGCTCCCCCGACAGCTCTCCCTCCTATAGGTCCGAAAGTTACGACATTTTGATCGGAAGCAAGCAGAGGAGCTCGCTGGAAGTGAAGGTAACTTTCTCCCTGCTCACGCGCTTCTCCGGCCAAATCCCGTAAATCTACCGAACAAGGGATTTAGTAAATACGGGATTAAGCTGTAAATCCTTAAATCCGGGATTTAACCATCGTCGGGATTCAATGCACGCACCAAAACCGTTGGCTGGATTTAGCCTGAATCCGGCCAAATCCCGTAGATCTGCCGAATTACAAAGAGAGTGGGGAGGGAGAGATATAATTTGTTTTAATTAATTTTTTTTTAATTGTAATTATTTTAATTAATTACAGTCATTTATTTTTAATTAATTATAATTATTATAATTAATTATGTTTAATTTTAATTAAATTATTATAATTAATTTAATTAATTATAATAAATTTTAATTAGAATTAATTATGATATTATAAAATTAATTATCATTAATTAATTATTATTTATTAAAAGTTAATTAATATTAATTAATTATAATTAATTATAAATTAATTATAATTAATGATTTTTATTAATTTTAATAAACTTTAATTAATTATATTAATTAAGTATAATTAATTATAATTAATTAAAAATAATTTCTTAATTAATTTTAATTAATTAATGTTAATTATAATTAATTCATTAAAAAAATGCCTGCCCCTTTGCCTCGGTCCACGAGCCTTAATCGTCGACGACTCCCTGCCAAGCCCTAAGGTATACATTTCTAACTTAAATCTCGCCCTCAACGTGCTTGACGCGCCGGTGGACCCCCTATACGCGCTCTTGTAGCACGGTGGAAGGGAATCCGGTGCGACATGTGCGACGAGGCGGGTAAGCCCTATATACGCTCTTGTAGCGTGGTGGGGACGGTCCTCGACCTCGACACCGACACCGCCGACGACTACTACGCAAAGGTATAATGTTCCAAAATCCCATTCTCGATGTTTGCAGCGGACCGGGGAACCACCTATACGCACTCTTGTAGCACGGTAGGAGGGAGCCCGGTGCGAAGCATACGGCGAGGTGGGTGAGCCCTATACACGCTCTTGTAGCGTGGTGGGGAGTCACTGCTGTTCTGGTACGTCACTATTTTTCTGGTATTGGTACTGCTGAAGGCCCCATACACGCTCTTTTAGCGTGGTGGGATGAAAATTACTATGACCGCGGTGTCTTAGGACACCTACCATACACGCTCTAGTAGCATGGTGGGAAGGCCCAGCTCCCCTACATTCCCCCAAACGGGGGATATGCCGAGGTGCTGCCGAAATTTTCACTGAAATATACAAAGACTTGAACAATTTGAAGACCTTCTTGGGCAACAATATAGAAGACCTACACTTGAACAATAATGCACAGAACTTGAACTAAATGAGCAGAGGACTTGTACGAAGAATAGAGGACTTGTGGACCTAAATCAGAACAAAACTCAAGTGATTTCTAAAAAAATCAAATCAAATGAAATAAAATCAAATTGAAGCCCAATTCAAATCAATTTGAACATGAAAATGAACTTACAAGGACTCCAAAAGACTTTGAACAAAATGTGAGCATGCAATTGAATTTAAAGGACTGCATGGAACTTGAACAAGACTAGAACATCAAACAAAGAATTTGATTTGGACTGGATCCGGATCCGAACAAAGCAGTTGAACTCGCACTTGAACTCAGGCTATACGACATCAAGTGGGGACTTGTGAACTTGATGAATTAAAGTTTGAATGAAACTTAACTCGGATTCAAACACATGTAAGGAACATAGCTTGAATCACACACGAGGGAACTCAGACTACAAGACATTTGTGCGGTCAACAGTGACTCAATGTCAGATGAAATACACTGATCTTAGTAAACAAATATGACTAAGGTATACTACAAGACCTCAATGCACAAACTCCTATGACAATTTCTATAAATGCATGCTGATTGAGAAGGCAACACTACTACTAGATAGTCAAATATCCGTCCTTCATAAACAAATCTAGACATCAGACCACCTGAGATTGGTGAAAGGTGGATGTAATTCAAGGACACTAGGTCTTCTACTAGAATTTCCAAAAGGTTGTAGTAGATACAACGGGTCCCTACAAGCAAACACAATCTACTTGTGGACAACAACAGTGTGTTGCAAGTACAATGGATCACTGTGGACACAAGTACGGATCCCTACAAATGAATACTTGTGGATAACAATAGTATATTGTAAGTATAATGAACCATTGTGGGCACAAGTACATACATCACCTACGACAACAGTGGTTAAGATATCCAAGTATGTCGGGTACAAGGGCGACTCTATGTACGAAAAGGACACCCCCTGGCAGAAGGGAGGAAATGTTTGAACAAATTAGAACCAAACTTCGTGGTGTTTCAAAGTCCATTTTTAGTTCTATAATTAAGAAGAGAACAATTTGGGTGCCCACAAACACCAAAAATAACAAGCCCATTACACCGAAGATCCTAAAAGGAGTTCTTTCCATATCAGCGATCATTGACCCCAAAATCTAGAAAATAACTCCCCCGGTGAATGAGAAAGGGGAGTCAACATCAAAACGCCACGCCACCGGATCCGCAATACTCGTGCTAGTGGACAGAAGGCATGTACAAGCCCTCAAATGAAAAGTTGTGCTCACTCAAATGGCTGTTATTTGCACAACTACAATTATTTCAAAATACCCCTTACACATGCACCGTAGTTTGTATACACATAGGTACACGAGGGGGAAAGTACATTCTCGACCCACATTAGCCTCGGTAAGCATATCATTGGTACACACGTGACGCCTAGGAATGCTGAGCGGGTCAATAAGTGAATTCAAGTTCGAACATGATCCTTCTATACGGGTCAATAGAAGTAGACAGGGTGGTTCGAACCAACAAACAAGTATACAGTCGCGACGACTGGTATATTTATTTTATTGCATTTATATTAGGCCTTCAAGGCCTATGATTAAGAGAATTCACTAAAAAAAAGACATAAAACTTATGAAACCCGATCCTCCTAAGTAGATAAATAGGAGTAGACAGGGTTCGAGATATCAGATAAATATACGGTCACGAAGTTGACTGGAATATTTATTTTATAAATTAATATTCGGCCTTTAAGGCTTTAAATAAAGAAAATTCATAGACAAAGGCACAAAGCCTACAAGAAACCTGATCCTCGATCAATAGCTTGGTCGACTTGACAAGGTCCAATCAAATAAAGGGAAATAACCCCAAACACCCCGATGATGGTCGTGTTGAATGCAGATCTCAACCGGAGGGGTTCACAAATATTTTCAAATGTCTCCCAAGAGTTAATTCAAAATTCAAACTCCACAAATCTCAAATTTCAAGATATTTAAATTGAAATAAATCCGTCTAATAACTTAAAGCAAAATCTATCCACCCTCCGCAATAGTTTGCCGAGGTGGACAAATTAAAATTTACTTCAGCTCACAAAGAGCCAAATGCCTAGTCGAAAATATTACTAGGATCCATTCTCAAACAATCTCCTACCAGTAAGGTCGTGGTACGTGTCCTCTAACCGGCAGTTCGCCTCCAAATGACACCACAGGATAAACGGTTACGATGACCCGGGGCCCTCTGAACCGAGTGGTTTTGCCGCCAAATGGCACCACGAAATACCGGTTATGGCCAGAGCTGAAAGTTCGTTCGGGATGTTAAGCCCTATGAACTTAGTCCCAAGCTAACAAAGAGGGGGGGTGAATTGGTATTTTAAAAATTCTAAAGAAATAAATTCATAAACCAAATCACACCACCAAACCAAATGCGGAATTTAAAAGTGCGGAAGCAAAAATAAGAACACAAGATTTATAGTGGTTCGGTCGACTAGACCTACGTCCACTCCTTGGAGGCACCCTCCAAGTATTGCACTACAAAATGTGACTCTCCTTTAGCCCCCACAGCTAGGCGGAGAAGCCCTCACAAGAAACTCCTTTTTGCCACCCCGGCAAGGCAGAGAACCTACCTCCTTTTGCTTCCTCCTGAAGCTGGCAGAGAACCACAACCAAAAGCAAAACTCCTTACCTCTACCGACCCTTCCATGGACGAGAAACTCCAGACGAAAGACAAGCAGAGCGATCCTTGAGCAACCCTTGTGAATCCCCTCACAAGCTCCCCCTCACAAGATCCTCTCTCTCTCCCTCTCTCTCTTTCTCTCCTCAAGGTCTTCTCAGGTCAAGGCAGCAGCCAAAGGTCTCTTAAAACGTTGAAGAAGAGCTCTTTAAATAGAAGAGCTCAAGAGGAGCTCATTAATTGCAAGTAGCCGACTTTATCGTCCAGGCCGATAAGGACATCGGCCTGGCCGATTAGTACAAATCAAGGAAGATCGGCCAGAGCACAGCCCTGGGAACAGTCCTGAATGATTAAAATTTGGCCTGATCGTCCAGGCCGATCTCATAATCGTCCTGGCCGATTAGTTCAAATCAGAGGTAAATCGTCCTGAGCATAGCCCTGGGAACCGTCCTGGCCGATTGAAATTCGACTAGATCGTCCAGGCCGATCTGATGATTGTCCTGGCCGATATGATCGTATCAATCATCCTTAATCACTCCCTTGATTTCCTGATCAATTAAGGCATAATTTGGTAATTTCGTCCAGGCCGATCCTGGAATCGTCCTGGCCGATAATTTAAAATTCAGTATGCCTAAACTGTCTAAGTCGGCTATCTCTTTCTATTTTGAGCTTATCGTCCTGGCCGATACACGTATCGTCCAGGCCGATAGTTAATGTCGGCTGCCTTAATTAAGAATCCTTAATTTAGACTTTCTGTTTTAAGCCGATCGTCCCGAACGAAATAAATATCGGCCGGGCCGATGTGGGCAAAAATAGAATTTCTAAGCCTCTCAAGTGTGTGTGTGACGGGTTACTTAGCATCAGTCTTTTTGATTCTTACAAGTAGACTCAAAAGGTGAAAAATAAAATTACAGACTGACTCAACCCTAAACCTATGCGATCCTGGACTTGGCTTCCTCTTGATCGTCCGATCTTCGATTCCTGAAAAGTTAGAAGCAGCAAGTAGTCTGAGAGAAACAGTGTTTGTCAATCATCAAAACATAAGATATGCAAAAGTAGATTTGTAACAATCTCCCTCTTTTTGATGATGGCAAACACAAGTAGGAAAATTTCATTAAAACACAGCAAGGTTACAAAATCCAAGACCAAACAACTTTTTCCTACACCCTACTCCCCCTTTTGTCATCACAAAAAGAGGGTCTAGAAACACAAGAAAAAGACTAACAAGTACATTAAAAAGACAGGAAACACACAACACAAAATACAGACTAAAACAACGAGGGATCCAGATCATCAGATGGAGGTGGTGGAGGTGGCTGCTGAAAGTAGGTGGCAAGTGTGGTGAAATGAGCATTGAACCAGGCGATGTCCTGGTCATGCTGCTGCTGCTGAGTAACGAAACTGTCAAATCTGGCTAAATCCTCAGCGCGGTGTTGTTCATAGCGGGCAATGTCCTCTGAGTGTTGCTGCTCCTGAGCAACAACGTAGGCGTCAAACCTAGTCTCCCAACGATCAAATCTCTCAATCAACTGATCAAAGGGTGAGTGCTGGTGGAGAGGGACAGGATCCGAAACGTGAGCGGGAGCTGGAGCCTCCTCCTCTCTAGCCCCCCGACCTTCCCCATCTCCTGGGTGAAGACGAGTACTATGAAGTGCAGTGAAGGAATTGTTTGAGTAGTAGGTAGGGTGACGGTCAGAATGATGAGGATATTGGAGATTGTATTTTGTTTCAAGGACATAGGCTATAATGTGTCCTAAGGCTAGATTGGGCTTTCTCTTATGGCCTGGGTCGCGAATTGTGGTTAGGTGATCGATGTAGCGAAAGAGTAGGTTAGCGGCATTGAATTCTCTTTGGGCCATAATGTAGAAAGTAGTGAGGGACAGTAGAGGGGTGATGTGAATCCGGTCCCCAGCTTTTGGGATTATGGATGTGCGAAGGACATGTTGGATTGTCCTAGCATCTTTGACCAAAGAGTTAGTTTCTCCAACATGGAAATGTGTATTCGTCTGACGAAGGAAGTGATTCGCCGTAGACCAGTCAAAATCAGGATCAGTGGTTATTTGGTGCAGCTTATCCCCAGTGGTGGATAGCTGTAGAAAATCAACACAGTCCTGATATGTGATTTCGACAGGGCGTCGATTCACATAGGAGGTCATGACTGTGAAGGTGTGGTTAATGCGTAGATTGGCAAAAAATTCAGCGAGAAGTTCGGAAGAGAAAGGGAAGGCGAGAGTGAGTATAAAACAAAGAGAGGTGTGGGCAAAAAGGTCCATTACCGGGTATGAGAGATATGCTGGATTGATTATCCGGGACAGGGTGATGCTACTCTCTTTGTAGCGATGATAGGCAGCCTGATCTTCAGCCTCCCTGAATCGAGGGTCTAGAGTCGCCCTCGAAGAACTCCCGGATGTTTGACGAATACGTTTCCCACCAGCCATTTGAGAGAGATAGCAAGAAACACAAAAGAGTTGAAGGAGGAGTGTGAGAAAAAAATGGCTGGAATTGGCCGAATTTAAAGAAACGGCCATATCGTCCTGGCCGATCGAAGAATCGTCCAGGCCTATATGGTACAATAAGTGCGTACAGGCCAATTGGTCAAAAAGGCGGTCCGATCGTCCGGGCCGATCAGATATCGGCCAGGCCGAATAGACACAGGCGATCGGCCCGAGGAGTCAGGCCGAACGACCGTTGAAAAAGCAGATCGTCCGGGCCGATTAGGTGTATCGTCCGGGACGATGCACAATAATTGATCGTACCGGCCGAAGTTAAAACGTTTTAAATGCTTGCCACGTGTATCGTCCAGGACAAACAGTGGATCGGCTCGGATGATTGTCCAATAATGGATCGTCCTGGGCCGGATTTAAAGATCAAAACGTACTGACACGTAGATCGTCCAGGACGATCAAGTGTATCGGTCATGACGATGCACATAAAATGCATCGGCCAGACAAAATATACTATCGGCCAGGACTATCACCAAGAGTTCGATCAAATCGTCCAGGACGATATAGGATCGGTCGGGACGATGAGTTAGGGTTTTCAAACACAAAGGTCAGCAGATGGATTTTGAACAGAATTAGTTATATCGTCCAGGACGATAAGGGTATCGGCCAGGACGATGTAACTAGGAATTGAATTCAAAAGATGGTGATGATCAAGACCCCAAAAAAAAACAGTCAAAACATAAAAAAAATAATAAAAAAGGAACACATGAAAACAATTTTTTTTTTTTTTTAAGGCATCATATGAGAATCCTTTTCAAAAATGAAGCCTTTTAAAGTTCCAAGATATCAAGAAGTTTAACAAATCTTAATCAGAAGAAGGTAGAATGTCTGATTTTGTTAACCCCTGATCAGACATCCTTCAGGGTACAAAAATTCTTTTGAAAACCAAAAATCCAGCTTAGAATAACTAATAGGGATAATAAGATCCATTCAAAGCTTGTTTACAAAAAATATTTTATATTTAATAAGCCAAAGTAATTTTTCTCAATCATGAAAATTGAAATCAAGTCTTTGAAAACATCACATAGTTAATGAGTTTTCTAAGTTTTAAGAGTTTTACCAAAGAGAGAATAGCTTGTATTTAGTGGGCTCATTTTATGCCTCTTGTCATTTGATTTGCTCTTTTGAGCATCTTTTGATTCTTTGATACACTTTTATGTATATAGTATTTTTTTTCAATTTTGGCTTCATTGGCCTCTTTCCTTTTTAACTTTTGCAAGCTAGAAACTCTTTAATAACCCCTAAAAAAACTTAGTTGTGAGTATATCTTCCAAATATTAGAGAATAGGGGCTCTCTCTCTAACATAGGGAAGAACAATCCACAACACAAAATCAAAAAGAAACATGTGATAAATGCAATGGCAAGATTTCAAAAAGCTTGAATGATATCTAAGAACTTTGGCTATTTTACATAAAATAAATTAATGTAGCAAGACAAGAAAAAGATCTTAATTAACAAGCCATTGGTTAGACCGAGTTTAGACTTTTGTTTTAGAGAAGAAAATCCTACCACTAAATAAAGTCTAAAGGAGGGAGAAAACATCAACAGAAAACTCTCTTTAACCAATTTTGAAAAGCTAAACCACTATCTCCAAAAACTCCAAAAACTAAAAGTTTGAAAGGACTAATCATATGGAAGGCCAAAATTAAATAGTAACGGTAAACAGAACAAAATAAAACAACACAAATGAAAAGAAATAAAGCAAACTAAAATCAGCACAAAAACTAAAAGAACAATAAAATAAAAAGACACACAAAATTAATGTTTCAAGAAAGTGATAAAGCAGCGAGTTTAAAAATTTTTTTTTTTTTTTTTGGAATCCGATTTGTGCGCCTTCAGTGCGATTGTTTTCTCCTTTTTTTTCTCACCTGCATCAAGATTTCTTTGATTCACACCTTGCTCGTATGCAATGAGTGACCCAAGTAAGTTATCAATGGAATAAGTATTCAAATCTTTTGATTCAGTGATTGCAGTTATTTTTGTATCATAAGACGAAGGCAGGCATCTCAAAATCTTGTTAACTTTTTCATAATTTGAAAGCTCTTTTCCTAGTGCATGCAATGAAGTAACAATCTGAGTAAACCTAGTGTACATGTCAGAAATCGATTCATGAGTTTTCATACGAAAAAGTTCGTAGTCATGCAAGAGAAAGTTCAAACGGGTTTGCTTAACTTCATTAGTACCTTCATAGGTGATGCATAATTTATCCCAAATCTCTTTACCAGTTTTGCAAGTTGAAATACGCATGTAATCTTCAGATTTCAAAGCACAGAAAAAACAGTTCAAACATTTTGCATTTAACTGAGCCAAATCACGTTCATCGAAAGTCCATTCAGTAAAAGCAACTTCAGTTTTAATACCATTAATTTCACGAGAAGGTGGAGAATAACCATCTTGAATAAGCATCCACATGCGATAATCAGTAGATTGTAAAAACGTTGACATGCGGGTTTTCCAAAAATCAAAAGGTAAGTTGTCAAATAGAGGAGGTCGTGTAATCGAATAACCTTCAGTAGTGTTTCTATTTCCTATGTTAGCCATGGATCAAATTCAAAAAGTTTTCAAACTTAATTTTTTCGAATCCCGCTCTGATACCACTTGAAAGTTCGTTCGGGATGTTAAGCCCTATGAACTTAGTCCCAAGCTAACCAAGAGGGGGGTGAATTGGTATTTTAAAAATTCTAAAGAAATAAATTCACAAACCAAATCACACCACCAAACCAAATGCGGAATTTAAAAGTGCGGAAGCAAAAATAAGAACACAAGATTTATAGTGGTTCGGTCGACTAGACCTACGTCCACTCCTTGGAGGAACCCTCCAAGTATTGCACTACAAAACGTGACTCTCCTTTAGCCCCCACAGCTAGGCGGAGAAGCCCTCACAAGAAACTCCTTTTTGCCACCCCGGCAAGGCAGAGAACCTACCTCCTTTTGCTTCCTCCTGAAGCTGGCAGAGAACCACAACCAAAAGCAAAACTCCTTACCTCTACCGACCCTTCCACGGACGAGAAACTCCAGACGAAAGATAAGTAGAGCGATCCTTGAGCAACCCTTGTGAATCCCCTCACAAGCTCCCCCTCACAAGATCCTCTCTCTCTCCCTCTCTCTCTTTCTCTCCTCAAGGTCTTCTCAGGTCAAGGCAGCAGCCAAAGGTCTCTTAAAACGTTGAAGAATAGCTCAAGAGGAGCTCATTAATTGCAAGTAGCCGACTTTATCGTCCAGGCCGATAAGGACATCGGCCTGGCCGATTAGTACAAATCAAGGAAGATCGGCCAGAGCACAGCCCTGGGAACAGTCCTGGACGATTGAAATTTGGCCTGATCGTCCAGGCCGATCTCATAATCGTCCTGGCCGATTAGTTCAAATCAGAGGTAAATCGTCCTGAGCATAGCCCTGGGAACCGTCCTGGCCGATTGAAATTTGGCTAGATCGTCCAGGCCGATCTGACGATCGTCCTGGCCGATATGATCGTATCAATCATCCTTAATCACTCCCTTGATTTCCTGATCAATTAAGGCATAATTTGGTAATTTCGTCCAGGCCGATCCTGGAATCGTCCTGGCCGATAATTTAAAATTCAGTATGCCTAAACTGTCTAAGGCGGCTATCTCTTTCTATTTTGAGCTTATCGTCCTGGCCGATACACGTATCGTCCAGGCCGATAGTTAATGTCGGCTGCCTTAATTAAGAATCCTTAATTTAGACTTTTTGTTTTAAGCCGATCGTCCCGGACGAAATAAATATCGGCCGGGCCGATGTGGGCAAAAACAGAATTTCTAAGCCTCTCAAGTGTGTGTGTGACGGGTTACTTAGCATCAGTCTTTTTTATTCTTACAAGTAGACTCAAAAGGTGAAAAATAAAATTACAGACTGACTCAACCCTAAACCTATGCGATCCTGGACTTGGCTTCCTCTTGATCGTCCGATCTTCGATTCCTGAAAAGTTAGAAGCAGCAAGTAGTCCGAGAGAAACAGTGTTTGTCAATCATCAAAACATAAGATATGCAAAAGTAGATTTGTAACAAGAGCCAATACGCTCCTTATTGGCATCAAATCCTTGAGATATAAATCAATAGGATATGATTGATAGGGCACACAGCTCTCTGCAATCTAAGGTGGATTCAAATTTTTCCCCTTAGACAAACATCCAACCCAGGTCTACAAGGTCCCCTTGGACGAAGCAACCCATGGCTGCCGACAAGGATCCTTCTGTCAGGTTGGGTCGACTACCTCCTCTGACTAAGTAGACCAGGGACCACGATGGCCCGGGACGACGGAACCATGAGATCTTGATCGGGTTCATCATCCATTCCCCCACCATCTGCTTTAAGTACAATATGGTACAATTTCTATTTAAATATCAAATATTCCATCTCAAATTCCAAATCCAAAAACCCAATTCTTCAATTTCCAAATCCAAACTTTTCAATTTTCATACCCATGCTGCTACTATACGCCTGATACTACGTATCTATGGATACAACGTATATGATCGATGACTAGCCTTAATCGAAAGTTCTCTCTCATTATCGGGAGGGGTAATTAACTGTAGGGGCTTGCGCCTATAGGAAACCAGAACTCAGATCATAAAGTTCTCGCAAAATGAGGGCGAAATCTCTAGGTAGTGTCTTATCTACAAACCCATCTGCCTTCCAAAATTTACCCCGGAACTTAGTTCGTTAAAACTCCCTCGCCGAATAAAAAAGAAAAGCGCGGTGGAGGAGGCCGGGGCCGAATTTTCGGAGCCCACAGTTTCATGATCGGACGTCGCCCGAGCGATACCGAGGCATGATTTCCTTGAAATGTTTGTTTTGCCTTGATATCCATATCGAACCCCTCGCATGTCTTCAATTTATCAAATTGAAAGTCATCATTATGTATTCTAAGATATTTGGGATGTTCTGAATGCAGTGCCGGAATCCATTTTGTGATCGAACATCATTTGGGTAGCGACGAGGTCAATTTTTTTCAAAATTCGTGTTTTGCCTCGGGATCCGCTCCACCAATCCGAATGCCTTGAATTGAATAAATAAAAGATAGTTTTTATAGGTTGACAATGTTCTGAACGCAACAACGAAGTCCGTTTGTTGATCCGCCATCGTTTGATCAACCTCATGCTTTAATTTCGAGTGTCAGTCGTCCCTTTTGACAGATCTCAGTGTCCTGATCGTAACGATGCCATCATTTTGGCATTCGGAGGTCATTTAACCCTTTAAGTGACGTGCGGCGCCAAGGCACGTATTACTTTATTCACTTGTTTGGGTCCTTTCTTGCGTGGTTTGAAGTATAGGAGTAAACAATTATGCTACTTTATGGATTAACGTATGTTTTTCTGATTTTAGTTCGATTTTTACATATGTTTTATGAAGTTTCAGCATACTTGCAAAAGTAAGAGTTGCCTATTTCTGTTCTTATTATGAGTCACTGTTTTGCTATTGAATGACTCATTAGGAGGCTATTTGATATTCTTTTTTAGACATGATTTAAGCAAATTTAGCTTAAATCCTGCCAAAAAGAATTTTAAAATTCTATTATTTTAATGAATCTCACTTTAGACACATTATTAATTAATGAATTTAAGAATATCTACTCTCACAAATTTTAAATCATAAAATGAATTGCCAAATAATTTATCAGAAAACAAGAAGATTCATATGATTTGGTGAAAACAATAGTTACATGCACACTATGGGGCCCAAGAGAACCACACTCTTCTCTGAAATAAAGTTTACTCAATCACAAGAAAAAAAAATCTCAAGCCAACTAATAGCTGATGTCCTGTAGAAATGCGAGAACCACACAGAAAGATAATAAATGTAGATATCTAAGTCATAGAAGAAGATATCTTCCTTGATGACATCACATGAGCTTTCCCTATTATTTTCTGTTCGTTAATACCAATACGGCTACGGCTACAAGCACACTTAAGATCTTCTTTTACATCTAAAATTTAAAGAGCTTAAAAAGCTTCAACTCATAAATGCAATTAAACTTTGGTTTGGAGCTAGTCAATTATAACAAATTTCAATTCATCTTCTAAAATTGTTCATGCCCAATAAGAGATTTCAGATAAATTTGTATCTATCCCTGAAATTATATGTTTTAATTTTGGGGCAATATTTCATGATTCATCCCCATGAAGATCAAGATGGAGGATACCAAATCATGATTCTAGATCCACTCTCTCTATTCAAAGATCAAGTTAGCAAATGACCCCTTGTTTTCTTCAAATGAAAATGTTTATTTCCAATGGGCTTTGAAAATCAAATCTATGGGCAAACAGGAAAGGCAAACATCAGAAGAACGTTACAAATACAAAATGGATAACAGAACATCACTTCAATTCACCTTCAAAAATTTCAAGAAACTGCTCAATAATAAGAAAACTTCATTCAATATAATTAATTTAGAGATTATGAATAAACCCATATATGTTGTATGTTCCAATATCATTGATACTGTACATATTGCAGAAAATCATCTGATTTTATTCTGTATTTACTCGATAACTACTCACAGAAGAAGATAAGGGAAAAATAAAATATACTTTATGGTTATTTTCTTCACTCATTTGGCAAACAACTGCCTGTGCCTTCTGCTAGACTTGTACTTCAAACTAGATGCTTCACCACAGACAAGCTCATCTATCATATCCTTAAATATCGATCGTTCAATATCCAAGACAATGCAGGGAAATTCTCTTCTGTAATCATTCCAATCTACCGGCAGCTGTTGAAGAATTTCCTCACCGAGTATATTGTACTCATCATCATCAGGATCTTCAGATTTAAAAGCCTCGGTATGAAGCTGGTCAATTTCAGAACATAGTTGTTTTAGCAGCTGTTGTCCACTTGGAAGCCTGCCTTGGAGTTTCCTTGCCGGAAGAATCATAGGATGCTCAAGTTTCTGAACAAGAACCTCATTAACAACATCAAACACAAGCTTTCTGTGCAGCTTCTCGATATCAAAATTGCAATGGAGTGAAGTACTTCCATTTATGATTTTAGACTTGGATACTTGGCTGGATTTTGTCTGCTCAAGAACAAGGAACAGGTCAGGGTTAATAGGGTGCCCTGTAGGCTGAAGCTGAATTGGCATTAAATTAGAAGATTCTGAACTGAGATCCTTCATTAGAAGACCTGAGGCTAACAATATTTCTGAGATATATCGGTGATTCGGGTTCTGTGTTTCACATAGTAATGCAATGTGGTCTGTGGTTGAAGTTCTTTCTGTAGTTGAACTAAGCTTATCTAGCTTCTGAAGCAGATTCCCGATTCTCTCAAGTTTTTTCTGATTATTCTCAGAATCTATCTTATGAGATTTACAGACGTTATCAGAATTTGGAAGCTTATTACCTGTTCAAGTAAAACAACAATTGGTTTGCACAAGTTATGGATATAGGAAATCGAAATAGGATAACTGTTATGTTGTCAGAATTGTTAAACATTATATCCTAATGTTAACAAAATGTGAACCATAGGAGGCTGAAGCAACCATACACCTAATTTATTATATCCGAAATAGTTGCCTGAGTCTAGAGCACCAGTTCAGAAAGATTTGAGTGTAACAAAAGAGCCAAGAAGATTCAAAATGTCATTGAAGACTATATTTGGCTCAAAGAAATAAGACAAGAAGACTCTTAACTCATGCGTGGAGTGTTATGATGGAAATCGATTTTCTGCCGTATAAAGCGAATGTGTGATGCAGATTTAGATTTCGTTTGAGACCGTTTTTTTATTGCTTCTTAAAGCAGCTTTCTAGTACAAAATAAAAAAAATTTATACTAAATAGTTGTTTTTAGAAGTAATAAGAAAGCCGTCCCAAATGAAACCTTAGTCATGGATTGATCTGCATGGTAAAGTATACATGATGGTTGGAAGGGGAGAATGGAGCCCCTTCCTAGGGCATTGAGAGCTGGAGCCCCCAAAAGTTTCTAATACTTATGTTGTTATTATATAGGGCATTTTGGACATGTTATTTATCCCATCTATCCTATTTGTTTCTTTATAAAGAGAGGGGTTATGTCTTTAAGGTAGATTTGAGAAATTAGAGATGTAAAACTACAGTTACATCATAGTAGAATTTGTAGTAGCAACAATAAGGCAACTATCAATTGGGTAAAATTGAATAAAGTTTTGGAGGCGACTAGTGTACTAGTCAACAACTTTTTTTTTTTTTTTTTTAACTCTTGATGATTGAATTAGGTTTCTTCTATTTCCAGACATGGAGCCCTTGCTAATATTGACTCTATAGAGAAGTTTATGTAAACAACCCCATCCCTACATTTAAACCCTGAACCTGGAGAATACACTATAGGTAATTTAACCACGACTCCAGGGCCCAACATTTAAACCCTGCACTTGGAGAATACACTACAGGTAATTTAACCACAACTCCAGGGCCATTCTCTCAATGGCATGTTAAGATTGTGATTAAATTGTCTAAACAGAACATAAAATTATACTATTATAAGAAAACTGAAAAGAATAGCAGAACAAAGGGCCTGTTTCCACACCTTTAGATACATTTGTGCTTCTCTTCACCGCTGCAAATGGAAGGTCATCATGAAGATATGTAGCATCTAGAATAGAGATTGGACTAGGCTGTTCAGCACCCACAGCTGCAAGAGCTAAGGTGGAAGCTTCTTCATCCAGTGCATCTGGAGGATTCTAAGAACACAAGCAAAGCAAGATATTTCAAGATTAATTGATAGGGATAAGAGTTAAATAAAAAAACAAAGCACTTTTCAGCATTGAAATCACAATAGCAAATAGAACATTGTCTAACAGAAAGATTTGACATATAAAACAATACACTGCTTACCACAGTAATTGCTGAGTCTATATGGATCCTAACTTTTCAATTTTCTATAACGGACCCTTTTTTTTTGAAGGACAACATTTTTTAAGAAATAAATATTCCACTTCACTCATTTTGGGAGTGAATGAAAT
The DNA here is from genome assembly GCA_019514585.1 of Dendrobium officinale. Taxonomy (NCBI): domain Eukaryota; kingdom Viridiplantae; phylum Streptophyta; class Magnoliopsida; order Asparagales; family Orchidaceae; genus Dendrobium; species Dendrobium officinale. Next base: position 343,172 of record CM033698.1, on the reverse strand, counting down.
CCTTACATATGAGAAGAATTTGAAGAGATTTGAACTGATTAAAACTAATGTTCGTTTCTTACTGTGTACAACCAAATGATGGATCTAAAAAACTTCTACATTTTCTAGAACTGTTTTCTAACTTGAAGCAACCAAATGGGCCCTAAGGTAAATTTTTTTGAGATAAAGAATATAAACTAGAATCCAAATTGCAATACAATACCTTTTGACCTCCTTGTTTGGGGAAGCAAAGTTTTTCTTTGCTGATGTATCTTCCATATCCAGCTGTGACGCTGTGCTCATATTGCTATCTGATCTCTGAGACATCTCATCTCCCAGCTGACTTAAAGTGGGTCGACGTCCAAGTTTTATTCTTGGAGAAACTGACTCAGATGGCTGCTTATTAACTTGCTGTTTGCTTGAATCAGAAGAAGAAACCAAAGAGCGAATCCTCCTTTCAACTTCAAGCCTTTTTTGCAGTAACCTGGGACTCACAGCATATGACGGTTTTTCATTGTTATCCCTTGAACAATGCTGAGGCTTAGATGAACCAAGATCAGTTCTTGAACAACTTTTCTGGTCATTTTCTTCGGTCTTGCCATTAATTCTAGGGCTTGCTCTTGGACTGCAATCTCTTGCCAATTTGCTACTGAAAGATTCCTTCTTTCTATCCACAGCCTCACTAGTTCTTAGCCTTTGAATTCTGGTAAAGCCATGCAAATGATCGCTAGAAGTTGCAGAGACATCAAATCTGTTGAGCAATTTTGCAGGTTTCATGATTACAATAGGTTTATCAAAAGTTCTTCTACTATTAATTCGCTTTGTTGAGGCTAGCAGCTGCGGTTTTTGGGCAATTGGAGATCTAAGATTTTCATCAGCCCTAATTGTAACTAATTTTGGTGAAAGTTGATGTTCATTTTTCTGGGATTGCAACAACCCTTTAGCCTGTATGGCATCCAAAATTTGCTTAAGTGCCCTTAGATCCTTGTTTGCATGATGAAACTCAAGATCTTTCAATCTCTTCTCAATTTCACTGTAAACAGTCTCAGGCTGCTGCTTTAATGTGTTCTGGGTAACATGAATTTTCTTCTTCTGCTTCCTCCAAGGAGCAAGTTCTATCTGAGTCTTTGCAGTACAAGAAGGTTTTGAAATTACTACAGGATTTTTTTCAGAGTGTTTGGTTAGATTCTTTTGAGAGCTCCTCGGTGAGTCAAAACTCTCTCTCACATCATTTGAGGTATTTAATGGGCAATTATTTATGCTATCAACTTGTTCTTCATGATTTGAACTTAATGTAGGTATGGCTTCCAAACCCATTAATTTGGCAACAACACTAGAAACACTTTGCTTGCTTCCAGATTCTTTTTGAGCATTTGAATATGTGAAGTTTTTTTCCTTCTTGCTCCTATTCCCATCAAAATCCTTCATTATAGAGTTAGAACTCTTCATAGAACTCTCCCTACTGTCCAAAGAAAGTCTTGCAAATTCTCTAAGTTTTGATGTTCGTTTTCCGTTCTCACAAGAATCAAGAAAATTGGTCGAGATTTCTCTCCCATCATAAGAAAACCGACGATTTAAAGCGACATCTTTTCCTTCAAAGGTCCATGGAGCTTCTTTGATCTTCATAAGAACTCTAAATGATTCATTTTGATCCAAATGTGATCTTGATTTCTTGGTATCTATCCCATTAATCACATAAGATCCATCCATTGAATTTGATAGGTGCATTGGTCTTGGAGAATTAATGTAGGTCAGTACATGCTGTTTGAACTCCTCTTTGTATGAAGACTTCACTGAAAGACTTTGTGGTTCTTTGCTTTCAGACTTCGGTAAATTCTTTGCAGATTTATCCGGAAAATTTGCTTGCTTGAAGGATGTTGGTCCTTGAAGAGTTGATTTATTACATTCAATAGATGAGAATGATGAACAAGATGAGGATGAGAAGGAAGTTCTAGATGATTCCATTGACATTCTTTGGTTTTCACTTAAATTTTTCTCCTGGATGAACAAAAAATTTGTTCATAGGCCTGAATACATACACTGGTAAACAAATTCATTCTATCAAAAGAAAATCTCACCAGAACTAATTGAGGAGAACATGTAGCATTATCTGGTCCACAATTGCTGACATTTACAAAGGAATTTCCTGAAAAGGAAAAGACATAGCAAAAACCAGATTAAATTTTTATAAGACAATAGAATAACAGCACTGATTGATCTCAAACAAATCAGTGAATTCATTTTAGCTCAGCATTGTATGTCAGGCAGTCTAGAATAAGCCAAGTCAAAGAGCTGTTTGATATACTATTTTAGGCAGGATTTGGCTTAGATCTTGCCAAACAAAATTTTAGGGAATTGAAATCATAATATTTTGACAAATCCCGTTTCAAATCCGTTATTCATTAAATTCAGTATGTTTTAAGTTCCACTATTGGTAGGATTTAACACATTTAACAGAAATTTTAAACCGTAAAATAAATATCCAAATAGTTTACAATATTTAATAAGATTTAATATTAAGTCAAACAACTTTCATATTTAAATTCTCTCAAGATTACCTCAAACTGGATGTACTGAATTCTATTTAAGTTAAATCTTAGCCCCTAAGCACAAGTGATGCCCAAATATAAATAAATTAGCCATACAACAATAAGATATTAGTGTGCTTTGAGAAAACATGCATCCAATAAATAATGAGAATTTGTAAATTAAACTTCCATGAAAATAGGTGCTCATATCAAACAAAAAGCAGGAATCAGTCCTTCAAAACAAAATCATAAGCTTAAGAATGAAAATTTGTCTCCTTAAATTCAACCTAAAAAGTCAGATTAATAATCATATCATGATATCATGATAGATTTGCATACAGCGTTATTGAAAACAACAAAAAAAAAAAAAACTGCAAAAGGGAATCAATCAAAAGTACTATAAATTAAAAGAAGAAGACAAACAAACCTGGAGGTATTTTCTTATTATTTCTCCCTTTAAACCTCCTTCCACCAAGCAAATTGTGTCTATCAAACATTTGAAAGATTCCAGTCATGCATCCAATTTGCTTCTGCAACTCAGAATTTTCTTCACTAAATATGTGTAAAACCTTTGCAGACATTTGCTCAATTCCTCAGCCAATCAACTCACCACAGCAAAAAGTTTGGCGCTCAGCGCCTTAAAATGCCTACCAAGTTTTATGATTTACCCCAAATCCAAAATCAAGGGTCTGAGGAAACCTCTAAGAACTTCGGTAAACCCGATCAACAACCAGGAAAAAATAGGAAAAATGTCTCTAAATCTTTATGCATTAAATCACATACGCTCTATTACCAAAAATTACGACTCACTCCAACTAATATTGGAGTAAAGCGCATTACTGCAAGAAACTTTCGCCTTCAACAATTCCTCAAAAAGGTAGAGAAATAAATATTTTCCATACATGGGTATCATTCCCAATAGCCTTAAGATAATAACTTGGAAATAGACAGAGCCAGAAACTTAGTTCTGATTGGCTCAGACCTCCATTTCTACGGAAAAAAGGAAGGCTTTTTCAAGTAAACGAATAAGGCCCAACCAGTCAATCAGAAGAGAAGAGAGCAGAGGAATAGGTACTGAATAAAAAGGAAAAGAAAATTAAAACTCCAAAATATAAACTTTCATGTAGAAAGCAATAAGTCCAACTAAGAGGGCTTCTCTACTGTTCTTTGATTGGTTTGGTTACCGAAAGAAGATGAGGATGGAGTGCAGAGGTTCATATGAGAAAAACCATGATTTCAATTAAGAATGAGAGAGAGAGAGAGATGACCCACTGAGCCATTGATGGAAAGTTTGGTGAGGTTTTTATTGTGGTAAGAAATCGATCGATCGTATCGATCGAGAGAAAGAGAGAGAGATGAAAAAATAATGAAAGAGTAAGGGGGTCAGAAGTGTCATGTTGCCATCACAGAATACCATGTGGGATGATAATTATGGGTGGGTCTATGGTTGTCCATACATGTGATTGCTGTCAGGAGTTTGATATGAGAATGGCGAGCACCGAAGCTATGGAAAATATGGCTTCAAGATTTAATGCTTTCACATTATCATTTTCTTCGTTTCACTGTATAAGATAAAAATTACATGAAGCTATATTTTTATTTGATATAAATTAATATTAATATAAATATATCTATCTAAAAATAAGAAATAAGAGTAATGAAAAAATACAGTAAAAAAAATCAATGATGATATATTGTAATAAGAAATATTATATTTTTTTATGAATATTAAATATATGCGATAACATTAACAAATTAATATAATTAACATGTCATCAAAAATTGTCTTTATTTAACATGAATCTCATCTCAAGATATATTCAAATTGAAAACATTCGAAATTAAATGTGGGACGATATGAACTTTGATTTCATCAAATTTATAGTTAAATTAAACATTCTGATGAGAAGAACCCAACAACAACAAAATTGGCACAATCCGAGTCCAAATGAGTTTAAATCAACAGGCCAAACCACATTTGAAAGGTTCAAATCACTAATTGGATGGTTAAATCATATCCAAATATATCATGCTTATAGTCGAATCAACTTGCTCGTCGAGAAGAATCCAACGAGCTCAAGATAGTTTAATTCCAACTTCATTATGGCGCTTACATGCTTGAAAAGTGCTCCATGATCGAGAGAATCAATATTGGTCGTCCGATGGAGCATTTTGAACCTGCTCTAGATCTTCTCCATATTTATAAAGTGTGTCACTCACAAAAATCTATAAATAGACCACAAATCTCCACATGGGGGGGGGGGGGGGCGCGGGGGGGGTGGGACCTTTGGAACTTGGACCATTTTGCTGAAAATTAGATAGAGCTCTGAGGCTTCAAGGATCCTAGAGTTCTATCCAAGCACCACTGCCAGCAAACTTCAGTCGATCATTGTTGGATCACTGCTCGGCCGACGACCATCTCTGGACCATCGCTCATCCTCTGATTGTCGCTAGACCACCGCCTGTCCATTGACCCCTGTCAAAACTCCACCCAGGGGCCCACCGCTGTTGGACCTCCACCTGGTCACTAATCGTCACCAAACCACTACCCGTCGGTGAATCTCCACCTAACATATGCTGGTCGTCGGACCTCCAATTGCAGCCATCGACACACCACTCGACCTTAGTCATCTGCTAATTACGGTCCCTCCAACCTCCATCCTCCGTCAACTACGGTCCCTCTAACCACTATCGTCCCCTGACTACTGTCCCTCTGACCTCTGTTACATGCCGACTAAGGTCCCTCTGACCTCAGTCACCCATCGACTACGGTCCCTCTAATATTTGTCATTCATCTACTATAGTCCCTTCGACCACCATCTCCCTCAGATTACAGTCGCTTTGACCATAGCCGCTACTACAGATTATGGTCTCTCGATCCATCATTGCCTGCCGACTACAATCCCTTTGAACTCGTTGCCTACTGACTACGGTCCCTCCAACCACCTTCGCCCTATCGACTAAGGTCCCTCTGACCATCGTCACCTGCCCGAATACGGTCCCTTTGACATTTGTATCCCGTCGACAACTGTCCCTCTAACATCTATAGCTAAAAGACTACAATCCTTTCGACCACCATAGCTTGTCGATTATGGTCACTTTGACCACCATTGCCTGCCAACTACAATACCCCTCCGATGTCCATCGCCCGCCAATTACAGATCCCTCCGACCTCCTTCGCTTACCAACTATGATCCCTTCAACTTCCATAACCCAAATATGGTCATACCGACCAAACGAACAAATCAAGAGTCTCTTGAGAACAACTCTTATATAACTAAATTCTTCCCACTCCCACCATATAATGTGCTTTATATGATTTATATTTGATACATCGATCCAAAGCCTCTTCCTCAAGGAAGGATCTCATTTGTAATAAACAAGAAGCACTAGTAAAATCATTTTAATTGGGCCAGGTCGTGTGTGTTTTCTCTTTTTCACGTAAAAATTTTGGTGCCTTTTATGACTCTTGCAACCCTCTCTTTTATATGTTTGTCTTATGGATCTTCATACAAATCTTGTACACTAAACTTTATGCATTTCCACCGCCATGAATCTTCTAGGGCGCAACCATAATAATTTAAATATAACAACATATAATTTTAATAAATTTAGCACCCCCTAATAACTCACGATGTTATAGTAAGGAGTATCGAGAGTAAATGCATGTTTTTTTTTAAAGTAAAATGAATGTGGTGTAAGGCATAATAATGTTGTGATTGTTAGTGAGGGTGGGAGTGGTTTCGTCCGATGATGGGCAGCTATGAAAAATACTTTTTTGTGCATTTGGACCTTGGTAAAATCTAATTATTTTCAATAAAAACACCAAAAATTAACTTGAGGATGAATTCTAAATACTTTAATAATTTTACTTTGCATTCCTTATACTTCAAACCAAACAGTGATTTTTTAAAAAACCCTAGCATTTGTAATACTTTGAACCCCTTTTAACGTCAAACTAAAGAACTCCTTAAATGTCTTTATAATGCTAGAATTAAGTAATCTTAAGCTCTGTTGCGGGCTAGAATATACAAGGCGATAGAGTTAGAAATTTTCGTCTTAGCCTTGTATGGATATCTAGCACAGAAACAAAAGAAATAAGGTACACCAAAATTTTATATAGAAAACTCTGAAAAAAGAAAAAAGCATGGGGTCACGCCTAGTTGAAGTAATTTCACTAATGTTTGATTGGATTACAAGTGACTAACTCATCCTTAAAATAGAGGATGATCAAATTACAATAATCAACCGTCGAGTTGAAATCCAATTACAAATTGAGATCGGAAATTCCACAACGTTTGGTGGTCATGAAGAAATTTGGCTTTAATTGAAGGTCGGGCAGAGATTCGGTGTCAGTCGGATGTCAGGCAGAACTCCGATGTCAGTCAGGCAAAACTTAGATCTGGCATCAGTTGGCTATCGGGCAGAATTCTAGTGTCTGTCGGCGGTCGGGCAGAAGTCCGGCTTTAGTTGGCGGTCAGGCAGAACTCCGGCATCGATCGACTTCCGTGTAGAATTCTAGCGGTGTTCAAGGAGGAGCCTAGTGTTAAGAGAGCTCTCTTTCTTCTCTTCATGTCCTTTCTTGTGGTCTCCTCTCATGAGAAATGAGGGGTTTATTTATAGTTTTCTGAGAATGGCATGGCCAGCAAATAGAAGGAAGATCATGGGTAAATTGGGAGTGGTTTAAATGGACGACTGATGTTGATTTCCTTGATCATGGACTGTTTACTAAACATTTGAATGTCTTAATGATATCATAATTTGATTATCTTGGGCTCACTAGATTCGTCTCGTCGAGCCCGCTCGATTCGACTATAAACATGTCATGTTTGGAAAATGTTTGGTAATCCAAATTATGGATTGAACCTTTTGAATGTTCTTTGGGTCTTTGATTTTGACCCATTTGAGCTCGGATTGGGTAGATTTTGGTATTGTTGGGTTTGTATTTTTGAGAAGTTCAGTTTGACTATAAGTTTGCTGAAATTGGAGTTCAGATGATCCCAGATTTAATTTTTGAAGTTTCCAACTTGATTTTGCCTCGAGATTCGTGCCCGATCAAGATAATTTTTGATGATATATCAAGTTCATTGAATTTCTTTAGATAAGATGTTTGGCTTGGTTGTACGCATGCCAAATATGAAGATCATTTGATCCTCTAATTAATATTTCAAAAACTTTAACTATGTTTAAAATACATTATCTCGACTTATTTGCACACGTATTGAATCATTTTTGTATCATTGGTTTGTGCATCTACTTGATTGGTTTGATTAGTTTGTTGAAGTCGGAGATTACTTAATTTAAGCTGAATTTTTTGTCCTCCTATTCAGATTGCCTTGAGATTTGTGCACAATTAATGTGATTTCAAAGAAACTTATTATGTAGTTTATTTTTATTTTTATTTTTGCCATCCTTCACTGAATCTATTTCAACACTGAGATTTACTTTGGGACGACTTTTTTACTGCTTCTTAAAGTCACTTTCTAGTAAAAAAATAAATATTTTTATACTAAAAACTTGCTTTAAGGAGAAGTAAGGAAGTAGTCCCAAATGAAGCCTGAGTTTAGTTTAAGCATGTAAATTTTGTTAAGATGTGTGAATTAAAAATTGTCCAAACAGACCTTCATATATTAATGATTAGGCTTCCTTTTTATCTAAAAATTTAACTATATGAATGTGAATCAAAACTCTTGTGTTTTATTATTTTTATCTTTTATTTTTTTAGAAATATTATTGTTACTTATCTTTAAAAAATAAAAAATATTACCAAGGTCCTGAAATACAACGAAAGCGTGTATTTGATTATAAACTAGTGTCATATCTAATCAACTTGAGAGGCTTCATATGCCAAAGAGCATATTATCATGTGCTTTTTAGAAATATAATTATTTATGTAGCTCATTTTGATCTAGTGGTTGAAAGGTTTGACTATCAACTAAAAGATTTTGGTTTCAAGTCTTATGTATGTGATCGATGTATGCACGAATTTGCCTTAATGATAGCCTAAATATCCCCAAAATAAAATCATTTTAGTGTAGATGAAAATAATTCTTGGGCTTCATTTGGGGCTGTTTTTTACTGCTTCTTTCTAAAAAATTGACCATATTATTGATAAAAATATTACCAACTGCCATTTATGGTAATATAAGCTTCTCAAGAAGCAGAAGAAGTGGTCCTGCTCAAAATTACTATCAAGCATTTCATAAGAGTATGAACACTCATTGCATGATTCCCATGGAGAAATCATGCTATTTGTCTCCATGTATATCACTTTGTATCCTGCAAAGAATCTTAAGTACAAAGCATATATACAAGCTAAGTCCTCTTCCATTTTAACTTGGAAGGAAGGGACCATTTTATTTCCTTCTTGTCCTCCTCATATATTCAGCCTTTTAAGTAATATATTATATTTTGAACCTCATCAGGAATTAACAATTTTCTTTCTTCACTTATAGAATGATGTGCTTACTAATTAATCTTCAAACCATTATCAACATACAAAATATGTAAAATTCATTTGAACTATAATCAATATGATATAAAATTATTTTTTTCAATTTAATGAAATTTAGTCTGATTAAGGCCATTATAATTTTAAAATAGATCTGATAGAATTGGATCCTGCAGGGTCCCTTATTTTTTTTTTTTTAATTAATAAATAAATCAAGACATATAAAAGCGATGACAGTTATTGGTTAAGGGATGTCACCCAGAGGCAGACATTTGAATGAGAAAATACAAAATATACAGTAAATTAAGTACATTTTAATGTTTTTATTGAGCAAAGACAGCTCTTTCGTTAGCTATCAGAAGATGTGATGTTCTCTAAAACAACCACTCATATATCACAAACTCCATTTAAATAATATCATATCCCTATCATGCCTTTTTTTTTATTAAGTTGGTAAAAATCAGATAAATTATTTTCCTTAATTAATTACTAAGAGAAGTATTCTCCCCCGCCAGTAAAAAATATGATTTATAAGCAGAAAGAAAAAAATATTGAGAATTTGATTTTTTTTTTTTTTTTAATTGCAGTACTAATGTAGTTTACCTACTTTTGTGCTCTTAAATGTTATAAAATTTTGATTAATGTAGAAAGAATTTAATGGTTGTCTGCTCAATATGATTGTCCTCAAATCTAATAAGAAAGACATTTAATATGCTGCCAGTATTCATAGAGTATGTTTCAATAATATGTACCTTATCTTTGTTCCCTCATTTTATTTTTAAATATTGCAAAATTAAAATTTTTATTTGAAGATTTTACAGAAAAAAGCTTATCTTCATTTGCGCTCTGCTAAGGTTTTTGCTCTAGCTTTCTTTTCCTGCCACCTTCGTTCTTCCCGCCACCGGATTTTCCCCCTCTTCCTGGGGCCGCCTCGTCGCCTCATGCTCAAGCTCTCCATAACCCGGCTGGGTTAACTTTCGCCTTAAACCTCAACAAAGGTGACCCGGTGGCCGAAAGCTTTTCTCTTTCGTTTGTTCCTCCGGTGGGGAAAATCCCTTTCTCTGCGGCTGATCTTGCCTTAGGGCTTCCTGACTGGAGCTCCTCTTTGGTCGGTTACTCTATTGGCCTGCGCCCGACTTATCTGAGTCTTCTCAACGCCGTGAAGCATGCTTGGGACCCCAAGGGAAACGTCGACCTGCTTTCCCTCAACGACGGCTTCTTCCTTTTCAAGTTTTCCTCGCCTAAAAACTATCAGGTGGCTTGGTCAGGCGGCCCCTGGTTCTTCTTTGGTCGGCCGTTCATCATGCAGAAGTGGACTCCGAAGTTCAAGCCAACTCGAGATGAGTTTCTTCTATCCCCTTGTGGATTAAAATCGTGGATTTACCTCTTGCGGTTTGGAATCCTTTAGGCATTTCAAAAATTGCTAGTTTTGTTGGGCATCCCCTTGCAGTTGACGCTTTAACTGCAAGGAAAACTCGTCTCACCTATGAAAGAGTCTGTGTTATGGTTTCGAACACTTCTGCCCTCCCTGATGAAATTCCTATTTCCCTGGATGGTGATGACGTTAACCTCAAGGTGTTGTATGACTGGAAGCCGACTCCCTGTTCTGGTTGTGGGTCCATTGTTCATCCTTCCTCCCTTTGCCACATTAATCCACAGCCCAAACCTCCCCCTACCCATGGCATGAGTTCTTCCCGGGCTCGCGCCACCAGACCTCCACCTCCTCACAGGCCTCCTCTACCCCCTCCCCCCACTACCTCCACTTTGGTACCCCCTAACACCACTTCCCCTGTCCACACTTCTTCTGTTCAGCAAGCCATCATCTCTCCTCCAATCCTTCCCATCCCTTCCACGGCTTTGCCAACACCTCTTGTTGCACCCCTTATTCCACCTACCCTGGTACCTATTCTTAATTTGAATTCTCCGACTGAAGAAGTTTCATCTTCTGACAATTTTCTTGGGGACAATCCCCCCTTTTCTCCAAACATTGGCCCTGTTACCTTGCCAAACAACCCGCCCATTTCCTCCCCTAACAGCTTTGCTCTGTTACAACCAGAGGAACCCCCTGAGGATGAGCCCCCCGATTCTATAGTTCAACCATCACAACTGGAGATTATCCCTCCTAAACAACCACCTGCGTCTAAACAGCCCCAACTGCCTAAGGATTCTAAGGGAAAGAGCGCTAAGAAGACCTGCTCTTCCAACTCAAACCGAAAATGACCCATTACCCTGTTGGGTGCTGGAACGTCAGGGGGTTTAATTCCCCTGATAGAGTTCTGGCTTGTCAGCAACTGGTATCGTCGTATCACCTGGAAATGTTATGTATCCTCGAGGCTAAGATTTCCCCTGCTTCAGCTAATGATCCCTGGTTTATTAATTCTCACAAGATCTTTGCAAACAAATCCAGTGTTAACAACTTCAACTGTTCTGCCCCTGGACGTATATGGATTAAATGGAACACTCAGAGTATCTCTTTCTGTCCTACAATTACCACCTCTCAAATGACTCACGGTACAGTCCATTCTACCAACACGCCTTCTCTCACGCTTTCTGCGATTTACGCTGCTAACTCGTCTTCTGAAAGAGCTTCCCTCTGGCATCAATTGGCTAGTATCACCCCCACTATTTCTTCCCCTTGGGCCATCCTTGGGGATTTTAACTGTTGTAGATTTGTTGAGGAGAAATCGGGGGGGAGGCCTCTTCTTCATAGTCAATTATAGGAAATGAGTTCATGAATTTTTCGGTCGGCTGTTCTTGACCTCCCTTCTTCTGGCTTATTCTTCACCTGGCACAACCAAAGGATAGATGATCCTATACATATCAAATTAGATAGAGTTCTTGCTAACTCTCAGTGGTTGGATTGTTTCCCTAATTCTTATTACAAAGTGGCTTCTCCTGCGTGCTCTGACCACTCCCCACTGATTCTTCTCCCGGGCAACTGCTCCACTGTTCATACCAGATTCCAATTTAAAAATTACTTGCTTAAACTGGATGGCTTTTGGGATGGACTTATTTCGGTCTTTGCTGCTCCAAATTCTGGGAGCCCCATTTCTGCTCTTTATGCTAAGCTCCATCATTTCAAGGATTTTCTTAAAAAGAACAAATGGTCTAATGCTTCCTTTTTGGCCAGTAGAATTTCAGATCTTACTGCCTCTCAACAAAACTGTCTTGAGCAGGTTCAACAGGCTCCCCTCGATCAAAATCTTAATGCTACCCTGCATTCTATCAACAAGGAGTTAACCTCTCTTCATAAGGCTTGGGGTTCTTGGGTTACTCAAAGTGCTAAGGCTAGTTGGCTGTCCAAGGGGGAGGATGATTTAGGCTTTCTTTATGCCCGTATTAAAGCCAAAAAATCTTATTGCTGTATTAAGGAGCTTGTCACGGAGGAAGGGCAGTTCTCTACTCCTGCGAGCATTGCGACTGCTACTGTGGGCTTTTTTCAAAAACTTTACAATTCCACTTTACCTTCCCAGCCCTCTCCCTCCATGCTTGATCCTATCCCCATTGGGTCTACTATTCCCCCAAACCTGGTTAGCTCTCTCATTATCCCGGTCACTGATCTGGAGATTCATGATGTGGTATTTGCTGGTTCCTCTTCTAAAGCCCCCGGACCCGATGGTTTTACTTTCGAATTCTATAAAGAAACTTGGGAAATTATTGGAACTCATGTTTGTAAAGCGGTGAAGCAATTTTTTTCTACTGGGTTTCTCCCGAGAGGTGCCAAGGACACTGCTATTGTCCTGATTCCTAAGGGCTCTCATGCCTCAAACATTTTGGACTACCGGCCAATTTCCCTTTGCAACATTTTTTATAAAATTATCGCTAAGATAATTTCTAATAGGATGAGGGAGGTTATGCCCTTTATTATTAACTCTAGCCAAGCTGGCTTCATTAAAGATAGAATGTCTACTGATAATGTGGTGCTTGCCTCTGATATTCTCAGAGATTTTACTGGTAATGGGAGGGAGAAGTTGTTTTGTGCCAAATTGGATATTCGGAAAGCGTTTGACACGATTTCCCGGACTTTTCTGCTTAACAGGCTTTTGGAAAAAGGGTTTCCTCCTCAGTTTGTGGGCTGGATAAAAGGGTGCATTGAGGATGTATATTTCTCTGTTTCTATCAATGGGGGGTTGGAGGGTTTCTTCTCTTCCTCCTTTGGTCTTAGACAGGGTTATCCATTATCCCCTCTTCTCTTCTCTGTTGTGATGGATGCTTTCTCTTGTGGCCTTACTGCTAGCAATTTTAAAGGCATTTTTTCCAACAACCTCATGATTAATCATCTGCTTTATGCCGATAATATTTTAGTTTTTGGAGAGGCCTCTATTCAGAATGCTAACTCTTTACAAACTGTTCTCTCTTCCTTTGCTATGCACTCTGGGTTGGTTGTGAACAATGCCAAATGTCGAATTCTGTTTTCTCACAACAACCCTTTGGCCAATGTTATTACTGCCCGTCTGGGCTTTACCCAAACGGAGAATACCCTTACATATCTTGGCATTCCGATTTCTACCAAAAAACTAAAAACTTCTCACTTCCAACCACTACTGAGTAGGCTTTCTACTCTACTTGCTGGTTGGAAAGTTAAATTCTTGTCTTTTGCAGGTAGAATTCAGTTCCTCAAATTTACAATTGTCAATACCATTGCGTACTGGATTAGGGGAGCTGTTATACCCAAAGGGATTTGCAGGCATATTGAGAAACTTTGCTCTAAGTTTTTATTCCATGGGACCCATTCGGGGAAAAAGCTTCATCTGATAGCTTGGACCAAGACCTGACTCCCTAAATGCTATGGGGGACTCGGTTTGCCTTCTTTAGATGCGTTGGCGTTTGCTTTTGGTTTCTCTTTCCTATGGAGATACTTTAATTCACCTTCTTTGGTGGCTGCTTGGTTTAGAAATAAATTCTCTTCACCTTGGAATCCTTATATGTCTAATGCTTCTAAATTCTGGAAAGGTATTGCTGATATTGCTTTGAAAATCAAGGATAAGCTGAATTTTCATGTAATTAACAAAAACTGCACTCTTTCAATGCTGTGGGACCCGTGGTGTCATGGAAATTCGGTTATGGGTGCTGTTCTGCCCTCTTGGTTGAATGGGGTGGTTAGTGATTTTATTGTTGATGGCAGTTGGTCCCTTCCGTCCCAACTGGATCCATCTGTTTACACTAGTATTACCTCCACCCCCATTTTGGTGCACCCTCACCCTCAGGTTTCTTGGAATGGGATGAACTTGCCATCCTTTAAGGTCTTTCTCATGGAATTTTATTCTGAATTAAACATTGTACCTTGGTTTAAGTTTGTCTGGCATTCCCACTATGCTTTAAAATATGCTTCCTTTACCTGGCTGGCTATGCTGGGAGGTCTTAAAACGGCAGATGTGTTGGCTAAGAGAAACATTTTTTTACCTCCAGCTTGCCCTTTATGCAGAAATGAGGATGAATCCATTGTGCACTGCTTCTTTCAGTGTGATTTTTCATTTTTTGTGATATCCACTCTTCTTCCCTCCCTAAACAACTTCTTACTGCACCCCAATTTGCATCAGGTTTTTCAGTTTGTTGATGGGGTTGAGAATTGGAAAGTTTTTTAGAAGAACTTTTGCTATTTTGTGATTAACTTCTCTTTGTATTTTCTTTGGAGGGAACGCAATGATCGCAGATATGGGGAACATGCTTCTTCTGGGAATGACTGCTTGAGAAAGATTATATATGCTATCAAAGCTAAAACTGAAAACTGGAAAATGGTGGAGAAGCTTAAGGACTCTTTTCCTGCTTGCTTTGAGGTGCTTTAAAGCCAGGCGCTCATGGTCTACATTTTCTCGATGCCTGCTGGGAAGTTTTTTGGTGGGGATGCTTTATCCTCACAACCGGACGATGATGATTAGAACTAACGACATTTGGCTTCACTGGTCTCTTCCCTTGGATGGCCTGTGTGGTGCTCAGGAGGTCTTTTTGATTAGCAACCATGGGGGTTTCTCCCCCTATCTGGATGGCTTCAGGTTTTGCGGCTGCTTTCTTCCTCTGATCCCTGCTTGCAACCAGGGAAGAGTGGGCTCTAGAGGGATGCGAATTTTTTGTTAAAGCATTTTTGCTTTGTCTGTTAGTTCTGTTTAGGCCTGAGTCCGGTTCATTTTTACCTTTTCTTCCTTATTGTTTTGGCAATTTTTTGGGCTTCTTTGAGGGGTTTCCTCTCTGGTTGGGAGCTAGTTCTTTTTGTAATGGGTTTTTAGTGATTTAATATTCAGGCTGATGCCCCAAAATTCCCAAAAAAAAAAAAATTACAAAATAGAAATAGTAATAACTACTTTTGTGGTATGGAAAGTTAGGGTAGGATTGTCAAAGAGAATAGCGGTTGAGTATATTAATATCTACTTTTTTTTTTTTTTTTTTTTTTGGGGGGGGGGGGGGGGGGGGGGGGAATTCTAAACTATGCCATTTTATTAATCAGAAATGAAGTACAAAATAACCAAAAACACAGGAAAATATTCGATCATGTCCATTTAAAATACATATATCCTGTAGTGAATCCATTTATCTATCGTGTCCTTTTCATTACAGTGGTTACGCACAGGGAATTCGGGAAATCTATTCGAATAATAGACACCTAACAATGACTTTGAGGAATAAACTTGAATTTGTTTCTCACTTGATTGGCAATATTGCAAATATTTTTCCAGAATTTGATAGACTGAGCAGCATTATTCTTCCAAGGGGAAGAATACCGAGCCAAGAGATGAGATGCAAGTGCTTTTCTTTGATGTCCCCGAAATATAAAAATTTGGCACAAAGCTTACCAATACTCTTCATAATAGCTTTAGGTAAAAAAATAGCTATCACCCAGTAAGCCATTGTATTATAGATAGTGTACTTAATGTATTGCATCCTACCAGGTAGAGAGAGGGTTTTGGCTTTCCAACCTAAAAGGAGACTATTTACCTTTTCTAGAAGGGGATTAAAATCAAAGACTTTGATCTTCTCCAATGAAATGGGGATACCCAGGTAGTTAAAATTGTTAGAACATTGGTAACATTCAGGATTTGTGCAAGTCTGAGGGAATTAGGAGTGTGTCTAGAGAATGTAATGATACTCTTATGGTTGTTAAGATGAAGACCGAAACTATTGGAAAATTTCTCCAAAATATTGTTGAGATAGATACAGTTGTCCTCAGTAGCATTGCTAAAAACCATGAGATCATCAGCATATAATAACTGAGTAAGATGATAATCACCTACAAAGATGCCCTCAAATCCTCCTAGATTGGGATGCTCTTCTAGAAGACAAGAAAGGCAATCCATAATAATATAAAAGAGATAAGGGCTGAGAGGGGAACCCTGTCTAAGGCCCTAGATAAACAAAAAATATCCTTCTAAAGACTTATTTAAGCAAATAGAAAAGTTGACATTATAAATACACGCCTTTATCCAATTTGTGAAAGCACTCGGAAAACCTTTTTGGATCATTCTAGCAATAAGGAAGTCCCTAGACACCATATCAAATACCTTTTTAATATCGAGCTTGGCACAAAAGATCTTCCTTCTATTCGATTTAATAAAGAGATTCATAATTTTAGAAGCCAAAAGAGGATATATTGTCTGTGGATAATCTCTTGGGAATAAAAGCAGCTTGACTCTTGTGCGTGATAGCAGGCATAATCATCTTCATACGATCAGCTAGTATTTTGGCTATAATTTTGTAAAAGGCATTACAAAGGGCAAATAGGTCTAAAATCCCCAATGTGATTAGCGTGAGCCGTTTTGTGAATCAGAACAAGCGTCGTGGCTTTAGCACCCTTAGGAAGGTAAGGAGAAGAAAGATTACACGACCTTAATAATCTCATTTCTTATAAATGCGCCAATTTTTTATAGAAATCAAAATTGAATCCTTCTGGACCAGGTGAAGAGTTTGAATAACCAGAGAATACTGCATATTTAACTTCTTCAAAGGTTGTAGGCTTGATGAGGCAATCAGCTAGATGGGTCGATATACTAGCTAAAACCTTTGGGGAATTTAATTGATATCAATAATAGAAGTATTTGGTTGGTTGAGTAAGCACTTGAAGTATTGGCTTGTGTCTAGGATTAAAGAGTCATATTCTTTGGGACTTCCAAGCAGAGCACCCACAATAGCACTATTATTATCGGCTTTCCTCTTATGAATCGTGGAGTATAGGAATTTCAAATCTTCTTCTCCGTGTAAATCCATTTGGCTTTAGCTTGCTAGATCATCCAAGAGGACCAAATGGAATTATAGTGAGCTAGATTGGAACTGATTCTATTATGTTTTATGCAAAGCTCAGAGTTTAGGGGATCAAAGACCAGAAGTACCTGACATTCTAGCTATTATTTTGATAAGCAAATCAATCATAGGCATAATGGTGTTGGAAGACTGCCAGTTACATTTCTTAATCAGCCCTTTGAATCTTTTTAACTTGTTATAGAAACAAGTAATAAGATTTCCCACAGAAGGAGAGGCAAAAACATCTATAAGCAAGTCCCAAAACTCATGATATTGAGTCCAATGGTTTTTAATTATAAACCAATGAAATTTTTTCCTTTGCTCACCAATAGATATGGTAAGGGGGGAGTGATATAAGATGGCAGCATTGAGAACTTTGTATGAGGAATTAGGGAATGTAGTGATCCAATTCTCAATTACCAGGGCTCTATCAAGTTTGATACTAATAGGATTTTGCTTCTCTGATTATGCCAAGTATAAAAGATACCCGTAGAAGTAAGATCAGTTAGAGCAGTATCAATAATTAGAGAATTGAACTGACCCAACCTAGCTTTTGGGATCAGATTCCCACCAGCTTTCTCAGAACTAAAATGACAACAGTTGAAATCACCAGTAACGATCCACGGGATTTCATTATGGGGGTTTAGAGATCTGATATCTTCCCACAATCTAGTTCTCTCATCATGAGAGTTGGAAGCATAAATAATAGTGATCATCACAGGTTGATGAGAGTCTATAAAGAGCTTGTTAGAAATAATCTGATTTGAGAAGAAAAAAGGATCGAAATTAATTTTATCTGGATTCCACTTGATCCAGATCTTACCCGGGCTAGCAAGATGGAAATTATTATAGCTACGCTCATTGGCAAAGATCTCATGCCGAGAACGGAACCAAGTGTCATTTAAATTAGGATGGAAAATTTTGGTTCTCCAATAGACAAATTATATCCAGCATATGTTCCTTGACCAATTTTTTAACAATGTTAATTTTATCAAGGCTATTGAAGCCTCTGATATTCCACACAACAAAATGATGGAATAAACATCAGGATTTGGAGTAATTGCTCTTTTTGGATCCTTTCCCTCTCGTGCTAATTAACATGGTTTTGCACTCCCTTTTTAGTAGGGACTTAAGGTTTTTTTTTATTTAAAATTCTGGTATGAGTCTCTAAAGAAGAGGGAGGGTCGTAGGATGTAGGGTTCATTTGAAAAACCTCAGGAAGAGAGGTAGGTTCTTTTCCTTCAGAAGAGATCATTAATTCTGGATCAAGGATATCTTGCAAAGCAGAAAATTTGTTAGTAGCTTGAACATTAGGAGAAATTTTTTTTTTTTTTGGGGGGGGGGGGGGGGGGGGGGGGGGGGGTGGGGGTCGAAGGGGCGGGGGGGATTGTCCTCTACAAGACTTCAAGGCTCCTATCAACTACTCATGAAACCAAAATCTATTAAGTAAGTTACTTTTTTTTTATTTAACCTATTGCCTTTTAATTATTAAGAATTGTTAATTGAATTTAACAAAAACAGAATTCCTCATTGGGAGAATTGAGTATTTTTAAAATAAAATATTAAAAATTCAATAAGTAACTTAACATGGGATATTAGGAGTACTATGAGGAATTTTTTGGGATGCTTCCCTAGGATTTTGCAATTGAATATGACCGTTATCAGGTGGGTAAGATCCCTTTTTGGTCCTTTGGATCCTTTCTAGGTCTACGATTGAAACTACGCCCACGGGTGGTATTATGGGGAATTTGGGGTTGTGGTTGGGGATTAGGATTTTTTGGGCATTGGGGAGTAGAGTGAATTAGCGAAGAACAACATTTACAAGGCGACGGTTTCCATTCATATTGGATTTTAGGGTTGAAGACTTTCCCTTCTACTAGGATAGGTATGAATTCTAGGTATGTTGCGGTTGAATCAACCGGCACGCATACTCTAGCATAGGTGAGACAAGACTTGGAAGTCATAAGTTCGTCTACAGCTAGTGGAATTCCTACTTTGATCACTATTTTAGATATTCCAATCAGAGTCCAACAACAAAGAGGAATATCATGGATTTTAATCCATATGGGGACTGAGGTGAACTCCTCCCTTTTTGGGCTAAAAAGAGGCGACCATTTTTGCAAGATGTATGGTTTTCCCAAAATAAACCATATTCCTTTGTTTCAAACATTTTCGAGGTCTTCAGCATAAGAGAACTTAAACAGGAAGAAACCATCACTAAGAGATATCATTTTGATACTACATTTTAGCTTCCATACCTTCTTAACGGCTGTAAGCAATGAACCATAGTATGGACGCTTAGCAAACGAGTACCCCACTAGAGCTTGGTTCCATTCGAGAGATGCATCAGCAACTTCTTCATGCGGGAAGGGAATAATCTCCTCCGGAGTCGGAAGAGCAGAGATAGCGAACATACTAGGATTAGGGTTGTTAGCGATGATTCGGGTCCAAGGAAGTGGGTTTTGCGAGAGATCTGAAGGTGGATAGGGTTGCATGTGTGTCGAGGTGGGATTTGCTCAGGGAAGCGGAAAAAAAATGGCGGTTGAGGACAAGAGAACCCCCGCGAACGTCGATCTTATCCAAAATTTGATTCTTTTACTTTTTACTTTCTTTATTCATCTCTTTGAAAAAATAAATATATTTAAGGTATAATTAGAAAACTTAGATTACACTTGAGACAATTTTCTTACTTTTTTATAAAGCAGCTTTTTAATATAAAAATTATTTTAATTTGAAATTTTTGCACTAAAAAGTTATTTTAAAAATCAATAAAATATCAGTCACAATTGAAGTCATAATTTTCATTTCCATGTGGACAACATTGTGATGGTATCTTTTTATATTTTATTTATTATCTTGTTATTCTTACGGTTCTAACTTTTTATGATTCATTTAGCTTTTTTGTTTATATTTGCAATAGCTGATCATCACTAATATTCTCTAAGCCAATGTTGTTCATTTTTTTTTTCTAAATTTAGTCAGTGTACAACCTAGAAAAATGTTATTATTACTATTAATAGTCATGTGAATCGGGCTCATTACACAGATGTTCCCATACTCTACTGGCCCTTCTTCTCCAACATGATTTATGTAATAAAAAATATTCAAAGTTTTTATTGGTAATATATATTTATTATATATTGATTGGTCCCATTTTTTTTTTTTTTTTCTGACCCGACAACATGCATGATCAAATTATTATTTTGATAGACCGAATCTAGGCTTGCCATGCTAACGGATAGAATTTTATGCAATGGATCAGATCCAATGAACTATTCTTTTATAATATTTTTGCTTCCCATCACTACTTGTTTCATATATAAGTGTAAGATTATTGATGTTGATTAAGGTTTTAAAAACTGATTATAACCAATTTTGATATTTTTTTAATAAATACTTGATTTTTGATCCACTTCCAAAAAGTTTATAAAATTGCAGCATCACCTAGCTAGCAACGGTTCAAAAATCATTGCCATATATTAGCAATTGTTGCAGTTGAAACGATTGTTATTACCAGTGCTTAAGAGTCAACATTAGGAGCAGTTTTAACCGCTCTAAATTTCAATATCCATATATTCATCCAACCAACCCTACTTGAACCCTTTGCTTAGATTCCCATAATCATTCACCCATGCCCGCCCTAGCTAGCCTGCTCGTGACTCCCACAGCCAACCCCTATATATATATATATATATATATATATATATATATATATATATATATATATATATATATATATATATATATATATATATATATATATATATATATATATATATATATATATATATATATATATATATATATATATATATTAGTGGTAAGTTAACACCACATATCGCTTGTGAGCTTTACAATTCTTCTTTAAATATGATTTAACTAATTAAATCAAATTTAAATCTTAAATATGAAGTCGTTGAAGGGAAAAAAAAAAAAAAAGGATGGTGGTCGTTTTCATTTGACGTCTCCATATGCTGAACTTGTTGCTACCACGTTTGTTTGTATTCCATATTTTGGCTTATTCGATTTAAATGATTGTTGTTCAAATATGTAAATAGATTAATTTCATTATATTTACATGGCATTATCTTCTCACAAATCTTATAAATATATATCGTTCATAATAATTGATGAAATTTTAAGATGATTTGATTATGCATAAAAAAATTTAAAAGCAAGTCTTTATGGAGTAGTATAGATAGTGAGATTAATGATTCAGTAATTATAATTCAGAAGATAAAATGAATTATTTTAAAATAATAAATTAAATAATAATTTTAGTCTGAGAATTAATGACAATATTATAAGTTGTCTATTTGTTCTTAAAGTTTGATTGTTTTTTGAATATTTAAAAGCAATTAAGTATGATTATAAAGTTGAATATATATATAATAATATATATATATAATATATAATTATATATATATATATATATATATATATATATATATATAATATATATATATATATAGGGGGAGAGAGAGAGAGAGAGAGAGAGAGAGAGAATGTTTTTATCTTTATTTTTTATAATTTAAGGCTTTCTTTAACATATATTATATTGAATCATCAACTTAAAAAATCATTGAACTCTTTGAAAAGTAGAATTTAAAGTAGATTTAATTAATAAAAAATATGCTTAGTATTCCTATAAAGTTTGAGAGAAAACTTAAAGGACTTTTTTTTTAGATTTATATGTATACCATTGAAAATATTTTTATTTACAAAACTAATATTCAAATTTTAAAATGCACTATAACCAATTTGCGTATTAATCTACATTAAAACTAATTTATTAAGATTTTTTTAAAAATTTAAGTTGTTAGTTTGATTGTCATCTTTCAAATTTGAGCGAGTGATTTTATTATAAAAGAAAATATTTGAATGATATATTTATAAACATGAATAATTTCAATGTTACAGCAAATTGCCTTTTGTAAAGAATTCCTAAAATAAATATTGCTTTGGTATTTAAAAAATTTATGTTAAAGTTTTTTAGGATCAAAATTTATTATATATTAAAACTAGGATGGTTTATAAATAAGCTTCTTGTTTTATATGCTTATATCCAAATTAAAAATGTATACAACATAATTTTTTGCATAAATAATTTTAGCTTCAATAATTGGCAGGCTTATTAATATACAATAGTTTAAATAAAAAAGAAAACCAACAGGGTACTTCTAACGGCCTTTAATCCTGATAGAATAGCTAGGGCCATTAAATAGCCTTCATAATAAAAATATAACAATTAGCTATAAAATTTTATATTATTGTCAAACAAATATTTTGGACAAGTCTTTATTTTGTTGAACAAAAACACCTCTTCATGCATTAACACATTTTTGTCATTTCTAAAGTAATGGTGATGACAATCATGTGGTGGCCGGATCATTCTACAATATGTATAGATATTTTATTAAAACGCATTGTAGTCCAAGACTAGTGCACCTTCTACATTTGGATGCTAGTCTGATCCATTAATCTATCTGAAATTTTATAAAACATCATTTATATGTTATGTAAGCAATTAAATAATGAGCTATAGCAACAAATAATTATTCTTAACAATAATTCGAACCTTCATTTTTCACTTAAAATGGATAGGAATTTGATTAAAAAAATCTAAATGGAATCATGATTAAGTAAATGGGGTCGATACTTCTTTCGGAGTTTGCAAGTTTGAGCCATAATTCATTAGAAAAGTTGTATATCCATGTAAATCACACATTAATGGATAATTTCATTATTTGAAATATATCAAGGATCACTTAGTTTCCAAATGATATTTGTTGTTGGATATGCTATATGAAATCTACATAGGGAGGAACAATGTATTACAGATGATGGTGCAATGAATGAAACATTTATTGTCATATCTAATTAAGAGGAAACACCATTTCGTATTGGGAATGCACGCACATATGAAAAAGAGGGATTAATAAGGGACACATTTGCTTCAAATAATGGCCCCATAAATTTAGTGGATGAACATAATGTACTTTTTTTAAATCAACTAAATGATGATGATGTAAATTTTGCTAATTTAATGTAGGATATAGTAGCAAAGTTTCATTAAGTATAATTCATTCTCAAAGATATCTTATATATTGTACCTTTCTCATTTGAAGTGCTCTACATGATCTTATAATATATTAATGGAGTTACTAATTAATGGTTTCCCCAAATGGGCATTATTTCCCCTAAACCCTAAACCCTAAACTAGTGCACCTTCTACATTTGGATGCTACTCCAATCCATTGATCTATCTGAAATTTTATAAAACATCATTTATATGTTATGTAAGCAATTAAATAATGAGCTATATCAACAAATAATTATTCTTAACAATAATTCGAACCTTCATTTTTCACTTAAAATGGATAGGAATTTGATTAAAAATATCTAAATTGAGTCATGATTAAGTAAATGTGGTCGATACTTCTTTCGGAGTTTGCAAGTTTAAGCCATAATTCATTAGAAAAGTAGTATATCCATGTAAATCCCACATTAATGGATAATTTCATTATTTTAAATATATCAAGGATCACTTAGTTTCCAAATGATATTTGTTGTTGGATATGCTATATGAAATGTACATAGGGAGGAACAATGTATTACAGATGATGGTGTAATGAATGAAACATTTATTGTCATATCTAATTAAGAGGAAACACCATTTCGTATTGGGAATGCAAGCACATATGAAAAAGAAGGATTAATAAGGGACACATTTGCTTCAAATAATGGCCCCATAAATTTAGTGGATGAACATAATGTACTTTTTTTAAATCAACTAAATGATGATGATGTAAATTTTGCTAATTTAATGTAGGATATAGTAGCAAAGTTTCACTGAGTATAATTCATTCTCAAAGATATATTATATATTGTACCTTTCTCATTTGAAGTGCTCTACATGATCTTATAATATATTAATGGAGTTACTAATTAATGCTTTCCCCAAATGGGCATTATTTCCCCTAAACCCTAAACTAGTGCACCTTCTACATTTGGATGCTACTCCAATCCATTGATCTATCTGAAATTTTATAAAACATCATTTATATGTTATGTAAGCAATTAAATAATGAGCTATATCAACAAATAATTATTCTTAACAATAATTCGAACCTTCATTTTTCACTTAAAATGGATAGGAATTTGATTAAAAATATCTAAATTGAGTCATGATTAAGTAAATGTGGTCGATACTTCTTTCGGAGTTTGCAAGTTTAAGCCATAATTCATTAGAAAAGTAGTATATCCATGTAAATCCCACATTAATGGATAATTTCATTATTTTAAATATATCAAGGATCACTTAGTTTCCAAATGATATTTGTTGTTGGATATGCTATATGAAATGTACATAGGGAGGAACAATGTATTACAGATGATGGTGTAATGAATGAAACATTTATTGTCATATCTAATTAAGAGGAAACACCATTTCGTATTGGGAATGCAAGCACATATGAAAAAGAAGGATTAATAAGGGACACATTTGCTTCAAATAATGGCCCCATAAATTTAGTGGATGAACATAATGTACTTTTTTTAAATCAACTAAATGATGATGATGTAAATTTTGCTAATTTAATGTAGGATATAGTAGCAAAGTTTCACTGAGTATAATTCATTCTCAAAGATATATTATATATTGTACCTTTCTCATTTGAAGTGCTCTACATGATCTTATAATATATTAATGGAGTTACTAATTAATGCTTTCCCCAAATGGGCATTATTTCCCCTAAACCCTATACCCTAAACCCTAAACCCTAAACTAGTGCACCTTCTGCATTTGGATGCTACTCCATTGATCTGTCTGTAATTTTATAAAACATCATTTATATGTTATGTAAGCAATTAAATAATGAGCTATATCAACAAATAATTATTCTTAACAATAATTCAAACCTTCATTTTTCACTTTAAATGGATAGGAATTTGATTAAAAATATCTAAACAGAGTCATGATTAAGTAAATGGGGTCGATACTTCTTTCGGAGTTTGCAAGTTTAAGCCATAATTCATTAGAAAAGTAGTATATCCATGTAAATCACACATTATTGGATAATTTCATTATTTGAAATATATCAAGGATCACTTAGTTTCCAAATGATATTTGTTGTTGGATATGCTATATGAAATCTACATAGGGAGGAACAATGTATTACAGATGATGGTGCAATGAATGAAACATTTATTGTCATATCTAATTAAGAGGAAACACCATTTCATATTGGGAATGCAAGCACATATGAAAAAGAAGGATTAATAAGGGACACATTTGCTTTAAATAATGGCCCCATAAATTTAGTGGATGAACATAATGTACTTTTTTTAAATCAACTAAATGATGATGATGTAAATTTTGCTAATTTAATGTAGGATATAGTAGCAAAGTTTCACTAAGTATAATTCATTCTCAAAGATATCTTATATATTGTACCTTTCTCATTTGAAGTGCTCTACATGATCTTATAATATATTAATGGAGTTACAAATTAATGCTTTCCCCAAATGGGCATTATTTCCCCTAAACCCTAAACCCTAAACCCTAAACCCTAAACTAGTGCACCTTCTACATTTGGATGCTACTCCATTGATCTGTCTGTAATTTTATAAAACATCATTTATATGTTATGTAAGCAATTAAATAATGAGCTATATCAACAAATAATTATTCTTAACAATAATTCGAACCTTCATTTTTCACTTAAAATGGATAGGAATTTGATTAAAAATATCTAAACGGAGTCATGATTAAGTAAATGGGGTCGATACTTCTTTCGGAGTTTGCAAGTTTAAGCCATAATTCATTAGAAAAGTAGTATATCCATGTAAATCACACATTAATGGATAATTTCATTATTTGAAATATATCAAGGATCACTTAGTTTCCAAATGATATTTGTTGTTGGATATGCTATATGAAATCTACATAGGGAGGAACAATGTATTACAGATGATGGTGCAATGAATGAAACATTTATTGTCATATCTAATTAAGAGGAAACACCATTTCATATTGGGAATGCAAGCACATATGAAAAAGAAGGATTAATAAGGGACACATTTGCTTCAAATAATGGCCCCATAAATTTAGTGGATGAACATAATGTACTTTTTTTAAATCAACTAAATGATGATGATGTAAATTTTGCTAATTTAATGTAGGATATAGTAGCAAAGTTTCACTAAGTATAATTCATTCTCAAAGATATCTTATATATTGTACCTTTCTCATTTGAAGTGCTCTACATGATCTTATAATATATTAATGGAGGTACTAATTAATGCTTTCCCCAAATGGGCATTATTTCCCCTAAGCCCTAAACCCTAAACTAGTGCACCTTCTACATTTGGATGCTACTCCATTGATCTGTCTGTAATTTTATAAAACATCATTTATATGTTATGTAAGCAATTAAATAATGAGCTATATCAACAAATAATTATTCTTAACAATAATTCGAACCTTCATTTTTCACTTAAAATGGATAGGAATTTGATTAAAAATATCTAAACGGAGTCATGATTAAGTAAATGGGGTCGATTCTTCTTTCGGAGTTTGCAAGTTTAAGCCATAATTCATTAGAAAAGTAGTATATCCATGTAAATCACACATTAATGGATAATTTCATTATTTGAAATATATCAAGGATCACTTAGTTTCCAAATGATATTTGTTGTTGGATATGCTATATGAAATCTACATAGGGAGGAACAATGTATTACAGATGATGGTGCAATGAATGAAACATTTATTGTCATATCTAATTAAGAGGAAACACCATTTCGTATTGGGAATGCAAGCACATATGAAAAAGAAGGATTAATAAGGGACACATTTGCTTCAAATAATGGCCCCATAAATTAAGTGAATGAACATAATGTACTTTTTTTAAATCAACTAAATGATGTTGATGTAAATTTTGCTAATTTAATATAGGATATAGTAGCAAAGTTTCACTAAGTATAATTCATTCTCAAAGATATCTTATATATTGTACCTTTATCATTTGAAGTGCTCTACATGATCTTATAATATATTAATGGAGTTACTAATTAATGCTTTCCCCAAATGGGCATTATTTCCCCTAAACCCTAAACCCTAAACCCTAAACTAGTGCACCTTCTACATTTGGATGCTACTCCATTGATCTGTCTGTAATTTTATAAAACAT
Source organism: Dendrobium officinale (assembly GCA_019514585.1). Taxonomy (NCBI): domain Eukaryota; kingdom Viridiplantae; phylum Streptophyta; class Magnoliopsida; order Asparagales; family Orchidaceae; genus Dendrobium; species Dendrobium officinale. The sequence continues at coordinate 315,792 of CM033698.1, read as the reverse complement.
CATTTATATGTTATGTAAGCAATTAAATAATGAGCTATATCAACAAATAATTATTCTTAACAATAATTCGAACCTTCATTTTTCACTTAAAATGGATAGGAATTTGATTAAAAATATCTAAACGGAGTCATGATTAAGTAAATGGGGTCGATACTTCTTTCGGAGTTTGCAAGTTTAAGCCATAATTCATTAGAAAAGTAGTATATCCATGTAAATCACACATTAATGGATATTTTCATTATTTGAAATATATCAAGGATCACTTAGTTTCCAAATGATATTTGTTGTTGGATATGCTACATGAAATCTACGTAGGGAGGAACAATGTATTACAGATGATGGTGCAATGAATGAAACATTTATTGTCATATCTAATTAAGAGGAAACACCATTTCATATTGGGAATGCAAGCACATATGAAAAAGAAGGATTAATAAGGGACACATTTGCTTCAAATAATGGCCCCATAAATTTAGTGAATGAACATAATGTACTTTTTTTAAATCAACTAAATGATGATGATGTAAATTTTGCTAATTTAATGTAGGATATAGTAGCAAAGTTTCACTAAGTATAATTCATTCTCAAAGATATCTTATATATTGTACCTTTCTCATTTGAAGTGCTCTACATGATCTTATAATATATTAATGGAGGTACTAATTAATGCTTTCCCCAAATGGGCATTATTTCCCCTAAACCCTAAACCCTAAACCTTAAACCCTAAACTAGTGCACCTTCTACATTTGGATGCTACTCCATTGATCTGTCTGTAATTTTATAAAACATCATTTATATGTTATGTAAGCAATTAAATAATGAGCTATATCAACAAATAATTATTCTTAACAATAATTCGAACCTTCATTTTTCACTTAAAATGGATAGGAATTTGATTAAAAATATCTAAACGGAGTCATGATTAAGTAAATGGGGTCGATTCTTCTTTCGGAGTTTGCAAGTTTAAGCCATAATTCATTAGAAAAGTAGTATATCCATGTAAATCACACATTAATGGATAATTTCATTATTTGAAATATATCAAGGATCACTTAGTTTCCAAATGATATTTGTTGTTGGATATGCTACATGAAATCTACGTAGGGAGGAACAATGTATTACAGATGATGGTGCAATGAATGAAACATTTATTGTCATATCTAATTAAGAGGAAACACCATTTCGTATTGGGAATGCAAGCACATATGAAAAAGAAGGTTTAATAAGGGACACATTTGCTTCAAATAATGGCCCCATAAATTAAGTGAATGAACATAATGTACTTTTTTTAAATCAACTAAATGATGATGATGTAAATTTTGCTAATTTAATATAGGATATAGTAGCAAAGTTTCACTAAGTATAATTCATTCTCAAAGATATCTTATATATTGTACCTTTCACATTTGAAGTGCTCTACATGATCTTATAATATATTAATGGAGTTACTAATTAATGCTTTCCCCAAATGGGCATTATTTCCTAAGAACACATACAAAATAAAAGATAAAAGGTAATGAAGCATTTGATCTTGAATATATAAAATAAGATGCGAATTTTAATTATTTTATGCTATTTTAAAAAAAAACTAATCAAGACATATGTCACATTTATGGAGGGTTGCTGTTGTAAAGTACTATGAAGAAAATTTTTGGGAAAAAATATCAAATAAAGTCAGCTTAAATTGTTTGATATTTTTCATTAATTTTTACACATCAAAGATGATTCAAAATTTAAAAAAAAAAGGGTGAATAGATTATTTGACATGATAAACACATAAATAGATATGCTTATTATGTAATGGCCTCTTTTATTGTGAGAAGCACATGATGATTGAATTGAATCTTGTAAGATTTATATATTTAATTGGATTGAAAATGAGTTTGCAACTTGAATTTGGGATTAAATGTGTCAAGATGAGATTTGCCCTTGTGAGGTGCTGCAATGCTTATTAATGCAATAGAACTATAGTTTGGGCGTTGTGGTGTTTTGATACCAAGAAGTGGACATGTGATGCTATAAGTAGTATAGTGGTGCTAAGCTCTCTATTTTATAGTTCTCAAAATTTCCACTAAGAGCGTTGTGGCAAGGGAATGATGGCACTATAGTGCTTGTTAATTTTAGTATATTTATATAAATATTCAAATCCAATGCTCCAAATCCATCCCCATTTCCTTAGTTAGTTAAAAGAAGAAGAAATGGATTGAAGGGAAGAAGAGAGGAGAAAAAAGAGAGAGAAAGATAGGTTTGAGTTCGTAGAGCCAATTTCATCTATTTAACTAATTAGGTAAATTACTCATCTCCTGGTAGGTAACCATTACACAACTACTATTTTTTTATTTCAATTTCTACAAGATTTTTAATATTTAAATTGATCAAAATCTACGAAAGATGTGATATCCCTAAACCCTAAGAAACTTTAACCGTATAACTTTTAGTATGTTGTAGATCTACTCATGCTACATAATTTCGATATCATATTAAAATTTCACTATATATTTTTTTCATTTTGAGACATACTCTCTAATTTGAATTAGAAGTGTATACAGTAAGAAAATGATAAATGATTGTTGCATCTGATCAAGATATAACAATGGACATGCACATTTGATATAGTCCATACATTATGACATATATAACTTAAGTGGTTCAATTATTTAGCACACATACTTATTACAATTTATTTATTGGAATAATGAAAAAAAATATATAGGTCTTTCTTATGCATATGTTGTGAAATGTGTGTAAAAAAAAAAAAATCTGACTACTATATGATTCAAGTTGACAGAGATATGATATGATACCTTGTGCAGAAGGGTGGACAAATAGGTTTTCCTTAAATATTCACAAGATATGATGGGTGACATAAGAGGACTTGATATGATTATGATTGTAGTGAAAAATTTTACTCATGATGCCACCTGTCTCTTTTTACTGATATATTTGTATATGATGCAGCGATTCTTAGATATGATATGATATAATATATATAATATATTTTATGATGATACATAATTATCTTAATAGCTCTATCTTGTATATAATTATTATATACATGATTATTTCATACAATACATAATACTAGCATACATGATACTCAAGGCATAACATGATATATAGTATCAATGAACACGAACATCATGATGCTTCATAACATCTCACTTATAACATATTCTATCTATATACATATGATACATTTGAAGACATATTAGCATGCATAAAGATACAAGATGACCATAAGAACACATGAATATATAATTTCAATATGATAATCTTAATCATGATTACATTATATATAATACATGCATAATAGTAAATATAAAAAGATTTTGGCTCAACAGATGGCTAGTTTCATAATTCAATTGATGAAGGCATGCATATTATTCTATATTCCTTGCATTGAGTACAATTGTAGGTTCTATGCAACCTACTGAGCTGTCTTCTCACTCGATATGTTTACATATTTTAGGGAAGGGTAAGACACTTGCATAGTAGATCCCAAAGTTGCAGTTAAAGTTATTTCATTTTTATGAGATATATGAATTCTTTTGAAATCATGGGTTAATTATATTTTATTGAAAATAATTGACAGCCATGATTATTATATAAAATATTTTGATATGAATATATTTGAATGTGAATATACTTGAGATGATATTTTCATTCTTTACATTGATGATTTTTAGTATCTCTATTTGAATTAAATGATAAAAAAATCTCTCCAAATTAAAGATCATAGCAAATGATCTATTTCGCACCAAAACTGATATAACCTATTAAGGTATATGGGTTATGTTGGGACAGGATGTGACATATTATTACATCCACTGATGAAGAAATGTGGAAATCCTTTGACTCTCAATTAATAACTTTTTTTTTTTGCTAATCTACATAATATTCGTCTTAATTTAACTAGTTTTGGTTTTATATTATTTAATATTATGAGTAATACATATAGTATTTGACAATTACTTTTAGTTTTTTATAACATGCCTCATTTGATTAGAATGAAATAAAAATTTCTTCATTTTATATATTATTATATCAAGGGAAATAAGTCTTGGAAATGTTCTTGATATTTACCTTCAACCATGGATTCAGGGTTTATGTGAATTATGGCATGAATTCAATATTATAATGTTGTAACTAGAAAAACTTTCAATATGTGTGCTACATTAATATGGGTCATTGATGATTTTTCAACATACGACATGAATTTTAGGTGGAGCATGAAATCAAGATTTGTTTTTACTTGTTCATATAGAAGATATAAATCTTTATAGTATCTCTTATGTCATTGTGCTTTTGACAAATCACATTTTTTGCCACACAAAATTTTATTTTTATAATTCAAAGGAAGTTTGAAAATAGCCTAGAAGAAATAATGGAATTAAAACTCTATCACATATACAAAATATGTAATTCTCCATTAGCAAATTTAGTAATGCTAGTTTGAAAAGAGGATAACTTGTAATCATGATAATAGATGATTAAAATTGGATTAAAGAGCAAACTACATCCACAAACTTTTGAGGATGGTAGCTACATTTTTCCACCAACTTCTTCCAAAGAAAGATAATGTGATGTTATGTGAAGTTTTGAAAATTTTGAAAATACCTAAAGGCTATACATAAATTATTTCAAGACGTGTGAACATACCTAACTATAAAATTATGGGCTTTAAAAGTCATAATTGACATGTTTTATAAAAAAAAATTATATCAATTACCCTTATATCATGTGCGCCATCAAATGAGATTATGTGCATTTTTGTGGAATTATCACATTTTTTAAATTAATTTATGCCAATATTATCACTCCAAATGAATTAGAGATATTACATTATAATACTATATTGACTATATTAGATGAAAAAATTAGTCTTCCTATTTTTGTTTGTGATTTTGATTCATATATTAAATGAAGTCAAATTAGTTGGTCATATTCAATACCGATTGATGAACCCTTTTGAAAGGTAACTTCTAATTTTTCATCATTGTTAGTAATATAAAATTAAGCACTAATAGGATTTATCATTTATAGATTCTTCTTAGTCTTAAAATATTATGTTGGGAATAAAATAAAACATGAGAGGTTGATATTGAAGTGATTTATTGTTGAGGAAGAGATTTTATTGAACTGAATATTTGGGGGATCATAACTACTATATAAAACTCAAAGTAAAACTTTATCATCAAATGATGAGATTATTGTATTAAAGTTCTCCAATAATAGAAATCCATTGAAGAATGATACTATGGACAAATAAATGTTGAATGTGCCACATAATTTGATTTAATGTTTCTTTAGACAAATCCGCATATCATAACATCTATTATCTCGAAAGATAAACTAATGCTCGACTATTTATTTGAAAGAAAAACCATTTACTTTTATATCTAAACTCAATATAAGAAATGTTCAACATATCTTGAAGGATAAAAGGAACATTCACCTATCATTTTGAATATGAACGTATAAATCAATGTATAAAGCTAGTCTATGTTCACAGAATTATTCCCCTACCTTAGAAAGGAACTAAGATAAGTTCATTTTTTAATAGATTCAAATCTTACTATAGAGGTAAAGCCTCTATAATTATTTACATCTTGTGGAATGGAGAAGGATCCTAGGGGAACTCTCATATGATAAATCTCAGGATGAGAGCGCCTAGGGAGAGAGTAAAATCCAAAAGTCCCCTTTTAGAACCCTAAAAAGGGTATTTAAAGGCTAGGTCTTGAAATCAATGGCCAAGATTGAATCCAAATCCTATTAGGAGAGAAATTAACTCAGATTGGCTGTGGTTTTTGAATTCAAAGCCTTTATAGAGGATTTAAATGCATTAAAAGGTGTTTAATGGGCTTAAATGGCTTAAATTGACCCATTAGACTTGGGTTGACCAAGTCAAGGGTTGGCCTAGTCAACCCAGCCAATTGGGTCAAAGAGAGTGGGGGATCGAGCCATGGGAAGGTTTAAATTGGATTGAATTAAGTTTAGGCTCAAAAGGGTCAAATGGGTTGACCTGGTCAACCAAGTTGACCTAGGGCACAGGTCTGGGTCCAATGGGTTGGGTCTAACCCACTGAGTCGAATGGATGGGAGAGACTGAGCCAAGAAGCTCTAAAATTCATTTAAAACCAAGTAGACTGAGCCAAGAAGCCATTGATTTGGGTCAATTTGGGTTAATCCTGGTTGACCTGGTCAACCAGGTTGACCCAGGACCTGGGTGGGCTCAGCAGACTCAGTTTGACCCACTGAATTGGATAGGAGGGATCTTGGGTCTTATCTTGGTCAATTTGACCAATTCAACCCCTTGGTCCAAGGGTTTGGTAAAATTGAGGTCAATAAATAGACCCCAAGAGGAGCGGTGAACAACTAGTGAACCGCTCGTGTTGGCGTTGACTGACTGTGCCAAAGGGAGTAGAGTGAAGGAGTACCAAAAAGGTGGAAGAAAGTAGGAAGCTCTTCTCCTGGCCTTACCCTATAGCAAGGGAAGAGCCTAGGAGAGAGTGAAGAGCAGTTGTACACAAGTAAGGTGTCACTAAATGGTGAACAAGTAGTGGGATCTTCTCCTTGCCTTACCCTGTAGCAAGGGTAGAGTCTAGGAGAGAGTGAAGAGCAGCAGTACACAAATAAGGTATCACCAAATGGTGAACAAGTAGTGGGATATTTTCCTATCCTTGCCCTATAACAAGGGCAGAGCCAAGGAAAGAACCGGGGTAGAGATCACCACAAGGGTGAAAAGAAGTAAAGGACTTCTCCTCTAGCCTTATCCTGTAGTGAGGGAAAAGCCGAAGAGAGAGCCGAGGGTAAAGTAATAAAAGTAACCCGACTATTTTCCTGACCATATCGAAATAGCAGAATAGAATGTGAAGGGGTCCCATCTCCTTCTGATCCTCTCGAAACAGTGGATTGGGGTAACTCAGTATTTGTCTGACTATATCAGAACAACAAATAAAAGATTCATAAAATCTGGTGTATGCCTGATCATAACAGGGAAATCAGGGTAAAAAGGTGGTGAGGAATTCCTTTCAGGTGCTTTGTTAGGCTCTCTCGACCAGGTAAGTGAAACCAACTACCTATTTGACTATATCAAAATAGCAGAGTAGAAGGTGAAAAGATCTCGTCCCCTCCTGATCCTTTCGGAGTAGTGGATTGGGGTGACTCAATACTTTTGTCTAACCTCAGCAAAAGTAAAGAAGCCAAGAAATTAGAAGTATGCCTAGTCTTTAAAAGGACATCCAGAGTAAAGGGGTGGTAAGAAATGCCTCCCAGGAACTCTATCAGGCTCTCTCAATTGGGTATGTAAAACTAATTATTTGTCTGACCATATCAAAATAGTAAAATAGAAGGTGAAAAGGATCTCATTTCCTCCAAATCCTTTCGGAACAGTGGATTGGGGTGACCCAATACTTATGCATGACCTCAACAAAAGTAAATGAGTCATAAAATCAAAAGCCTTTAACAGAACATCCAGAGTAAATAGGTGGTGAGGAATGCCTATCAGGGACTCTATCAGGCTCTCTCAACCGGGTAAGTAAAACTAACTTCCAGTTTGACCGTATCAAGCCAACAGGATAGAAGGTGGAAAGGATCCCGTCTCATCCTGATCCTTTCAGAATAGTGCACTATGGGAAAACACGCGATTACCGTCGGATTTTCCGGCGGAAACTTTTGCGCCGGTACGAACGGCGCAGGTAATGGCGGAAAATTCCTAAATATAGCAACGGAGACCTTACGACATATTTGCCGGCGCAAGATACGACGGAAAACTTCCGGCGTCCCATGCGCCAGTCTATGCGTCGGTAAAACGAGCTCTGAACCAGTTCCGTCGAACGTTACGACAGAAACATGCTGGCGCAAATTACCGACGGATATTGCGCCGGCGTATTTAAACTCAATGACTTATTACCGGCGCTAATTGCATCGGCAATGGTTCCGATATTTACCACGCTGGAACGTCCGCCGGTGAAAGCCCTATTTTTTGAAACCGAGCCCCTCTGGCCGCTCATTCGTTTCCTTCCGTTCTCTCACCTCGCGTGTTTCGCCCGTCGTCGTCCGTCGCTCGCTGTGGATTGACGTCGCTGACGGTCACCGAAATTCATCGTTGACGATCACCGGACTTCGCCGAGCATCCTTTCCTCTCTTTCCTGCTCGCGCGCCGCCGAGGGTCGCTCTTCGCCGACGGAAGGTATTTTGTTTCATTTTTTTTTTTCCTATTTCGATTGGATTACATATAGGGTCAGCCTTAAGTCCATATCTTTTTGCTTTAGTCATGGATGTTCTCACTAGACATTTGTTATAGGATGTACCTTGATGCATGCTTTTTGTTGATGATATTCTTCTTGTTGATAAAACTAGAGAGAGTTGAAGGTAAACTTAGATTATGGAGATCAACATTAGAGACTAAAGTTTTTTGATTGAGTAGATCTAAAATGGATTATATAAAGTGCAATTTTAGTAGTAATAGACCTAGTGAGGGGATTGTGACTTTGAGCGATCAAGTCATTAATAAGAGTAACACGTTTTAAATATCTTGGATCTATTATTCAGAGTGATGGTGAAATAGATGTGGATATTATCAAAAGAATTCAAGTTGGATGGTTGAAGCCGAATGTTGGCCACTAAAAAAGAAGCATAATACTAAGTTAAATGTGGCAGAGATGAGGATGCTTAGGTGGATGAGTGGCTTGACCCTTAGAGATAGGATGTGAAATGAGCATATACGTGAAAAGGTTGGAGTAGCTCCAGTGGAAGATAAGATTAGAGAAAGTCGCCTTAGATGGTTTGGTCATATGAACATCTATTAATGTCTTTTTAGATCTATATATATATATAAATCCATTACTTTTTTTCTCTTATATATAGGTTATGGATATTAGAAATCAAAGAAGTTGGATGTATAACCGATTATCTCAAGGTCGGAAGACATTAACAGATGAATTCATCAATGGGGTGAACTTTTTCATTCAGCAAACGAAACAGCTGCCCAGCTTTATTTCAGAATGAAAGTTTTGATGTCCATGTTCTAAACACAAAAATCTGGTGCACCTAGAACCAGATGATGTAACTGTTGATCTGTATTGCAGAGGATTCATGCCACTGTATTGGTATTGGACTTCTCATGGTGAGTATAAGCCATAATTTGATTATCAATGCGGTCCTTCTACAAGTAGTAATGTCGCTGAGGCTGAAAACATCCGACCAAATCTTGAGGAATTAGTTCATGATGCAACTGTAATACAAAATGAATAAAATACATAAGAGTTACTGAATACGGAGGCACAAAATTTTTATGATTTATTGCATGCTGCCCAGCAACCAATCTGGAAAGGGTGCACGACTCACTTAGAATTATCTGTTGCTGTGAAGATGTTAAGCATTAAGGCTGAATATAATGTTGCTCGTGAATGTTTTAATCAATTCATTGGGCTGCTTAAGGAAATCAATCCGACATATAATTTAATTCCTACATATCTATATCGGATAAAGAAGTTAGTTTCCAAACTTGGTTTGGCATACACAAAGATAGATTGTTGTGTAAATGGATGCATGTTATACTTTAAAGAAGATATTGCAGAAATTGTATGCCATCATTATAATGCACCAAGATTTAAACCAAAATTTAGAAATAGAAGGAAGCAGAAGGATGTGCCTGTTAGTAGGATGTTCTACTCTCCAATAATTCCGAGACTACAACGGTTATATGTATCCATGAGATCTGCTGCACATATGAGATGGCATAATGATCACATTCTACAAGAAGGTGTTATCACACATCCATCAGAAGTAGAGGCTTGGAAGCACTTTGATCGTACACATCCCACATTCGCGGCAGAACCAAGAAATGTCATATTAGGTTTATGCGTATATGGTTTTACTCCATTCAGTCAATCGGCTACATCGTACTCATGTTGGCCTGTGATACTCACTCCTTATAATCTTCCTCCATAGTTATGTATGACTACTCAAATGTTTCTATCACTTATAATTCCAGAGCCACATAATCCAAAATTAAAGATTGACGTATTCTTACAACCTTTGATTGATGATTTAAGTTTATTATGGGAAGAGGGAGTAAGTACATATGATATCTCCACCAAACAGAATTTTACACTAAGAGCAGCATTACTTTGGACAATTGGTGACTTTCCTGCATATGATATGCTCTCAGGTTGGAATACTTCAAGCAAGTTAGCTTGTCCGTATTGTATGGAAAATACAAAATCATTCACTTTAAAATATGGTATGAAAAATACTTGGTTCGATTGTCATCGAATGTTTTTGCCTCAAAGTCATCCTTTCAGGCGAAATAAAGAAGCGTTTACTAAAAATAAAATGGTGATGTTTCAGCCTCCTCCAAGGTTCAGTAGTGAAGAAATTTTTGAAAGAGTAGAGTTCTTGCCCACCATAATGGAATCTCCAACATTAGCTGAGTTCAGATTACCAGAATATGGTGTCAACCATAATTGGACCAAGAAAAGTATTTTTTGGTCGTTGCCATATTGGAGAACAAACTTGATTAGACATAACTTGGATGTTATGCATATAGAGAAAAATATTTTTGATAATATTTTATATACAGTTATGGACATCAAAGAGAAATCAAAAGATAATATAAAAATAAGGATGGACTTAAAGGAGATTTGTAGAAGGAAAGCTTTGGAATTGAAGGATGGTGAAGCGAGAAAATTTCTCAAACCAAAAGCTCCATTCACATTAACTTTAGAGCAAAAATGAGCAATTTGAATGGGTGAAGACTCTACGAGTACCTGATGGATATTCTTCCAATCTAAGCAGGTGTGTTGACATAAGATCAGGGAGATTATTCTGATTAAAAAGTCATGATTGTCACATCTTCATGCAATATCTACTATCCACTGCTTTTAGTTATCTGCCATATCAGATTTTAAAACCCCTGATCGAGCTAAGTGTCTTCTTCAAAGATTTATGCTCTTCTAAATTAAATGTGGAGAATTTGATTCTTATGGAGCAGCAAATTCCATTTATTTTATGTCAACTTGAGAAAATATTTCCTTCAGGCTTTTTTGACTCTATGGAGCATCTACCTATTCATTTACCATATGATGCTATGGTTGGTGGACCTGTTCAGTATAGGTGGATGTATCCTTTTGAAAGATATTTAAATAAACTTAATAAGACCGCTAAGAACAAATCACGACCCGAATGCTCTATCTGTGAAGCATATTTAACATATGAGACAACTCAGTTTTGCTCGTATTATTTTGAAACAATATCTCAATCAGGTGAAAGTTCAGCATCTCAAAATGTTGGTAAATCCTCTGATATATCTGTATTCAATGGAATTGGGGAACCTTTAGGCGCTAGCACCGTGCGCTATTTGACCGATAAGGAGATGGCAGTTATCACATTGTACATCTTGCTTAACTGTGATGAAGTTGAGCCGTATCTCAAGTAAGTATGAGTTAAGTTGTTTATATTTTCGGTTTTCTTTTAGACTTTGTTCTAAACTCAAGATATGAATTTGTAGGAGGTTCATTGATGGTCTTAGTACATCAGAAGAAGGAGAACTCCAGAAGATAGTGGAAAAAGAATTCACTGCTTGGTTTAAAAATACGATATATTTTGAATAATTATTCTTACCTAATGAATTAATTATTTCTGCAATTAATATTAGTAACAATAACATCTTGTACATTTAAAGGTACACACTGAAGACAGTTCGCAGTATTCAAGGTTATCTGAGTTAGCTTGGGGACCAAATAGATTAGTAAAATGTTATCAAATATTTGAGGTCAATGGTTATAAATTCTAAACAAAAAATTGGTGTGAAGGTAGGAAGACAGAAAATTCAGGCGTATGTGTAAGAGGGAACACCCATATAGGGGATGATTTTGAATACTACGGGGTATTACAAGAAATATTAGAGGTTGAATATCCCGGTCAGAGGAATACTGTGTATCTCTTCAATTGTGAATGATTTGATCCAGTACCAAATAGAGGCACGAAAGTTCATCCAATTTACGGTATAACAGAAGTAAAGCGGGCTAGGAGATATGCAAAGTTTGATCCTTTCATCATTGCTAGTCAGGCAACTCAAGTCTATTATGCTAACTATCCAAGCGGAATACGAGGCAAACAAGATTGGCTGGTAGTTATGAAGACAAAACCAAGGGGAGTAATTGAGAAAACCACCTCAATACCATCAGCACATCAAAAAGAGTTTATGTCTAATTTAAAAAACAATCAATATAGATGACCAAATCAGAATTAATGAGAGCGAGTTGCAGTTAGAGGAGGTAGATCTAACCATAGAGAAAAGTAATGATGAATATGATAGTAATGGGAGTGTATCATCTTATGCAAGTGAATCAACAAATGATGAGTTAACAACATAAGGTAACTTAAATTTTTTTTTGCTACTGCACTGCATTTTATTTTACTTCACTGCATTTTTTTAGTTACTGCACTGCGTCATTTTTTTAAAATTTTTGTTATTACTCATATTTCTAATATATTTTTTTATTTATGTGCAGATGGCTTCAGGTGGTGAGGAGCCTAGTAGAGGATTGATAAAAAATTATTTAACAGACGCACTAAGAAGAGTACAGCTGGACCACCTAGGCCACTACGTACTGAGGGGACCACCTCGGCTCAGCCTGCTACACAACCTCAGCCTGCTACATAGCCTCAGCCTGCTACACAGCCTTTACCCACTCATAGAAGCGGTAGCCCACAGTTATACTCACCAGACCCCCGATTTCCTTCACCAGATCCCGGACAGAGTACTCCTTTCTACCCATACTACACACCCCCACCATATGCTGGTGCCCCTCCTACTTATTAATTTCCACCATATGCTCCACCATACTATCCCCCACCAACCCATCAGCCTGCTACAGCTGGACCTTCGACAGCAGCTGCAGCAGAGTAGGAGACAAATGGTAGAATGTTGATAGCACCTAAGGGTGACACGTACGTACAATCTCTTTTATTTAAACTAACGAATATTTTTATTTTATATTTTATATTTGTTTCACATAACTTTATATTTGTAGGTTCTACCCATCAAAACAACCGACACATAAAATACGGGACATCATACGGAGCAGGTTTGACGCTCCTTATGTTTCTTGGAAGAAAGTCCCGAAAGAAGTCCGGGAGATGTGGTTTAGAGAGTTTGAGGTATTTTTGAGTTTTAGTTTTTATGTTAAATGATTTATTCTTTCTTACTTAAGCTAATAATCTTATATATTGAATGCAGATTGGGGCAACGAAGAGTACAGTAGGAAGAGGGATCAAAATCGACAGAACAGAGCTTCTGATGTTGGTGGGTTGGGTAGTTCACTTCATACAGGCGGCTCTGTTCCACATACTGAGCACAGATGTCGTTTGGTAATGAATTTTAAATATTTTTTAAAATTGTTCTTTAATCTGTATTAATAAAATTCTCTTAATTCAAATAGAAAGCGATGTTTGGTAGAGAACCAACTCTTGTTGAATTGCATAGTCGCACTCATAAGTGATAGGAGGATCAATAATGGATTGATGAGAGATCAAGAAAAGCCTATGTAAGTATATTTTTATATATGTTTAATATTTTCTAAGTTTTAGTTTAACTATATATATTTATATTATACTATTCAAGGAGGATTATACACGGCTTCGAGAGACTCATGCCGCATCAGGTGAGGGCTCTTCTAGCAGCTCTGTGGAGTATTCTGAGTATCGCATCTGGTCGCAGGCCATCGGAGGAATGCAGCATGGTAGAGTATATGGCTTAGGTGCTCAAGCTCAGGAATACGAGGGGATGACCTCCTCTACTGCATCCAGCTTCGCATCCAGTTCTCATGACTCCTTACAAGCTCAACAAATAAGTGCCCTTCAAGCTGAGCTAGAACAAGTAAGGAAATCACAAGCTGATTGGCAAGCTCAGCTGCAAGCACAGGTTCAAGCTCAGCTGCAAGCACATATTCAAATAAATATGGAACAACACAATCAGTTGTTGGATGAAATGCGTAAGATGAGGGATCAGCTGAGTGGAAAAGACGTAGCTCCACCTGAGGAGGAGTCCACAGAGCCAGAGTAGTTTAATTTAGTTTACATGAACTTATTTATTCCTGTGAACATGTGTTATTGAATAGTTTCTTTTAATGTGATGTTTTTTGTTGATTGTTACTATTGAACAGTTTCTTTTAATGTTATAAATTGTTATGAATTTGTTATAAAATGTTGATCTTTTGAAATGTTACTATTGAAATGTTGTGGAATTGATATTTGTATAGGTTTGCAGGTGTGGAAATTTGATTGTTGGCTAGGAATGCAATTTTTTTTTTGTCAATGCTACAACTTTCCAGCGGAATTTGCGTCGGAACTTCACCGGAAATGACGATACAACGAATTATATCAAACTTATTGACGCCTTCGTTCCGTCGGATACTACAGGCGCATGTTCCGTCGCGATTTCTGCCGCTTATTGCCGGCAATGACTTTGCGCCGCAAACAAAATCGTTGGTTGTCTACGGCGAACTTGCGGCGTTTTGTCCGCCGGAACTTACCGACCGAATATTTGACAGAAACTTACCAGCGCATATGGCGCCGGAATTTATCGGTTGGAAGTCGTCGGCACCAATCCGATGTTTTACGCCGGTAATGCGTCGGGAAGTGCGCCGGAAAGTTTTCCGGCTCATTAAATTTGTCGAAAAAAATTTATCGACGCGACCTAAATCGGCGTAGGCATTTTTGCCAAAATATGCGTCGAAAACTTATATTTCAGTCTGATTGTTTGTGTGTTTCGATGGATTTAGTCCGCCGGTAATGACGGGTTTTCCTGTAGTGGTGGATTGGGGTGACCCAATACTTCTGCCTGACCTCAATAAAAAGTAAATAAGCCATGAAATTTGGATCCTGTCTAGTCTTTACTAGACATCTAGAGTAAAGGGGTGATGAGGAATGCCTCCCAAGGACTCTATCAGTCTCTCTCAACGGGTAAGTAAAACCAACTACCAGTCTGACCATATCGGGATAGTGGGGTAAAAGGTGAAAAGGATCCCGTTTCCTCTTGATCCTTTTAGAACAGTGGATTGGGGTGGCTCACTACTTCTTCCTGACCTCAGCAAGAAGCAAATAAGCCATAAAATTAGAAGCCTGTCTAGTCTTTAACAGGACATCCTGAGTATTTGGGTTGTGAGAAATGCCTCACAGGGACTCTGTCGGGCTCTCTCAACTGGGTAAGTAAAACCAACTACCAGTCTGACCGTATCAGGCCAACGGGGTAGAAGGTGGATAGGATTATGTCTCCTCCTAATCCTTTCGAAATAGTGGATTGAGGTGACCCAATACTTCTATCTGATCTCAGCAAAAGTAAATAAGTCATCAAAATTGGAAGCCTACCAAGTCTTTAACATGACATCCAAGGTAAAAGGAGTGGTGAGGAATGCCTTCCAGTTGTTCTGTTAGGCTCTCTTAACTAGGTAAGCTTCAACATCTGCTCAACCAGCTCGGCCTTACAAATGAAGAAGGGCTCAACACTCACTTGCTCTTGTCTGGAGTAGTGGGTAAAGAGTCGGGCTCTAATGCCTACCTAATCATAACAGGACAATCAGAAAGAAAAAGGGGTGGTAAGGAATGCCTTATAGGGGCTCTGTTTGGCTCTCTCAACCAAACAAGTAAAACCAACTACCTGTCTATTAGTATCAGAACAGTAGAATATAAGGTGAAAGTCATCTCATCATCAACCTACCATAGATCCGTATAGGAATGTGAGGAAGAAAAGGAAGCTAAATGGAAGAATTCTAAGGGTATAGTTACCTAAGGAGTCCAAAGCTAGCATTTTGGTAACCACATGGTAGAGGACAAATCATCGTGGACATGAGTATCCAAATGCCGTCAGGACCTATTAAGGAACCCTAACCCTACACAAAAGGAGAGGAAGACATCAGAATGACGTCTCCCAAGAAAGCTAGAAGAGATACACCCTCAGTAGAGTGTGCAAAGGGATAATCTCATTCCAAATGAGAAAAAAGAACTAAAGTAGCGAAGGGGCACATCTGCTACAGAAAATATGACTAATCCTAGTAGAAATAATCATCAAAGGATCTATAATAGTAAACCCATACTAACATATGAGGATCCTGTAAGAATTGGAAACAACATCAACACATCCAAAGGTCCTCTCAGGCAGCTAGGAGTCGGGTCTCAATGGAAAAAATAAGTGGTAGAAGTAAAAATAGAGCTGACTTTCTGCTAGAAAATTAAAGCTCAAGAAAAGGTGATGGTGGCACCTAAGGCATGATGCCCCATATCACCGAGTAAGAGAAAAAAGAACCAAAGTAGCAAGGGAATACACTCGCCACTAAGGAGCACAACTCTGAATATGATCAACAACTATTGAAAGCTCATAGTGACACCCACATAAATTAGTGGAACTATGGGAAATTAAAGTGACCTCAGCACATTCATAAGACTACTCTGGCGACTAAGCCTAGTGTATGAATGGTAGTATAGGTCACAAAAAAGGGGCAGGAGAAATGATCTTCTGCTAGAAGATCAATGTTCTCAAAGCAGTGATGTCAATTTCCAGGACAAGATATACTACATCATTACTAGGAAGACTATTCTAGGTAGTAAAGGGACACACTCACTACCTGAGAATAGTAATCATGAATAGGATTGATAAACGTCAAAAGGGTCACTAGGGTAACACCCGCACAAACTGGTGGGATCCTGTGGGGAGTAAAAGTAACACTATAACATTCATAGGACTACTCTAGCAGCTAAGAGTAGGGTACGAATGGTGAAGTAGGTCGGTAAAGAAACTAAGGAGCTGATCTTCTATTAGAAATTCAAGGCTTCTGAGGATGTGATGCTAACATCTGAAATAAGATGTACTACATCATAATTAAAGGAACAACTTGAGGTGACAAGAGAGCATATCTGCCACCTAATATAGTGATTATGAGTAAGATCAATGATCATCAAAAGGTCATAATGGTAACACCTACCCTAAATGGGCGGGATCCTATGAGGAGTAAAAGTAACACTACCACATTCATATGACTATTTTGATAGCTCAGAGCAATATATGAAGGGGAGAGTAGGTTGCCAAAATAGGGCAAAAGGGGATTGATCTTTCCTTAGAAAAATCCAAACACACAAGATATTGATGTCGACATCCAGGACATGATGTACCACATCACTAACAAAGACATTAAAGATTACGGGAGCTCATAATCTAATAGGTATACATTCATCCTTGAAACAAACATCCATGTTTTTCAAAGGAGAGGAAAGAAAAAGAACTCTATGGAACTTGAGCTCTCAGAGAGTATTATTGGGTTCCTCCTATGACAAGGGCAACCGATTTTGCTCTACTAAGAGCTTCTCTCTTTTTTTATTATATATATATTTTTTTATGTATTCTCAACCATAGATTTAGATTATCCTGTATTTGCCAAAGATAATACATAGTAGAGGGAACCTTTACCATATCTATGAGTTACTCCTAGCATGAGGACATCCTCTAATGGTTGGAATGCAAAAAGAGGGAACTGGGAATGGCTTTGATAATCCAGGCTATGTTCTCCACATGAACAAAACTGGGGAAAGAGATTACACATGATCTTGTAAAGAAGTAAATTATTAGTTTTGATAACCCAGACCACATTCATCTCATATGAATGAACTGGGGAGCACAATCATAGCAAAATTGATTTACAACTAAAATCAAAGTTAGGATAGAGGATCAACATTACCACTCCTAACTAACATAGGATGGTATGGACCCAGTACCCTATCTCCAAAGGGTCTAAACTAGAGACTACGACATCCCCGATCACATTCAACTTGTGTGAATGGACTTGGGGCTACATCTATCAGAGCATGACTGATAGGAGGAAGAAATCCTCATAAGAATAGTGAATCACTATCATTACTCTCGACTCACATAGGTGGGTGTGGACCCAGTATCACATCTCAACAAAAGGTTTTGAATCTACTAGTTTTGATATCCCAGACCACACTTGGGATGGCCGAGTAAAATTATGCAGTATAAATATAAGCACTAATATCCTTACGACGTATTAGAGTATCACCTTCTAGGACAACCTTATACCTTTCAAGGCGAACATCATGTGGTAGAAGATAAGTCGTCGTGGCCACACAGACTGTTAAAAAGTAAGAGGGGTCCTTTTAGGAGCTATATATATAAAGGGATATTTGCAGGAGGTAGGAGGTCCTCCTGCTACGTGTAAAACTCAAGCATAATACTTTTATAGGTATTGCCCGTTGATGACAGAAGGGGGTGAACCCCATTTACATCAACAAGTAGGTAAGCACCACCTTCATAAACTTGCTATACAGTGAATGGGCCTTCCCAAATAGGCTTAAACTTACCACTTCATCGACGACGCAAAAAGATAGGCCTACACAAAATAAGAACTAAATATCCTACCTATAAAGCACGGGGTCTAATAAGGTGATCGTGTGACCGGGCCATTCGGACCTGTTATAGCTTAAGGTTATGATAAGCTTGTAAGCAAAACTCTTCTAAACCATAAAACTCTTCCAACCTCAATCGGTCATTATCTTCATTTGATAGGTTATAACTAACTGTTACATGTAGTGAGGGGAGCTCAACCTCGAGTGGAAGGACTGCTTCAACCCCAAAAGCTAAAGCATATGGGGTGGACTAAGTAGGAGTACGGTAGGTAGTCATGTAGGCCTATAATACTTTCAAGTAGTTGCTCATGCCATTCTCTTTTACTTGCAACAAGGATTTTCCTTATCAATTACACGAGAGTTTTATTAAATGCCTCCGCCAAGTCATTGGCTCTGGGGTAATAAATTGAGGAGTATCATCAAATTAATGTTATGGCGGAGGGCAAATCTGGCAATTTTGATGCTTCTAAAGGATGGGTCATTATCAGGAGTTATACGGCGTAGAACACCAAAGAGATAAATAATGTTATCATGAAAGAAACGCATCACATCTTCTGATTTAATTTTTTTTTAATGGGACAGCTTCTGCCCATTTTGAGAAGTAATCAATGGCGGCTGAAATAAACCTATGAACCTTAGAAGAAGGAGGTCTATAAGACCTGCTATATCCATGCCCCAACCCTCAAATGGCCAAGACGAAATAGTAGGGAGCAACAAATTATGGGGTTGGTGAATCATCGTGCTATGAATCTGGCACTGGTGGTACTTCTAGCATGCTCCATGCAATCACGGATCATGGTCGGCTAGTAGTAATCAAGGAATTTAATTATGCCTTTCATTTTGGGTCTGGACTGATAGGCACCACAAAGCCCTTCATGTATCTCACCCATATCCTTATAAACCTCTTCTTTATTAAGACAATGCAATCACATTTAGTCAAAAAAGCGCCAATATAAAGTATCATTTACGCAGGTGAATGATAGAGCTCTCTTTCTAATTTGAGTGGCGAGAGATCTATCATATGGAAGCCTATCATGTTTTAAGTATTCTATGAAGGGCTCTTTCCAATATGACTCTTCATCAACAACAAATACTATGAGGGTCTGATCAGGAGAAGACAAATCTACGGGGCACAGAGCTTGACGATACTTGACAATAATAGACACGGGATTTCTCGTAAGGCCAGGTAATTCTTTTGCAAACTTGGCCAAGGTATTTACTTTTCCATTTTTAGATCTAGGGATCTTGGCCAAAGTTAATTTTGGGATTAAGCACAAGAGCTCCATTACAGTATTATGGTATGAAAAGAGCCAAGCTTAAGCACTTTGTAGACTCCATCTACTTGATTTATTATTAATTAGTAGTCTCCAAAAATTTTTACCCGCATAATATTCATCTGAATGGCCAACTCAAGCCATAAAATCAGAGCTTCGTACAGCTTCATTATTAGTACGAGGTTCTGATAAACTATAGGAGTACCGTAGAGTGTGACCTTCAGGGGATACAAAAATCAGGCCTAAACCTACCCTAATTATAAGTGTTTCATTTGGATTTAAGACCTTAATGGATGACGCACCGTCAAAGTAAAACTCCCAAGTAGGGGACTTCCTGTTCATCAACACTCATGATTAATTCATCAGTTAGATTATCGTTGAGTGGAGAATTAGCAGGGATCGGGTGATCGGCCAGAAAGTCAGCTAGATCCTGTCCTTTGACGGCCTGCTAAGGAACAAAAGTAATGTCAAATTGTAGTAAGATCATAGATCACCGTGCTAGATGACCTGAGAGGGTTGGACGGGTCATCAAGTACTGTAAGAGGTTGACTCGAGAGGTCACATTGATCTTATGTGATAGCATATAATGCCTAAGCTTTTGTACCATGAAGATTAAAGCTAAACATTATTTTTTCCATAGCTGGGTACTTAAGCTCTGTAGGCATCAATCATCTGCTAAGGTAGTATAATACATTCTCCTTACCTTTTTCATTCTCTTGCACCAACAATGCACCTAGGGATACATCCAGGACCGTAGTGTAAAGAATCAACAGCCTACCTGGGATAAGTGCAGCTACAATAGGGGGGATTCATCAGTTGGCGCTTTATACTCTCAAAGGCCTCCTGAAAATGCTCATCCTAGTGGAATCGGACATCCTTCTTCACTAGGGCAGAGAAGGGATGACACCTACCATAAAGGTTGGACATAAATCTCTACAAGAAAGCAAGCTTACCCTAAAAGGATCTCAACTAGGTAAGACTTTTAAGGGGTTTTAAGTCCACTATGGCTCTGAAATCTCAATGCCGCGGTAACGGACTATAAACCCTAAGAACTTTCCTGCACTAACTCCAAATGTGCATTTTAAAGGATTCATTTTTAGATCAAACTTGCGCAGGCGTTCAAAAATGATTCGTAGATCTCGAAGGTGATCTCCATGGACCTTACTTTGGACTACCAAATCATCCATATAGCATTCAACTTGCTCGTGTATCATCTCATCGAAGATAACGATTATGGCATGTTGATAGGTGGCCTCGGCATTCTTAAGGCCAAAGAGTATCACCTTGTAATAAAATACACCTTTTGATGTACGGAACGCAGTAAACTTCTCATCCTCTAGGTTCATCTTTATCTGATTATAACCAGATAAACCGTCCATGAATGAGAAAATGCTATGGGATGATGCTATATCCACCATAAGCTCAAGGATAGGAAGAGGAAAATCATCCTTAGGACATACCTTATTCAAATCATAAAAGTAAATATAGACACGTATCTATCTGCTCTTCTTCCGAACTGGAACAACATTAGCAAGCCAAGTAGGGTACTTCTCTTCCCTAATGAAACCAGCTTTTATAAGCTTCTTAGTTTCAGCGATCACATGTTGTTCAATTTCTAATCTTATCTTGCGAGATGCTTGTTTAACAAGGACTACCTCAGGCTTAATGGCCAATTTATGCACTGTTACCTCTAGGTCAGGCATCTCGATGTAGTTCCAAGCAAACTAGGCTCTAAATTTTGACAATAACTTGAAGTATTCTTGAGCCTCTGAGTTAGACAGTAAGGCACTATGAAAGATAGGCCTAGGATCTGACTCGGTGCCTAAGTTGACCTCACATAGTTCATCCATGACGGAAGTGACGCCATCTTCTAAACTCTCGTAGAGCATCAAGGACTCTATCCTCACCACTATCCGGGTCTTCTTCGTTGGCAAGAGAAATAACTAGATAAGAATGAAATACATCATGAATATTTGTATGACTAGACTAACTCAACCTCATATAAGCCATACCTCCTAGGCCTCAAGGGAAATTAGTTCGCCAAACCCGAGCTTGTTGTGACCCGGTGCTCTGCACTAATAAACCTTTGTATGAACAACTGCTCTAACTCTATAAAGGTTCAGCCTGAGTCATTGGGGAGATTGGTGTACCAAGCAAATTCCATCCTAACCAAGCTACGGATAAATAATCTCAACATCAATGTATCGTTTCCCCCTATGTTGCAACATATGGCCTGATACTGAGCCATATGCTGCCTTAGGTTTCCAAACTCATCAAAAACTCTGAATTGCGGGGGAATAAAACCATGAGGGTGGGGCTCCCTTTCATACTCCACTGGGTAAGGCCTACCTCTACTGACAACCTCTTCAGCCTTCCTAGAGAAAATCGCCTGCTCAATCTTCTAGGCTATTGTTTTGATTGAAAAATATATTTAAGTATATATAGTCTTAAAAAAATATTTAATTATCTTTGAGAATATTAAATTTTGAATTTTAAAATTGAACGCGTCATTATGAACAATATATCGCCTCGAAAGACGATCATATCATTCCCTAATGAGTTCAAATTTCAGAATTTTAAATTTATCTAAATTATTATAGTCAGACTCAAGGGGAAACAACATATGATCTCGAAAGATCATAATGAAGTTTAATCGATTATCTGACTATGATAATTCGGATAGAAGATCATTAATCTCATAATCAAAACTACAATAATATCTATTCGAAGAAAGAATGTATCAATTATTATCGATCATTCGAAAATAACGATAACGATCGCTGAAATATGAATTTTCCCAAAGAGAATTAATTAAGGGTTTTGAAAAAATTAATTTTGAAAATCAATTCTGGGTTTCTAAATCTCCTACGAGCGTAAGCTCTCGTAGTTAATTACATCGTAGGAAATCAGAATTTCCTACGAAAACTCTCGATTAAAATAGCGGTACAAATTTTATTTAAGATTTCAAAGTTAGATATCAAAGAGAGTTAAGGTTTAGAATTTTCAATTGGGATTACATCAAGGTTGAACACTTATTTCTGGAGTCAAAGGAAGAGGAGTAGGGAGTGTTTTGAGATTTTGAATCACTTCAGAAACACTCCAGCCTATCCTAAATGTTGGGCTTAAATTTGATTGAAAGTGATTTAATGTTTAAGTGATCAATTTTATTAGAAATTTGGGATTTGATTCCCGGAGGTTGAGGTCTCATAGCCAGAGCTTGCCTAGGAACCTAAGACCAAATTGGGTACTAAAAAGTGACCCGAACCTAGCTAGTGCAATGCATATCTGGACTTACCCCGGCCTGGATTGGGGAGCAAGCTAAACCACCTAGGCGCTTTAAAATCATGTATCAAGTCATTTAATTTTAGAATGGGTAGGGACGTTGTTTAAGAAAGGTTTTTTTGAGAACGGGGCCGACATCTAGAGCGGATCCTAATTGGCCCCTTTGACTTATGTTGGGTTTAATGCTTAAGCTAATGTAATTAAAGATTTAATTCGTTATTAATCTAATGCATGCTGATCAACTCGATTAAAAGATTGAATTTGAATTAAGGCTATGAAATGAGGACTCCCGGCGGTCCCGGGCTTACTTCTTAAATTCGTTAGAATTTTTATATGAGCCTAAGTAGAAAAAGTTTTATTAAGTCCTTAAGAGCCTAGAATCGTACTCCAGGTCAAATCAAATACGACATGCAAGTAAAAAGACTAGAAAAGCAGGTGTTTCTAATGCGCAATCAATTAAAAAAATCAACTAAATTAATGATTCAAATTGAAAGTCCATAGGCAAGTACCCTTATTATTACATCCCAGAATTGCAAGAAAGTAAAGTGGTCGGGCACCACTGACTAATCCCCAAATTTCTAATCCTAAATCAAATGACTTTAAATTTTGGGATTCTTCTCGTTGTCCATTTATTCGTCTTGTCACGAACATCTTGATTCGTCGGTTCCGAATATCCAAATGAAAAGAAACTCCCCCTTAATCGGGGTGTTATCTTTCCTCTTTGGATATTTGAAAAGTATTCTAATTTGACTTCCAAATGGAAGAAGACTCTCCCCTTTAGGGATGTCTTCTCCTCTTTGGAATTCAAATTGGATAGTAATATCCCAAAATTAAGTCATTTCAAAATATTTACAACCTTAATCAAATTTACATCTCAAATTTAAAACAAAAATCTAGACTCGATCCTGTAGGGTTATCCTAATAATCAACTGTTGTATAATCAATCCCAAGCAGTTATAATTATGAAATTAAAATGCATTACTTTTGGCCACACTTGGCCATGCTCTTTTTATTTAAAAGGGGGTCTTTAAGCGCGGCAGGTACCTGTGCAAAGAGTTATATATTATTATGTATTAACTGCCCCCTTTTATTTTAGCTCCTTGTATGAGCATGACCACCTGCATAAGGCTGCACAAGTATAATTCGCTCCTAACCTAGGGGTAAATCTAACGCACAATCAAACACAAAGTGCAGGAAGTAAATAAACACATTCAATTCTACACTAGCAAACAACATGCAGTGAAAACTCAAAAATCCGGCACACAGCGAGAAAGTAAACACCGGCCTAGCCTAGAACTAGAGTCGGTTGTCCTAGCAAATCATCTAAAGTGTGTGAGGTACGCTGTGTGGTTTTGATATGTCTTAAATAGGATCATTAATTAAAGTTGATTAAGGTTCAATTGGTTGATAGGCTTAAGGGATTTTTAATTAGAATTTAAATATTAATATTTTAAATCTTTTAAAATTAATTATTTAATTATTTGTTTAAAACCACATTTGTTTCACATCGAGGCAATGAAGTTTATTTCACCTTCCTTGGGGCTGAGTAAACAGCCTCGTAGGCCTGGGTTACCCAGTGGTACCCGGTATAATTAAGTAGCTTAAGTTGATTAAGGTTCAAAAGTTAATGAATTTTATCCAAAATTGGTTGATTACTGATTTTAGAAGTTAATTAATGAATTCTGGAGTTTTAAAATGAATTTCAAGTTTTTATGAATTTTGGAATATTTTAATGATTTAATTAAGGGGTCAAAAATTGACTTTTTAATTATGATTAAATTCTGGACAGCTAGCATTTTATTAAAATTCTAGATCTTACTACGATCAGTTAGACAGTAAGTACGTCAAAATCGGATTTTTCTATATTTTATTAGAAAGGTTTGAAGTTTTGAACTAGTTTTGACCTACGGTTGACCAAAAAGTTGACTTTTTGAAATATTACAGATTTCTGGAGTTTAACATTTTTAACAAATATTAGGCCTTATTATGAGTTGAATGCAATTGAGTTTGTTCAATTTGGATTTTTTTTGAATTAGTTATGAAGGTTTGAAATTTGAGGTATTTAATGAATTTCCAAAATTGTTTAATTAGAGGCCCCTTTTGGGATTATGCTCCAAATGAGATCCCAACTCCTTGAAATCAGCTCCAAAGGTCAGAAATGATCTAAGGAGAGATTCACAAGTGTTTGGGAAATTTTTGGAATTTTTTTAATAATTATTAATTAATTATATTAATTAAATATTTGATTTCCATTAAAATTAAATTAAGGTTCAATTTGCTGTCAAATCAAGGGGCTTTTAATTTTCATTGGTTAAGGGTTCAAATCTGGAGGGTTTCCTCCAGAGATATGTCCCATCAGTATGCAACTGACAGACTCTGAATCGGAGGTCATTTCATTGGGTTTCAAAGTGTTTGAAATTTCAATGGAAAAGACCTTTAGGACAAAACCTTTGGACCTTAGATTTGGCTTGATTGACCTAAGATCTAGGTAGATCCTAAGGTCTGAATAGATCTTAAAGTTAGGAATCTAGAAGGATCCTAGAGCCTAAGAAATTCCTAGAACTTAGAGTCTAGAAGAAGTTTAGGATCTAGAGTAGCTCCTAAGGTCTAAGCTCTAGAAGAATCCTAGCATAGATCCTAAGGTCTGAATTCTAGGAGGATCCTAGAATTTAAATTAATTTGAAAATTAAATTAATTTAGGATCAAGAGTAGTCCAAATGACCTCATACAAAAATGAGGTCAACAAATGGACCCCCAATATGTGTAAGAGAGCGAAGTTCTATTGCACATATTGGCGTTGACCGAGCTTAAAGATCAAGTGTGGAATTTCAATCCTAAGGGAATGAGAAGTTCATCCCTGGGGAATCAAGATTTAAATTTATTAGGGTAGTGCCACGGAGGGAATGCTCTACCACTAATCGTTTAACTCAAATGCTAGGATGGTGCCACAGAGGGCATGCTCCACCACTAACGGATACGAATTAGGATGGCGCCACAAAGGGCTCGCTCCACCACTAATCGTTTAACTTAAATGCTAGGGTGGTGCCACAGAGGGCATGCTCCACCACTAACGGGTACGAATTAGGATGGCGCCACGAATGGCACGCTCCACCACTAATCATTTAACTCAAATGCTAGGGTGGTGCCACAAAGGGCATGCTCCACCACTAACGGATACGAATTAGGATGGCGCCACAAAGGGCACGCTCCACCACTAATCGTTTAACTCAAATGCTAGGGTGGTGCCACAAAGGGCATGCTCCACCACTAACGGATACGAATTAGGATGGCGCTACGAAGGGCACGCTCCACCACTAATCGTTTAACTCAAATGCTAGGGTGGTGCCACAGAGGGCAAGCTCCATCACTAACGGTTACGAATTAGGATGGCGCCACGAAGGGCACCTCCACCACTAATCGTTTAACTCAACTGCTAGGGTGGTGCCATAAAGGGCATGCTCCACCACTAACGGGTACGAATTAGGATGGCGCCATGAAGGGCACGCTCCACCGCTAATCGTTTAACTCAAATGCTAGGGTGGTGCCACAGAGGGCATGCTCCACCACTAGCGGATAGGAATTAGGATGGCGCCACGAAGGGCACGCTCCACCACTAATCGTTTAACTCAAATGCTAGGGTGGTGCCACAGAGGGCATGCTCCACCACTAGCGGATAGGAATTAGGATGGCGCCACGAAGGTCACGCTCCACCACTAATCGTTTAACTCAAATGCTAGGGTGGTGCCATAAAGGGCATGCTCCACCACTAACGGGTACGAATTATGATGGCGCCACAAAGGGCACGCTCCACCGCTAATCGTTTAACTCAAATGCTAGGGTGGTGCCACAGAGGGCATGCTCCACCACTAGCGAATAGGAATTAGGATGGCGCCACGAAGGTCATGCTCCACCACTAATCCTCAACTCAAATGCTAGGGTGGTGCCACAGAGGGCATGCTCCACCACTAGCGGATAGGAATTAGGATGGCGTCACGAAGGGCACGCTCCACCACTAATCATTTAACTCAAATGCTAGGGTGGTGCCACAAAGGGCATGCTCCACCACTAACGGATACGAATTAGGATGGCGCCACGAAGGGCACGCTCCACCACTAATCGTTTAACTCAAATGCTAGGGTGGTGCCACAGAGGGCATGCTCCACCACTAACGGGTATGAATTAGGATGGCGCTACGAAGGGCACGCTCCACCACTAATCGTTTAACTCAAATGCTAGGGTGGTGCCATAGAGGGCATGCTCCACCACTAACGGGTACGAATTAGGATGGCGCCACGAAGGGCACGCTCCACCGCTAATCGTTTAACTCAAATGCTAGGGTGGTGCCACAGAGGGCATGCTCTACCACTAACGGATAGGAATTAGGATGGCGCCACGAAGGGCACGCTCCACCACTAATCGTTTAACTCAAATGCTAGGGTGGTGCCACAGAGGGCATGCTCCACCACTAGCGGATAGGAATTTTGATGGCACCACGAAGGGCACGCTCCACCACTAATCCTCAACTCAAATGCCAGGGTGGTGCCACAGAGGGCATGCTCCACCACTAGCGGATAGGAATTAGGATGGCGCCACGAAGGGCACGCTCCACCACTAATCCTTAACTCAAATGCTAGGGTGGTGCCACAGAGGGCATGATCCACCACTAGCGGAACGAATTAGGGTGGCGCCACGAAGGGCACGCTCCACCACTAATCCTCAAGTCAAATGCTAGGATAGTGCCACAGAGGGCATGCTCCACCACTAGCGAGCTATCTTGTGGAGAGGAAACTTGCTCTATATAGAGGATCAGGTCTGGAATGATCATTGGTAGAGGAAACTTGCTCTACGGATGATCGGGTCAGGATTGATCATATGTAAAGGAAATTTGCTTTACATAAAAGATCATATTTGAAAGATTAGATATAGAGGAAACTTGCTCTATATAAAATCAGGATTAAAATGATCATGGATAGAGGAAACTTGCTCTACGGATGATCGGATCTGGATTGATCATGTGCAAAGGAAACTTGCTTTACACGGGTGATCAAGTTTAAATTGATCGTATGCAGAGGAAACTTGCTCTACATAGAGGATAAGGTTCAAATTGATCGTATGTAGAGGAAACTTGCTCTACATAGAGGATCGAGTTTGAATTTTAAAATTTGAGATTTGAATGATTTTTTTTTTGAATTTGAACTGATTTAATTTTGAATTGAATGTGTTTGAATTTGATTTTTAAAATTGAATTTTGAAAGTTTCAAATGTTTGATTTTGAATTAAGAAATTTCTTAAATCCAGGAAATTCGAAGACTTTTTATTGACTTTGAATTTGACACTCATCTGGCATGGTACTTCCTGAAGAGCCTCCCCAATATTTAAAAAATATCAGGTGGCATTCTCCAGGGTTGATCAATTAATGTTTGAAATTTTCTCAAAGATCGTCTCAACGACAGGAGGACACTCTTGTTTTGGTTCAAACTTCTCCACCGATCTCTCGGTAGGCTAAGATATGCATCAAAAGAACCTAGACCAAGTCTCCTCCTTGGAAGGTTCTAAGTTGCTCTATCTTATCACAAGCTTTAACCAATCAGGCGTCGGATGATTCTGAGCTTTATTGAGCTTTAAAGATAAAGCTCTACAAGGCCTCGAGCTCCTCAAATTGGAGTCGGGCACTCTGCTCAGTCGTGGTTTAAACTTGAATGGTAATTCCCAACATTACAAAATACTCCTCTAGTAGGGTCGATCTTGGACCCAGTATAGAGTGTAATTTTGTTGAAAAAGGCTCTTAAAGGAAGAGAGGCCTATGCGTAAGGACTTACACACATGTCTTAAGGATATGATTTGAATTCTTTTCAGGAGTAGAAGATTCACTCGTTTTATTAAAAATTTCCTCTAACCATTTGGACCCTGTCGGAACGACATGTGGGAACAAATTTATCAATTAGAGTGAGAAGAGTAGACTCCAACCAATTTAAAAGAATTTCAGTTTTGTTGACCCAGACCAAGTCTCGCAGAAACTAAACTGGGGTCTCCCTTGTACGAAGTTTGAATTAAAATCGATTTCAAAGAGATTTAGGTTGGATAAAGAAATTTGATCTTTTCAATTTCCTTGCACGATTTTCTTCTATCTGATAGATAATTCATGCATGTTAAAGAATCTGAATTCAGGATTTTCAAAGTCAAATATTCCAAGTTGATTGGGTGTTATTTTGAGATTTAAGGATTCAAAAGAAGGAAGCCTCTTACTCTTCTTCTCTTTTTTTGGTGATGCAGTTTGCGTATCTTTTGACTTTTAATGCACTTCGTGCATTTCTTGATTTTAATTGAATTCGAGAAGAGGCTCCACTTTTTTCAAATACCTTAAATTGATTGATCTTTTATTTTGAATGTTGGGATTATATCTCAAGTATTAGAGAAGAAAATTCGTTCTCTTATACAAGGAAGAATAATCCTCAAAGCACATCCAATTTTTTTTTAAAGGGTATCGACTTGACTTTTGAAAATTATTGAACAGATTTTAGATATGCGTGAATCTCCTATTAAGATAGAAAATTGCTAGAAGATTGATAAAATTTTTATTTCTAGAATCAACTTTAATTTGAAACAAATTTTAACTCAAAAGTTAATTCCACCCACAGAAGCGGTGGGAGGGAGGGGTATTCAAACATTTGATGGAGCCAACTACAACTCTCTCCAGCTTAAGACTTAAGGTAGAGGTCAATTTTTATTAAAAAGAGAAATCAACTATCTTGAAAATCCGGACCCGATACACTTGAGAAATTGATAAGTTTTCCTTAAAAATGTTATTAGTCTAGGTGGCAAGACCCTTGTCAACTTGGAATTAAATTCCTACAATCTCTTTGAAAGGAGAGACTGTTATAGGGTCTGCACTATCCCTAGATAATGCGGCATTATTATAATCAAAAGATTAATCGCGATAGGACCCCGTTAAAATTTAAATTTTAATGGTATCACTGTCTGATACAATCTTAGATTATTTTCCCTCTCATTACTACTAGAATAGTAGTTAAGAGAGTGGCACCCCGAGTGGTTTTTACTCCTCCTCCTCTACAGATGATGTAGTGGGACATGTGTAGTAACGCGCCTTAACATCTTCCAGTAGAGTGGACGGGTTGTAACCCTCAATTGGGGGCCTATGGCCTACTGCCGGTGATTCCTCAATTCTTTCTTGCTTGAGTCTTTCTGTGTAGTAATCAAGCAGGTGGATTGAAGATCGCACTCTCGTCTCTACAACGTCTCTCCTTTGTGCAAGGAGAGGGTACGTAGAAGGAGCAACGAGCTCTTGATTGGCCTCGAAGTCGGCCTTCACTAAGGTTTCTGACTCAACGGTCTTTCTAGCCTTAAGGTTCCTCTTTCTGGCCCTTCAAAGATAATTCTTCATCTTGTTCCTACCGACGACAGGGGTGCTAGAATTTGATCCAATCTCAGATTGAGATGGTAGCTCTTTTGTCATTAATGATTTCTGGTTTTGATCCTCCTGAGTAGAGAATACAGTGGGTACAGGAGCGACATCAACCTCCATCTTAGAGATGGGGGAGTCAGCTCCTGACCCTAAAGTAACTTCTACTAAGGGGAAATTCCCTTGAGTACAAGCGGACAGATCTATCAGTATTTCTCCATTAACTGAAATCTTGAGATTTTGAAATTCCATCTCATACTGAATTAAATTGCCATTAAGAATTTCTTCTACAGGCACATCTTTATTCAGTGAGAAGACGAGTTTCCCAGCCATTTGAGTGTTCAATTTCCTGGAATTAAGAAAGTGGTTTGAATTAATGATTTTTGAAGTAACATTTAAGTTTTGAATTTGATTAATTTTATTCAAATTTTATAACTCAATCGTGTTCAGTTTGCACTAAACACGGTGGTTCATAAAATTGATGAGTGAAGCTTGACTCTTTCGCTACACCAATTAACTTGGGGCAAAATGTCAAAATTTTGATTTGAATTTGAAATCAATTTAAGATTAAATTTAAAGTTGAAATCAAACTTGATTTTAAGGTTTAGATTGAATCTGGTTTAAGACCGAATTTGAATTTGAGATTAAAATCGAATGGATCTTCTTCAAATTTTGTGACTCAACACACTGAGTTTCACTCAATCATGTAGGTTCACGAAATTGATATGAAAAATCCAAAAATCGGGCTTAACTCTTTCATTTCACCAATCGACTTGGGATGAAATGTCAAAGCTCAGATTTTGACTTTAAAATAAAGATTAGAGCTGAACTTTGCATTTGCATTCATAAAACCAAAGGAGCCATACAAAAAGAAGTAAGGAAACCAAAAAAGGAAACTAACGGCCAAGCGGCCCTTCTACCAAAAAACCCCTTCTATCTTCCTCTAGGATATTCAAAAATTCCTGAGGAATCGATACATTAGAACTATCCCCTTCCCTCCAAAAAAAAGAGAACTCGATGGCCCTCTGTGCACAAAAATGGGCCACCGAGTTAAAACGTCGGTTAGTATGTAAAAACAAAACTTTTTTGAACATCTTGGTCCATTCAAAGTCTAAACAATCCGTTTGCTGAGTCTTCCACCGCTCCTTCTCTTTGTAGTCTTGCATGAACTGGATAACACTGGCGTTGTCACCCTCCACAATAACCCCCTCCACATCATTCATCCAATCGAGAACTAACTCGTTAATGTAACGAAAAGCCAGTAGCTCCACTTGAGTGATATCCCAGTGGGAAATCCCCCAACCCGCCGACGATAGGAGGAGACCTTTATCATCCCGAACGACAATGCCAATTCCCCCAACATTCGACCTTCTGAGCGCACCATCCAAATTAATCTTCCACCATCCAAGAGGGGGGGGACACCACGAGGAAGACGACAACAATCTAGCAGATTGAAAGATATCTCGTTGCTCCCGGTTAGGAGAGAAATAATTCTGATTAAGTACGTCAAGAATATTAGCCGCCATCGTTTTAGGAGGTATCGAGCCCTTGCCATGCTTGTGTAAATTCCTACTCATCCAGCAATAGTAGATAGTCACACAGTAAGCCTTCTTCCAATCCTCATTCACATTGCCGGTCCTAGAGAGCTCCGTCTGAAGTTCCAGAAATGAGGAGAACCGAGGCATAAGGATACCCCATCCAGCCAAAACATCCAGAACAATCCTCAGTGTACTGCATCTCGCCGTGATGTGGTCGGTGCCCTCTACCTCCAAACAGCCAAGGGGGCACATCAAGTCACCCTGAAGGTGATGATCACGCAGTCATACAATCGTAGGGAGTTTGTCATTGTACACACGCCACCAGAATAAGCGCACCCGTGGCCTCA
Organism: Dendrobium officinale; assembly: GCA_019514585.1. NCBI lineage: Eukaryota > Viridiplantae > Streptophyta > Magnoliopsida > Asparagales > Orchidaceae > Dendrobium > Dendrobium officinale. The sequence goes on along the minus strand of CM033698.1, from coordinate 283,512 downwards.
GTTCAAGCTTCAGTATCGTACAGATAGGATCCTCATCCTCGTCGAACATTCTGTTGTAGACAATAGCCGAAATTGTAGAGCCTAAGGGGGTCTTGATCAGCTCCATACAGTCCTTCTCCGTTCCCTCACCAACCGGAATACTCGTAATGTTGTCCACCAGCAGCTCACCAAAGCAAGCCCGCAGCTTCGGTAAATCCCAGCCACCGTCCACCCGCAATAGGTTCGAGACTCTAAGATTTTCAATGGCCGAGATGTCACAGAAAGTAGGCCACGAAGAGATGGCTCTATCCCAGATCCAGGTATCGGATAGCACCTCAATGTTCTGACCATCTCCAATCTTCCAACGAATAGAGTTCATGAGGTTCCTAGCACCCTCACAAAGCACCTTCCAACTAGTAGAATGTCCTCTAGGGGTGTTTAACTCCCGCAAATCGTCTCCATACTTATGTTCCAGACAACGTTGTAGAAGCCCCTCCGGATTACCAATGATGTTCCATGCCACCCGTGCCCAGAGAGCCCCAGTCCAGCGTGCACAGACATGAAAGCCCAGCCCGCCATTCCGTCTAGGCCGAGCCACCTTGTCCCATGCAACATAGTGCATTCCCTTATGCTCGGAGTCCCTATCCCACAGAAAGCTCCGGCATAGCCTCTCCATATCATTGAGTACCGATTTGGGAATAATAGTATGAGTCATGAGGAAGACCGACGACGGCAGCAAAATCGAATTAATCAGAGTTATCCGCCCAGCCATAGAGTGGTGCCTGACCCCCCAATTAAAAGTATGCTCCCTTGCCCTCTAGATTAAGGGGGCAAAGTCAACCTTGGTAAGCCGCCGCGTAGCCAGCTTAAGCCCCAGATAATCCAATTTGGAAACCTTACAGCAGCCCAGAATCTTTGTTAGTCTCGACTTAGTAGCAGCCGGGGTCCAACGACTGAAAAGAATTGTAGACTTGCTGCGGTTAACTCTCTGCCCAGTCCAAGAGCAGTACTCCGTCAGGATTGACAAGGTCCTCCGGGCGTTAATCGTGGTAGCACCTGCAAAAAAAAGAATATCGTCAGCGTAAAGGAGGTGGGATACAGGAGGTCCCCCCAGACTGATCGAAACTCCCATATCCCTGAAGTTTTGCTTGAATTGGGCAGACATCAACTCCGAGCAGAGGATAAACAGGTAAGGTGACAGCGAACAAGATTAGAGTTTGAAGTCAAATTTGAGTTCAATTTTGAGATTGAATTTAGCGTAAAGGATTGAAATCTTGATTTTGAAATTAAAGGGTCTTTTGTAAATTGTGAAACTTAGCCGCTAGTTGTTAGTTCGCATGCAAGTTTGCGACATATACAAAAGGATATGGCTTGACTCTTTTGCTCTACCAATTAACTTGGAGGCAAAATGTCAAAGCCCGACTTAAAGGGAGGTTTCCTACACCCACCTCTCTTTTCACAAGTCTTAATTGAGTTGGCCGCACTCACCCAAGGGAGAAATAGGAAGAGGGACCAACGGAGAGAAAGGTAGTTAAGACTACCGATTAAATAAAATTCATACCGCTATTAAAGATGGAGAGAGAGATTTTCCCCAGTGGAGTCGCCATTTTTGTTTTGATTGAAAAATATATTTAAGTATATATAGTCTTAAAAAAATATTTAATTATCTTTGAGAATATTAAATTTTGAATTTTAAAATTGAACGCGTCATTATGAACAATATATCGCCTCGAAAGACGATCATATCATTCCCTAATGGGTTCAAATTTCAGAATTTTAAATTTATCTAAATTATTATAGTCAGACTCAAGGGGAAACAACATATGATCTCGAAAGATCATAATGAAGTTTAATCGATTTTCTGACTATGATAATTCGGATAGAAGATCATTAATCTCATAATCAAAACTACAATAATAATTGATATATCTATCCGAAGAAAGAATGTATCAATTATTATCGATCATTCGAAAATGATAATAACGATCGCTGAAATATGAATTTTCCCAAAGAGAATTAATTAAGGGTTTTGAAAAAATTAATTTTGAAAATCAATTCTGGGTTTCTAAATCTCCTACGAGCGTAAGCCCTCGTAGTTAATTACATCATAGGAAATCAGAATTTCCTATGAAAACTCTCGATTAAAATAGCGATACAAATTTTATTTAAGATTTCAAAGTTAGATATCAAAGGGAGTTAAGGTTTAGAATTTTTAATTGGGATTAGATCAAGGTTGAACACTTATTTCTGGAGTCAAAGGAAGAGGAGTAGGGAGTGTTTTGAGATTCTGAATCACTTCAGAAACACTCCAGCCTATCCTAAATATTGGGCTTAAATTTGATTGAAAGTGATTTAATGTTTAAGTGATAAATTTTATTAGAAATTTGGGATTCGATTCCCGGAGGTTGAGGTCTCATAGCCAGAGCTTGCCTCAGAACCTAAGACTAAATTGGGTACTAAAAAGTGACCCGAACCTAGCTAGTGCAATGCATATCTGGACTTACCCCGGCCTGGATTGGGGAGCCAGCTAAACCACCTAGGCGCTTTAAAATCATGTATCAAGTCATTTAATGTTAGAATGGGTAGGGACGTTGTTTAAGAAAGGTTTTTTTGAGAACGGGGCTGACATCTAGAGCGGATCCTAATTGGCCCCTTTGACTTATGTTGGGTTTAATGCTTAAGCTAATGTAATTAAAGATTTAATTCGTTATTAATCTAATGCATGCTGATCGACTCGATTACAAGATTGAATTTGAATTAAGGCTATGAAATGAGAACTCCCGGCGGTCTCGGGCTTACTTCTTAAATTCGTTAGAATTTCTATATGAGCCTAAATGTTTTAATTTAATTTAAGTAGAAAAAGTTTTATTAAGTCCTTAAGAGCCTAGAATCGTACTCCAGGTCAAATCAAATACGACATGCAAGTAAAAAGACTAGAAAAGCAGGTGTTTCTAATGTGCAATCAATTAAATAAATCAACTAAATTAATTATTCAAATTGAAAGTCCATAGGCAAGTGCCCTTATTATTACATCCCAGAATTGCAAGAAAGTAAAGTGGCCGGGCACCACTGACTACAACCCGGATTTCTAATCCTAAATCAAATGACTTTAAATTTTGGGATTCTTCTCGTTGTCCATTTATTCGTCTTGTCACGAACATCTTGATTCGTCGGTTTCGAATATCCAAATGAAAAGAAACTCCCCCTTAATCAGGGTGTTATCTTTCCTCTTTGGATATTTGAAAAGTATTCTAATTTGACTTCCAATTGGAAGAAGACTCTCCCCTTTAGGGATGTCTTCTCCTCTTTGGAATTCAAATTGGATAGTAATATCCCAAAATTAAGTCATTTCAAAATATTTACAACCTTAATCAAATTTACATCTCAAATTTAAAACAAAAATCTAGACTCGATCCTGTAGGGTTATCCTAATAATCAACAGTTGTATAATCAATCCCAAGCAGTTATAATTATGAAATTAAAATGCATTACTTTTGGCCACACTTGGCCATGCTCTTTTTATTTAAAAGGGGGTCTTTAAGCACTGCAGGTACCTGTGCAAAGAGTTATATATTATTATGTATTAACTGCCCCCTTTTATTTTAGCTCCTTGTATGAGCATGGCCACCTGCATAAGGCTGCACAAGTATAATTCGCTCCTAACCTAGGGGTAAATCTAACGCACAATCAAACACAGAGTGCAGGAAGTAAATAAACACAATCAATTCTACACTAGCAAACAGCATGCAGTGAAAACTCAAAAATCCGGCACACAACGAGAAAGTAAACACCGGCCTAGCCTAGAACTAGAGTCGGTTGTCCTAGCAAACCATCTAAAGTGTGTAAGGTAAGCTGTGAGGTTTTGATATGTCCTAAATAGGATCATTAATTAAAGTTGATTAAGGTTCAATTGGTTGATAGGCTTAAGGGATTTTTAATTAGAATTTAAATATTAATATTTTAAATCTTTTAAAATCAATTATTTAATTATTTGTTTAAAACCACCTTTGTTTCACACCGAGGCCGTGAAGTTTATTTCACCTTCCTTGGGGCTGAGTAAACAGCCTCGTAGGCCTGGGTTACCTAGTGGTACCCGGTATAATTAAGTAGCTTAAGTTGATTAAGGTTCAAAAGTTAATGAATTTTATCCAAAATTGGTTGATTACTGATTTTAGAAGTTAATTAATGAATTCTGGAGTTTTAAAATGAATTTCAAGTTTTTATGAATTTTGGAATATTTTAATGATTTAATTAAGGGGTCAAAAATTGACTTTTTAATTAAGGTTAAATTCTGGACAGCTAGCATTTTATTAAAATTCTAGATTTTACTACGATCAGTTAGACAGTAAGTACGTCAAAATCGGATTTTTCTATATTTTATTAGAAAGGTTTGAAGTTTTGAACTAGTTTTGACCTACGGTTGACCAAAAAGTTGACTTTTTGAAATATTACAGATTTCTGGAGTTTAACATTTTTAACAAATATTAGGCCTTATTATGAGTTGAATGCAATTGAGTTTGTTCAATTTGGATTTTTCTTGAATTAGTTATGAATGTTTGAAATTTGAGGTATTTAATGAATTTCCAAAATTGTTTAATTAGAGACCCCTTTTGGGATTATGCTCCAAATGAGATCCCAACTCCTTGAAATTAGCTCCAAAGGTCAGAAATGATCTAAGGAGAGATTCACAAGTGTTTGGGAAATTTTTGGAATTTTTTTAATAATTATTAATTAATTATATTAATTAAATATTTGATTTCCATTAAAATTAAATTAAGGTTCAATTTGTTGTCAAATCAAGGGGCTTTTAATTTTCATTGGTTAAGGGTTCAAATCTAGAGGGTTTCCTCCAGAGACATGTCCCATCAGTATGCAACTGACAGACTTTGAATCGGAGGTCATTTGATTGGGTTTCAAAGTGTTTGAAATTTCAATGGAAATGACCTTTAGGACAAAACCTTTGGACCTTAGATTTGGCTTGATTGACCTAAGATCTAGGTTGATCCTAAGGTCTGAATAGATCTTAAAGTTAGGAATCTAGAAGGATCCTAGAGCCTAAGAAATTCCTAGAACTTAGAGTCTAGAAGAAGTTTAGGATCTAGAGTAGCTCCTAAGGTCTAAGCTCTAGAAGAATCCTAGCATAGATCCTAAGGTCTGAATTCTAGGAGGATCCTAGAATTTAAATTAATTTGAAAATTAAATTAATTTAGGATCAAGAGTAGTCCAAATGATCTCATATAAAAATGAGGTCAACAGCTATCAAATCCTGAATCTGACCTGCTGACAACTGTACTAGCTGACTCTAGACTGGAGTAGTGTAAGTAGGCACTATGGGTGGTGTTAGGACTGCTCTCTAGACCCTTTCCACTCCTACTGGTTCTAGTGCAATTAATGGAACAACTAGCTAGTCCCTAGACGTAGTAGGAGTGGCTACGCCCATCATCTAGGGTATTTCCCCCAAGGCTGTCAACTGTGTAGTCATCGATGCCATGGCTTTGGCCATCTCTTCCATTTGTTCTTGGAGGTGCAGAACTGTAGCAACTTAATCCACTGACTTGGGAGATCCACCCACCTTGGGTTCTCCCTGCTCATCATCCTCAGGCTCCCTCTGCTCATCTGAGTGACCTCATCGAGTAACCACACAAACTCTGTGTATCGATATATCCTCTCCTCCTCGGAGAAGGCTCAGTAGAGTACCTTTATATAAGGCTCAATGGGGAAGTGATCCTATGGGTGTCAAGAACTGACTGAGTCTCTATCCGAACTGGTGAATTATCAAGAGGGACTACCTTATCCATATATACTGTCGTATCACACACTATCAGAACTGCTGCTGACTCAGGGGAAGCCACTGTCTCTAATTATCCAACTGTGTCTACTATCTAAACTTTCTTAACTGGTGGTGCTATCTCAACTGACTGTATTGTCTCGACAAGGGTGTCTGCTTGTCGACGTCTCCAAACCCACCTACTGAAGTGGGTCTCCATACGGGTAACTGACTACTAAGGGGCTACCACAACTAAATTGATCTGGGGCCGGGCAGGCTCCAGCTGTTATCTCTGTCTGTGACAACGAGGGCATTATCCAATAATAAGAGTAACTTTCGGCGGTCTATTGACCAGAGCTGTGTCAACTGACTACAGAGGTAGCTGTCCTCTCTGCCACCTATACCTCTATCTCGTAGTCTATCTCTGCAACTGAAGAGTAGCCTGAAAATCTGTCAGAGTAACCTCACTCTACTGACAGGCCCTCTACCACGTGCTAGGCGGATGATGCTCCAAATTCTCTAAGAGAGGGCTCGAGCAGCAGCGTCCCTAGGGGCCCTAGCATGGGGTAGAGTAGTGGTGATAGGAGGAGCCGCCGCAATGCGAGCAACATCCTCCTCATCCCCACTATATGTCAGTGGAGAGAAGCATCCTCCCTAGATCACCTCTATCTCAGGTGCTACTACTATCTATTGGGTCAATGTAATAATAGCTAGTCATGGCCTCCGCTGCATGGGAGCCACTCTCCTCTAAACGAGCTCCTAGCGAGCTATCATGGCTGCCATCTACTATCTCTCTGCCTTGAATGTAGCTAAATGAAGTCTCTAATTTCTATTCCTCTTGGCCCTTCTCCCAAGGCCAAAGGTGGAGGATGAAAGAACATCTGAACCCACTGCCTGGGTGGCAGGGGTTGGGGTCTACCCGACCGACTCAGGGTGAGAGAGCCAAGCAAAAATAGAAACTCGATGAGAATAAGGTGAAGGAATCTCGATCTAGGCACTCCTCTTCCTAGTGGAAGTGGGAGGGGGAACCCAAACTTGAGGTACCTTCGTCGAAACAATAGGGGTAACAACAGCAGGCTGTCATGTTGGTGTTGAGGGGCCAGAGCAACTTATACAATTAGGAGTGGTGAGCACTAGCTGCCTGACTGTTGGACAAATGGGGAGAATATGGAGTGGTCTAGGCACTGGTCGACTAACCATATGGCACACTAGTTGTGCAAGGAATGTGAACGAGATGAGCAGGTGCCCAGGCTATCTGCCGAGCAACTGGACGTTCAAAGGGACTAATGGCTGCACTTCCTCTCCTCTGTGGATGAGAGAATGCATCAGCCTCAACATGGGTGGGTCCGCCAAGGGTGAGGAACGCCGAGTCAATGAAGGAACCAAAAGTGATCCCTCCAATAGGAGGACTAACCAATAGGGAGTTAAGGAGGGTCACCTGTGCGTCTGAGCTGAAGCTAAAAGTCACAAAAGGAATGAAAGGAGTCATGGCACTGCTGCCAAGAAAAGAACATAATAATTGAAATGAGTTAGTAAGGATTGAAATCATAAGACAGGAGTAGGATAGATAAGGGATAGAATAGCCTGCAAGGTTGGAAAGAAGTAGGATAGGAAAAACCCCTAGTTAAGAGGAAAGAATCCTAATAAAGAAAAGACTATAACTAAGAGTGTGATGGACCTAATCTAAGGAGTATCAATCCCAGAGTACACACAAGAAAAGATAATATATAATCCAAAGATGAAGAGAGAAACTTATCTCACCGTGGTCGCTAGAAACCTGTGGAAGGGAGAAGGATCCTAGGGGAACTCTTACACGAGAAATCTCAAGATGAGAGCGCCTAGGGAGGGAGTAAAATCAAAAAGTCCCCTTTCGAAACTCTAAAAAGGGTATTTAAAGGCTAGGTCTTGAAATCAACGGCCAATATTGAATCCAAAGCCTATTAGAAGGGAAATTAACTCAGATTGGTCATGGTTTTTGAATTCAAAGCCTTTATGGAGGAGTTAAATGCATTAGAAGGTGTTTAATGGGCTTAAATGGCTCAAATTAACCCATTAAGACTTGGGTTGCCAAGTCAAGGGTTGACCTAGTTAACCCAGTCAATTGGGTCAAAGGGAGTGGGGGATCGAGCCATGGGAAGGTTTAAATTGGATTGAATTAAATTTAGGCTCAAAAGGGTCAAATGGGTTGACCTAGTCAACTAAGTTGACCCAGGGCATAGGTTTGGGCCCAATGGGTTAGGTCTGATCCATTGAGTCCAGTGGATGGGAGAGACTGAGCCAAGAAGCTCTGAAATTCATTTGAAACCAAGTAGAAGTGATTTGGGTCAATCTGGGTCAACCCTGATTGACTTGGTCAATTAGGTTTACCCAGGACTTAGGTCTAGGCTCATCAGATTTAGTTTGATCCACTTAATTTGATAGGATGGATCTTGGGTCTTAGCTTGGTCAATTTGACCAAGTCAACCCCTTGGTCCAAGGGTTTGGCAAAATCGAGGTCAACACATCTCAAGACAACTCTTTAGAATACTATTAATTTAAGTGGGGACTAGATTTTTCAAATTTATAAAGGTTTGATCAAAGATTTGAGTTCAAAAAATCTAAAGATTGATTTAGTTTCAGCTTGATATTTATAATTCATTTAAGATTCGAATAACCATTCCAGAGAGTATATTTAGATAAATGTTTATATAATTTAGACTTATATCTGTCTTGAGTGGGCTACCAACTAACATCCTAAAAGTAATAAATCACCTTATACTAAAAAATAGGATAGCTTTATATTTAAGGAATCAAGGATTTTTAGTTTAGAATTTAATTATGACTCTTTAATATTGTAAACACAGCTATCTAATGTAACCTTGCTCAATGATATCATGAACTCTATATATTACTTTTAGTTAACTCTAAACTTCTAAGATTTTCTAAGTCTAAATTTTTTTAAAAAAAATCTAGCAGTATAATGACCCTAACCCATAGGAAAACTACTATAACTCTGACTCTTAGGCTCCTTATTTCTTACTATTAGCTTATGTGCTAGGCTAGTGTACATTACAGAAATTTAAAATGCATGTATGCATACATGCAAGGGTAAAGGAGTTTGTGTATACAATGACACTATCATATCATCCTAAAATTAGCATACATATTTCTATAAAGTTTGAAACATGCACATCAAAAGAAACCTATGAAAAGGCTACCCTCTAATATAATTAATACCACACATATGAATGCAATGCATGTAGTATGAAGTAGTATATAAAAGAATAGTATATAAATATAACTTTTATTCATTTATTTTTAATGTAGAGTATAAATTAGGGTTTAATAAAAAGTAAAGGTGGTTAAGCTCCACCGCAACAGCCTTGTATTTCTACTTCTATATAATATATATATTTAAATATGATTGCTTACTTTTTAGTCATTATTATCAGGCTCCAAGATCTTCTTTAAGATTCTAAAAGATGATGATCTTCAAAGGAAGAAGATTCATTTCCTTTTGGGACTTTTATATATATAAGCAATAATCTTTAATCTTTTAATCTTTATAACTCTTGACAATATACAACTCGATCTAGAATTATATAAGAGTCTAGAACTTTCTATTTGTATTTACTCATTTACATTTACATTAGATCCTAGGTCTATTTTACTTTATATAGGAAAATAAAAGAGTGATGTATATATCGAATATAAAAGCATGCAGGTGTATAGAACCTAATTCATATAGCGCAGCCTAGAAGAGTCTAAGGTGCACCAAAAAAATATAATCATGATATCTAGAGTGTAGGAAAGTAAGTAAACAAGCACAAGATACACTCTAAGCAAGGCATTCACATCATAACAAATAACATCACTGACCTAGCCTAGGCTAGCTAGAGTTATTAGCCTTATTAAACCATCAAATGTGTGTGCAACAAGCTATGTTGTTTTAGATGTGTCCTAAGTATATTATTATTTAATGTTATATAATATTTTATTTTAATTTTTTTAAAAGTTTAAACTAGATTTATTTCAATTTAAATTTTAGCATTTTTCAATTTAAGATTTATTTTAAAGAATATATTTTAGGTGTTCAATTATTTAATTTTGTTTTAAAAAGCATAACACTCAACAACCCTCAATTGCAATGAGTCATTGATTAACAAGTCGGGCTTATATTTATAATAAATTTAATCTCCCATAAGGGATCAAATCCAATGCATAGAGTCCTTCATTTTATTTAGGTGTTTTAATAATTTAGGTTTTAAATAATATTGTCAATTGATCACTTTAAGAACTTAAAGTTAATAATTGAAAGATCCTAGGGTCATAATTTTAATGCATTGGATTCCTTCTAAGGGATCAAATTAATTACATAAAATATTTTGGTTTTATTTATATTCTTTATTTAAATTATTATATTATATTTTAATTATTTAATTTAAGCTGTATGTTTAGTTTATGAATTTTAAATCAATTTTTTTTTTACTATTTGTTGTCTCATCTTTATTTAATTTTGAATTTTTAGGATTTAAAATAAATTATTATTACTATTTAATATCCTTTATCAATTAAGTTGACTAAACTTTGACAATTATTTTTACTTAAGATTTAAGTGGCTTCTGGTTTTTAATAAATTCTAAATTTAATATGGAGTTGAATGTAATTTAGTTTTTATTTCTTATTTTTATAAAAGCATCTCATTTATTTGAAATAAAAATTCAAGTAATTAGGAAAAAAATGAAAAATAATTAGGAAAAAAATGTAAGTAATTAGGCTATTTCGATTTTTAGTCCAAATTAATTTCAAACCACTTTAAATCATCATAATTTAATAATATATATATATTTTTTAACTATTTTGTTTATTTCTTTATTGAGTTTTTTTTTAATTCTAAGTTTATTTTTATTTTTTATTTTTTAGATTAGGCTTTTATTTTTCATTGAAAAATATATTAAATTTTTAAATGTCTAGATTTATTTTATATTTTTTTTAATTTTATGTTAATTATGCAATGTAAATTAATGTTCATTAATTGAAAGATCAAATGAACTCCAAATTACTTTAAATTTAAACCATAGGTTGTTTAAAGCCCAAGGTTCAAACCCAAGAAATTTGAAGCCATCGAGATCTCCCTAAGATTTGAAATCAATCACTAAAGGCAATTATATATATATATACTTGAAAATTACATTTTCTACTGGCCTTCCCATGCCTTCTAAAGTCTGACATTGAAGATTGTGATTGTTTATCGATATCGAAGTTCATGTTACAATCAATTTTTGTTCTTATACTTCTCACATGGGGCTTGAAGTTGTATGAGCAGAAGTGGATGGTTACTTGAGCTAAATATGCTTCACATATAGATCCCTCTAGAGTATTTTATTCTTTATATATTTTTTAACTTGTTCAAATATCTATTTAAACATGATAATAATGTGATAGGATTAGAAATATTAAAGGCATAGTGTATTAAATAAGCATCTTACCTCTCAAAGGGATACATCTAATAATATTGTAATGGTCCTCCATCTCTGCTCACATAAGGTAAATAGATTGGAAGATGTTCCATATAATCTAAGAATCTAGGGGAAAATATTTTTTCTAGCTTACATAGGATGATTTATATGTTTTTCTCATTTCTCCATAAAGCATATTCGCTTTGTTTAGATGAACATTAGTATTTGAAGAGTAAGGAGTGAAATCATCAGCACATAATACCTGGCTAGCGATGTTTTTTCTACGTTAATATAACTAGCCAACAAGAGTAAGGTTAAGTTGTCTGACTGTATGGAGTGAAATCATCAGCACATAATACCAATCATATATTACGTGGATTGGTAAGGAATGAAGCATGTGTCCAATCAAAGTGTTTCTATGCTACAGCGTATCTCTCTCTTCCCAATCTATTGCAATCTCTCTCACTTTATCTTCATTTTCTCTTTTTCACATGCTCACGCACTCTCTCTCTCTCTCTCTCTCTCTCTCTCTCTCTCTCTCTCTCTTGAAAGCTCGCTCTCTTACTACATCTAAACAAACTTACAGTCAAATTAAATGTCTTAAAGGCACAAACTCATAAGTATCAAAATTGATCCTTTAATGTCTATTAAAAAATTTCTTAAACAAATCCTAAATTAAACCCTAAGAAATTTAATAGTGTATCAAAATAAATGAACATAAAGTTCTTTATACATGAAACCCTAAATCCAAAAACTAGATCTATGAATTTATACAATATTGAGTAAAAAAACTCTCTAAAATTGATTAAAAAAAATTTCCTGATAGTTCAAATTGCACAAAAAGAAAATGAGTGAAGAGAACTAGTTTTACCTCAAAAATCTTGAAGAAATGGAGAGAAAAAAGACAAAAATGACCTGGATCAATGGTTGGGAGCGGAGCAAACGTCGGCTTTAACTTTGGACATAAATGCGTGGAAATGAGGAAGAGGGACAAGTTGGGGAGAAATAGAGCATTTTTTAGCATATTTTCTAGCAGAAATTTTACTAAAAAAATTCGCTTAAAATTGACGGGGGAATCCGACGGAAAATATAATGGGACACCAACATAATAACATCAGAAAAAACTGACGGTTATTATGCCAGCAATGCCACCGTAATCCAGCGGTTTTGATCTGATGTTATCACGTGATTTTCCTATTCTCTCTCTCTCTCTTTCTCTCATTATATATATATATATATATATATATATATATATATACACCCATATAGAAGAATATATGTATGGTACCAACCTATTCCTTAATATGATAGTGATGTGACAATGTATGGATAGATTTGGTAGATTTTTAAGAATGATTGGATTTAGAATCACATCCATAAAGCTGAAGGTATCACATGGGAGGATTGGGTAGGGTGAGGTAGGGTGGGGTGTTACCCTTTTATTTATATATATATATATGACCAACTAACTCAACCTAATTATCCCAAGCATGTTCTAATAAGCCGCCACCACCACCATATTGTGCAACTTAATTGGCACATGCCACTCAGATTTTCTATAATATTATTAACTTGTCAAAAAAAAAAAAAAGGTCTTATCTTGTAGTCACATTTATTTACCTTTTTTATCCTTGGATTTTTCTCCTAATTAATGTTTGATTTTCCTTTTGCCTTTTTCCTTAAAGTGATTATTATTCTCATGGCAGCTTTATTATTGCATCATCCATCATGTGGAAAATCAGAGCTCAAGAAAGCCACATGCCATTCATTTGTTTTTCAACCTTAATAATTTGAAAATAAACAAACAAATAAGTAAGATCATTGAAGATTCTGTATTGATGTACTTAACTTATTATAATTCATTGATTGCGAGTTGGAGTTGGTTTTTATTCCTTTTTGACAGATCAGATTAATTTCGTCCACAGATTTTTTATTTTAATATTTTTATCATTGGAAATTTAACGAATTTTAGGTGTTTTCTAAGTTTCCGATATTTTTTTTTTCCATAACAAATAGTAAGTTTTAAGCTTGGGCCACATGAAAAAACAAATGAAGTGCATAACCAGCAGACCTAATCTCAAGTAATAAATAAAGACTCAAAATAATTTTATGCAACGCAAATCAAATAAATAAAAAGGATTATTTCTAAATTATTTAGATATGTTTAGTTCAATAACATGAAAGTATGATACAGATCTAATTATTTGTTTAATCATCGGTCATGATAGAAAAATTAAATATAAAATGCATTTATTAATAATTATATAACACAAAATATTAATATGCTCATTCAAAATTTAAAAAAAAAAAACAAATTAGAATTATATAATCAAAATGGAACTAGATTATCTATTTTGAAATGTGTTTACATTTTTATTATAATGTTATTTCTTTATTATTTATGATGAGATATTTCAATAAGCTTTTCAATAAAGATTATAAGAATATGATTGAATTTTAGTGACCTTAGCATCCAAATGAAAATAGATATTTTTATTTTATCGTCATATTAGTAAAATTGAAGTTATAGAGGCTTTAAAGAAAATGAAGTGCGGAAAAATAGTTGGACGTGATGATATCTAGGAGAAGAAGGAATTTTTTGCTTAGTAAATTTTTTCATATTATTTTGAAGACTTAAAAAATGTTAGATAAGTGGAGAATGAATGTGTCGGTTTCGATTTTTAAGAATAAAGATGATGCACAAGAGTATGCAAATCATAGAGGAATTAAATTAATGTGTCATACATAACACTATGGGAGAGAGAAATTGAGTATAGGTTACGACGTGAAACTAATGTTTCTCAAAATAAGTTTGGATTCATGTCGGGTAGGTCTACTATAGAAGAAATAGATTTATTAAGAGATTTCATGGAGAAATATAGAGAGAGTGAGGAGGATCTAAATATGATATTTATTCATTTGGAGAAAACATATAATACAGCTTCAAGAGAACTGCTCTGGAGAGTTCTTGGAAAAAAAAAAAATAGAAATATATATATGCAAGTGTTGTTACTTGTGTTCAAACATAAGGTGGTTTGACCAAGTATTTTCATATTTCAGTTGGATTACATAAAGGATCATCCTTAAGCCAATATCTTTTTGCTTTAGTCATGGATGTTCTTATTAGACATTTGCAAGAGGATTTTTTGCTGATGATATTCTTCTTGTTGATGATACTAAAGAGGCAGTTGAAGAAAATCTTTAATTATGGAGGTCAACCTTAGAGTCTAACAGATGTCGTTCGATTATATTTAAAATCGAATATATTAAATATAATTTTAGTAGTAATAGATCTAGTTGTGAGATTGCGACTTCCGACAATCAAGTCATTAAAAGCATATCACGTTTTAGATATATTAGCTCTAATGTTCAATGTGATTATGAAATAGATGTGGAAATTATTATTAGAATTCAAGTAGGATGGTTGAAGTGAAGGAATGCATCGAGCTTCTTGTGTGGTGGATAATTAAGTAAAGTGTTGTAGAGATGAGCATGCTTAGGTGGATGAGTGGATTTATACTTAGAGATAGCATGTGAAATGAGTATATACACAAAAAGGTTGGAGTAGCTCAGTGGCAAATAAGATTAGAAAGAGTAGCCTTAGAGAAATGTAGAGTTAGACCTAAAAAGACTTGCATAGAAAGTATTATAAATGACCTTTTTTATATGATATAAACTCATAATATGGCACAATGAAGAAAAAAAGTATTCATGTAGCTGACCCCACGTAGTAGGATAAAAGGTTGTTGTTGTTGTTGTTGTTGTTGTAATTTTAGTATTTAAAAATAAAGTGATCCTAATCACCCCTAAATAAAAACTCTTTCTTATGCTCTACTTAATTCGGCTATTTAATGAAGAAATTAAACATTGAAGAGATATTGCGTTGAAGCTTCAAGGATGATGTACGTGGTTCAATCTTATGTCACATTTAATAGATCATGTTCAAAGTACCTTGATATTCGGCAAAGAAGTGCGTTGAAGCTTCAAGTTTATAAAAAATAAATAAAGTGCCCAACTGCACAATTCAGTGTTCTTAGATTCTTCATATATTTTCTTGATTTATGGAAAGCATCTCTCCACATGCAAATTCAAAACTTTGCTCCCATCATTTCATTTAATAAAACATTTTTCAACAAAGCTCGTCGCATATTTCATAAATTTTATTATGTTATAAAAATCATAAACTCTGGGGTTCAATAACAATAGAAGATAATAACATAATAATAATAATAATAATCATAATAAAAATAACATTAAGCTTACTTGAGATTCTTTTCCATTACGCAAACTCCCCATCAAATAATACCTTGTCTCCATAAACATGTGATGCATTCCAATCATAAGTTTTGATTTTTCAATGTATCAATTATTTAATTTGCATTTATTTCAATTAATTAAATAAATATTTTGAGAAAGATATGACAACTCTCTGAATTCAGTAGCAGAGGGGATGTGAGGATGCATGTGATTTTGTTCAAAGGATTGAGACATTTTACCCTTTATTTATTTATCTAATTTAAAATCTTATTCTTGTTTTATTATAGATAGGGCTGTAAATTTAATTCAAAAATCGAAGATGTAGTTACCATATTAAATATAATGAGTCATATTTAGCTTGAATTGGGCTAATTTGTAATCAAATTTGATTCAACTCCAATCCTTTTCCATTATGCAAACTCCCCATCAAATAATACCTTGTCTCATTCACCTTTTTTTTTTCTTAAATGATGTATGTGGATTACCATCATTCCCTAATCGTTTTAGGGAAATCTTTGAAGTGTGGATAACTACCTCCAAAATTTTGGCTGACTTCTTTAACATATGTGCATGAGACCTCCCTACCTTAGTAGATAGTCCCACTTTGAACAAATGCTCATAATCTACATATTTATTCAAATAATGTACCTCATAGTGAAAGGTGTCTACATCATGAAGGTTGAGCATCTTTAGTATATCTTCTACTTCGGGGAATGGATAAATCCTTCAATTTTTTTCATTTTTCTAATAGATTTCAATCATACTACATGAAGAAGAATCCACTAATCAAGTTCTTTGACAAGTCTTAAGAGCGAATATCCAGCTATTTGGATCTGAAAGTGATACGATCATGCGTATCACAAGTAAGTCCACTCATCCGAGAAAGATACTTTAGGGACAACACCGCACTACAATCTCTAAAAAAATATGATTAATCATACTATAATTGATATGGCTCTATAAAGAAATTGGGACAAACTCACTCCATATGTACCTGAAATATCAATCAACTCCGGGGAAGGTGGAATTCATAGCCTTGCTCGAGAACTAAACTCATACACAGTTAAACATTATAGAGGATGAGAATATGCATGATATGACTTTTCAGGCGCTTTCATCACAAGATTATTGGGGAAATGAAACTTCTTCCTGAAAATGATCAAGGAGTCACTGGTTATGGTGGAGGTAACATCGTCAGCCTTAGCAACCTTTTGAGATTCTTTTAGGCCTTCATTTTGTGCAACAGGATGATCACCTTTAGATAAGAAAATTTTGGTGAAGGCATAATCACCCATTTGAGCTTCTATACTAAAGAGTGGCTTTGCATTTGGATAATGCATGCCACCTATTAAAAAACAATAAAAAAAAAAACCTCTAGAGTAAGAAGAAAATGGGAAAAAATGAGAGGGGAAGGATGAGTACTCTAACTTCTACACAAGAGATGGGCATTTGTACTTGATAGGGGATGTCACCTATTAAAAACAATGAAATGCCTTAACAGTAAAAAAGTTAGAGGGAGAAAGAGAATATGTGCATTTTCCCCCTGCCTCAGGGGGTATTTATATGAGCAAATGGGGGGTGGGGGAAGAGGCTTCCAAAAAAAGTTTAATTTAAAAAAAATTTTGTAATATTTTTTGGAATTTTTTTATTATTTTTCAAATAATATATATATATATAATTTTTCCATTATATTAAAAAAAATTACGTAGTCGCGGCAAGCAGGAGCGATGGCAAAATGACGCATGCCATACCACGTGGCCAGGTGCCGGCAACCACGGGCGGGCCCGATGTATGGGAAGCCGGGCACCACTGGCAGTCAAGCAAGCACACTGGCGCATGGGCAGTCGGGCAGGTGTGTAGCAAAGAAGCATGCACACCGGTGGTCATTTTTGGCGACTATTTTGGTTCAATCAATTTTTGAGCCCAATTTTTGGCCCGGGCAAGCCGATTAGAACATTTTTATGGTCCGTGGGATCATTTTTTGACATCCTAGACTCAATTTTGATACTTTTCAAGTCAATTGGGAGCTCTACGCCCAAAATTGGATTATTCCGGGATTTCAAATTATAACAAAAATTTTCTAAAAGCTGTAATACATATTTTCAGACTTTTGGAGCTTCGACGTCCGAAAATAGCGCTCCAAAAGTCCAAAAATAGGGGATCAACTAATATATCATCAAAACATTATCATGATCGGGCACAAATCTCAAGGCAAAATTAAGTTAAAAGCTTCCAAAATTAAATATGGGGTCATTCAAACTCTAATTTCAACAAACTTATAGTCGAACTAAATGTCTTAAAAATCTGAACCCAACGATACTAAATTGGACTCAATTCGAGCCCAATGGGTCAAAATTGAAGACCATAAGCCCCTTTAGAAAGTTCAAACATAAATTGAATGACCAAACTATTTTCAAATGTGATATGCTTTATAGTTGACTTGAGCAACTTGACAAGGCGAATCCAACAAGCCCAAGATCGTTGAATTTTGATATCATTAAGACATTCAAATGCTAAGTAAACGGTCCACGATCAAGGGGATCAATATCAGCCGTCCATTCAAACCACTCCCAACATATCCTTGATCTCCCTCCTATTCACTATTCATGTCACTCTAAGGGGTTGTTTGGCAACAAGTGGGATTTAATAAATCCTGTAAATCAGGATTTAGGAAATCTGAAATGTGTTAAATCCTAAAAACTGTTTGGTATGTTAAATGTTAAATCTTGTTAAATCCTGAGAAACTATTTGGTAACATATATCAAGATTTATGGCGGATAGAGATTTAAGTTTAAAGGAGATATTTATGAAATTAAGATCATTGCATAGAACATAATAAAATCAATTTTAGGTCATATAAAATGACCAAAAATTCAATAAAAAGTTAATTACAAACTAACATGGAGCAAAATGAGAGTTGAAATATTAAATAAGCTAATTATATTAATATTTAATTACTAATTATATCATTAATTAATCAATTAAGTTAAATTAGATAATTAATTTATGCACTAATTTTACTATTATTTATTTAATTAATTAACTTAATTATTATTTGTTTAAATTATATAAATTAAGTTAATCGATAATAACTTTGAGGCGTTTAATTTTAAAGGAGATATTTATGAAATTAAGATTATTGCATAAAACATAATAAAACCAATTTTAGGTCATATAAAATGATCAAAAATTCAATACAAAGATAATTACAAACTAACATGGACCAAAATGAGAGTTTAAATATTAAATAACTATTATATTAATATTTAATTACTAATTATATAATTAATCAATCAATTAAGTTAAATTAGATAATAAATTTATGCACTAATTCTACTATTAATTATTTAATTAAATAACTTAATTATTATTTGTTTAAATTATATAAATTAAGTTAATCGATAATAACTTTGAGGCGTCTATGTTTGTATTTCATCTTTTCTTTTCGTCATTGTTGTTCGGCTTCGTTGATTCGCAGGAGGTGTACAGATTGCGCGCGTCGCTACTTCGGTTCCTTCATGGCTATTCGACTTCGCTCCTTCGGCTTCATTGATTCGCAGGAGGTGTACAGATTGCGCGCGTCGCTACTTCAATTCCTTTGTAGCTGTTCGACTTCGCTCCTTCGACGACTTTCCCTTCTTGTCGGATCGGAAGCAAGAAAAGGAGCTCGCTGGCTGTGAAGTTAACTTTCTCCCTTTCGCGCGCTTCTAATGTTAAATCCCGTTAAATCCACCGAACCAAGGGATTTAGTAAATCCGGGATTTAAGCCGTAAATCTGTAAATCTGGGATTTACGGAATCCCGGGATTTAACGCACGCACAAAAACCGTTTGGCTGGATTTAGCGTAAATCCGACTTAAATCCCACGATAAATCTGATACCAAACAGCCCCTAAAAAAACTATAAATAGACCCTTCATTCATTATGGAAAGGAAACCAAACAAGGAAGATAAGTAAGATAGAGAAACTATAGTTCTCTTGCCACCAAACTCCTTCTCGACAGCCGTCGGACCACTGACCGTCGTCGGACTTCTATGCAGATACTGACTGACGTCAAACTTCTGCCCGGCCATTGATTGACGCTAGACTTCTGCCCGGCCATTGATTGACACCAGACTTATGCCCTGCCATTGACTAACACCGAACTTTCGCCTGGTCACTGATTGATGCTGGACTTCTTCCCGGCCTTAGACTGACGCCTAACTAAATGACGCCAGACTTCCGCTCGATCACCATATGACGCGGGACTTCCATCTGGCTGCTAACTGGCGCTGGACTTTCATATGGCTGCTAACTAATGCCAAATTTCCATTCAATCCCCGTTCGTCACTATATTTCAACTCGATGGTTGACTGTTGTAATATAATTATCATCAATTTCAAGGACAAATCAGTCATTTGTTATATATTTAAACACTTGTGAAATCATTTCAATTGGATGTTGTCCTGATATTTTTTTTCCTTTCGGGATTTTTCACCTAAAAAATCTTGTGTTTTAAATTTACTATTTATGTGTTGGATATCCGTACAATATTAAGACGAAAAATTCTAATTCTATTGCCACGAATATTCTAGCTTGCAACAAAAATATATCAAAATTAACCGGTCATATTTGCCTCAAATCAATCTAAAACTATCATCAAAATTGGACAGAAAATAAAACCATTAAAAAGTTTGATCAATTTTTACTCAAATTAAAGTTAATCAATTGTGTTCAACTCAAATCGAGCTAGAACATAATCAAATTTAACTTGACTCGTTTGAATTGAATCAACCTTGAATTTAGATAAAATCAGCTCTTGATTAATTTCTAATGATTTTCTGGATTACATGTGGAGCTGTATAAGCCCCTACAAGAAAAATTGAGTTTAATCCAGCTCTATTATGGGATAGACAACTATCAAATTGGATGAAAATGAAAAAGAAAGAAACCAAAAATAAATTTATATATAAAGTTATTTATCAATGTGGCTGAATCATAGGTGAAGTGGCCTATAGTGGTCTTTGTCTTCAATGAAGAATGAAGAGGTTAAGAGATAAAAATCATTCAAGAAAAATATTACGTGTAAATATGAAGAGCATATTTATAAATTGAATGTTTTAATCTTCTGATATGTTCTGGCGAGAGATCTAAGGATTACCACAGAGCAGGATGATAACATAAGATACCGTTCTTCATGAGCGAGAAAATATGGAGCATAGACAAAAATATGTCGTCATCGTCATTAAATAATAAAAATGTCGACATAAATGTTGGACTTGGTGAAAAAAATTAAGAAAATATTATATTAAAATAAATATATAATAGCCACGACACATTTTTCGTTCAAAAGATAAAGGAATTATGTTACCTAATTCATGCAATTTTATAAATTTTAGAGTTTAGAGGTTCGAGTAATTGACCTTCAAATTTATGTAACAAACCTTGGTTCGCTTTGGATAGAAAAAATATCCCAAAAGAAAAAAATTGGAATGGCAATATTCTCAGAACTTTATAAAAAAAAAATTATCTTTCAAAATCTGCGTTTGAAAAAACATACTTAAGCAGTTTTACCATGCAATAGTAATTTTTTGAGTAAGACTTCAGTTGAGATGACTTTTTTATTATTTTATAAAATAAGCTCTTGTTTTGTATAAGCTTTGGAATTCCGAGATGCAAAATCTGCTACAGGTTTAGTAAAATTCAGTCCGTTGCAGCAAAATATGCTACAGGTTTAGTAAAATTCAGTCCGTTGCGGCAAAATCTGCCACAGGTGTTTACTTCTCCATTGCAGCAAAATTCGGATTTTGTTTAATGCAGAAAAGTCATGCAGCAAAATTCATTGTAAAATTCCTTACATCAAAATCTGTTACAGCAAAATCCCTTACATCGAACTTGAAACATAGATTGTGGGAAAGGAGTCTAGAGAGAGAAGCTGCAGGCGTCTAGAGAGAGAATCTTCGCGGGTTTTGCGAATTTGATTTTCTTCTTCTCTTTCTTCGTTATTCTTACGAATTCTTCATACAAGATTTTGTCCGGAGTGGAGACGATTGAGGTTTTCGGGTCTGGACTTTTGCCCAGGCTTTTCTGGTAGTTCTCTGGTTCTCTGATTTTCTGTTTTCTTGCTATTTTTTGGTTTCGGGGTTTATGAGGTTTGTGGAATGGTTCGATTGGCTATTCCCTGGCTTCTCCTCATAATATCTGTACCAAGGCGAAATCTGGTCGGACTTTATCTTTGAAAAATAAGTCAAATGTGGTTACTTGTCCTGTAACCTATGATTTTGATCTTCTTGGAGAGAAATCGGACATTCCTGTCTTGGCAAATCAAATTTCTGAAGATCCTATTGTGGAGGATGTTATCAATTCAAGGCTTGTTTGCTGTCCGGAGGATTATAGATTGGACTGGCATGATGTTATGGCGGATTTTGTTGTTCAGGAAGGTTTAACCGGGTGGAGGTCTGACTCTGTTGTCCATAATTTTGAGCAAGTGTCTTCGTATAAGCCGAAGTCTGTAATAAATCATCCAAGC
Source organism: Dendrobium officinale (assembly GCA_019514585.1). Lineage (NCBI taxonomy): Eukaryota > Viridiplantae > Streptophyta > Magnoliopsida > Asparagales > Orchidaceae > Dendrobium > Dendrobium officinale. The sequence continues at coordinate 261,564 of CM033698.1, read as the reverse complement.
AGCTCTGTTCCAGGTAGCAGTGTTTTTAAGGGATCTTTTGCTGAGATTGTGGGAACATCTTTGAAGAATAGGTTCTCCCCTGTTTCTTTAGAAGAGGTGAAGGAGTTTTCTGATGATGGTTTTACGATGAAGCCAGCTCAGGAGGAGATGATGCTTAATATGAAGCGGATAGAGAATGCTCTGGTGGGAAAAATTTTGGGGAAGAAACTTTCTTATTCGTTCATTTCCGCGGAGTTGAAAAAGAAGTGGAATAGATTTGGTGAATTTAAGTTCATTCTTGTTGGCACAGATTCCTTCATTTGCATTTTCCAATCTTATGTGGCCAGGGATTCTGTTTTGAATGGAGGACCATGGCATATTGCAGGTAGATTGATTGGTCTAAATATTTGGACCCCTACTTTTGATCCAAATTCTATGGATGGTCTTTATACTCCTGTTTGGGTTAGATTACCTAATCTGCCTTTGTTATATTGGGATAACAAAAATATTACTAGGATTGCCTCTTTGATGGGGAAACCGGTATTGCTGGATAATTTTACAAATTCTTGGGGCAATAGCAGTTATGCCAGAGTTTGTATTTGTTTGGATCTTTGCAAACAACTTCCTAAAGGAGTATGGATTTAGGGATTGAATGGAAAATTTTTTCAACCTTGCGAATATGAGGAAATTCCAATTTTATGTTTTGAATGTGGAAAGATTGGACATCTCAAGGAGAAAGCAAGATTTAATTCATCTGGATAAAGTGAAGAATCATCTAGAGCATTCGGAGCAACTGAAGTCTGAGGTTTTTCATGGTTTGGTTGATGCTCATACTGATATGTCTAAAAAGGCAGAAGATGCATCCTGGGTGATTGTTAAAAGAAAGAAAAGACCTTTTGTCAAAAGGAACGTTTCAGAATTAGAGGGGTCTAAAATACCTGTGGTTAAAAATATGGTTCAGAAATGGAGACTGAAGGGCTCGGTGTTTTCAGTTGGAGAAAGCAGTGGGAAGAAGGATTCAATGCCCAGCAAACTTCGAAATTTCCACTCAGATGTCAACAGAAAACAGAATGGAATTATTTTTAAAGATCCTATTATGGAGCCAATTTCTGAGGAGGTTCGAATTGATGATTCTTTGAAAGGTAAGGAATTTCATGCAGATTGTTTAGAACCTATTTTTGGCAGTGAATCTGAGATAGAGTTGATTAATGATGCTGAATTTGATAAATTAAAAATTGAGAATTGAGGGGGATTGCTTCCCCCTTTATTAAAACAATGAATACCGATATTATCTAGAACTGCCGTGGAGCCAAGAAGAAATCCACGGCAAATTATGTACATCATCTGTTGGATGTACATAAGCCTTCCTTTTTTGCATTGATTGAAACTAAAGTAGATGGTTTGGATAGAAAGGAAGTGAATAAGATCTTTGGGAAACAGTGGGAGTTTCGTTGTCTTGCTTCGAAGGGGAAATCTGGGGGCATTATGATCTTCTAGAATATCAGGTTCTTTTCCTTTCAGTTTATTCAAGAGATGGACCAATGCATCATAGGTATGCTTTCTAATGGAAAGGATCTTTCTTTTTTCCTGTTTACCACGGTTTATGCCAGTACTACCCTTGCTGGAAGGAGACAACTGTGGGAATTTCTTAAGCAGCATTGCAGTAAAGATGTACCTATGATTGTAGGTGGAGATTTTAACTGTGTTCTTGATCAGAAAGATAAGAAAGGTGGTAAACCTATCGTTTTCAATTCCACTGCTCAAGATTTATGGGATTGCATGATAAATTGTGATTTGCAGGAGACAAAATTTGTGGGTCCAAGATATACTTGGACAAATAACAAAGAAGGGACTAGTAAGATATGGGTGAGACATGATAGATTCTTGATCAATTCTTTATCCCTCCAGGTATTGCCAAATGTTGTCACTCATCATCTTGCTAGAGTTGCTTCCGATCATGCACCCATTTTGTTATACTTAAGAGAGAAGTCTGTTAATTTGAAACCAATCATTCGATTTGTGGATACTTGGTTATCATATCATCAATCGTTTAGAATTGTCATTGCCAAGTGGGTTGGTAACTCTGGTGGGTCGGCTGCAGATGTTTTAAATCATAAGTGTAAGAAAACACTTAGAGCTTTGTTCTTCTGGAGTAAGAATAAGCTAAAAGAACTTAATGATGCCAAACTATTGCTGGAAGAGGAAATTTTACAACTTCAGAAACAAGATTGTTGTTATGCTTCAATCGATTCTTGCCAGGATTAATTCTTGGTGGGTTCAAAGAGCAAAGTGTCAATGGATTGAAGAAGGGGATCGGAATTCAAAATTTTTTCAAGCAGCTGCTTCCAGCCAAAGAAATTATAATAGAATTTCTTCATTAATTAGTGAGGAGGGAAAACTTCTAGAGGCAGAAGAGGAGATTACTTCTGAATTGACTAACTTCTTCAAGAAGAAATGGGCTAGTATGGATGTTTCTTTAGATAATTGGCCTTGTCTCCAAAGCCTTCAAGATAACTCTTATATCCAGATGTTACAACGTATGGTTACTAGAGACGAGGTAATCAAAGCTGTTTTCAATCTTTCTTCAAACAAATCTCCGGGTTTGGATGGTATTACCGCTAGTTTCTTTAAAAATTATTGGGATATTGTGGGTATGAATGTTATGGATGCTATTCTGTAATTTTTTTCAGTAGGAAAAATTCATATGGAATGGAAGGATACTCTTGTAGTTCTTATTCCTAAAATTAATAATGCTGATTGTCCTTCTAAATTCAGGCCGATTAGTCTTTGTCAAACTATTTACAAGGTAGTTGCTATTGTTTTGTTAAATAGAATCAAGCCGTTGCTTCCAATCTTAATTGATGAACATCAATCTGCTTTTGTGCCGGGTATATCTATTTCTGGACATTGTTTGACTGCACAAGAAATGATGGAGAAGTTTAGAAGATCTCAATCTAAATGTGGTTTATGTGCAATAAAGATTGACATGGAGCAAGCTTACGATTGCATGAGTTGGGATTCGTTAAGGAAAGTCATGCAGGTACTAAATTTTCCCTCTATATTTAGTAATTGGATTTTACAATGCGTTTCCTATCCACGGTTTTCGATTTCTATTAACGGTAAGAGGACAAATTGGATCCATGGGTATAGGGGATTTAGACAAGGTTGTCCCTTGTCACCGTATCTGTTTATCTTATGTTCTGATTTGCTGTCTAAAGCTATTGATCAGTCTGGAGAAGATAGATTTGGAGTTTCTTTAAGAAAATCTTGTCCGAAAATCATCCATCTTTTATATGCAGATGACATTATTCTTTTTTCTATAGCTAAGGCTTGTCATCTTAAAAAAATTAAGGAAGTAATCAGTTCTTATTGCTCATGGACTGGTCAAAAAATTAATTCAGGAAAATCTATGGTTTTGTTTAGTAAAAATACGCATCGCTGGAAGCAATATAACCTATCCAAAACTTTCAATATGAAGAGAGTTATTTCCTTTGAGTATTTGGGGCTGAATTGTTCTCTGTCTCGTGTGAAAGCTTTAGATTTCAGCAAAATCATCTCTAAAGTCATAAATTTGATAGCTGCTTGGCGTTCTAAGCTGTTGTCTTTAGCTGGCAGAATGGAGCTTGTTAGATCTACTCTTTCTACTATTATTAATTACCACTTAGCTCATGCTAAGGTTCCTATTTCGGTTTTGGAGAAAATAGAAAAACTTTGTAGATCTTTTCTATGGAATAATTCTGTTGATCATAAGGGAATGCATTATGTTAGTTGGAAGAAGATTTGTTTGCCTTATGAGCAAGGTGGGTTGGGGATCAATTCCTTTCGCTTATGGAGGGGCCCGTTGAGGGCTCGATTGGCTTGGGATTTTCTTCAAAATCCTACTAAATTACATAATGCTATTTTAAGTGATGCTTATGGGATTTCTCTTGATGGAAATTTTAAAGAACCTGGGAGATCGTGGATGATTCTATAAGAAGGCTGGAATTCTCTTAAAACTGCTATTAGATGGAAACTTGGTAAAGGAACTTCTATCTCTATTCTAAAGGATGTTTGGGTACTTGATAGAAGCTTTTCAAATTGGCCTACTTTTGTTAATATTTCTATTAATGAAGACGATTTGGTGGAGGATCTGATAGAGAATGGTTGTTGGAGAAAAGATCGACTGCTTCAGCTTTTTGGACCAATCCTTATGGAAGAAATTATGGGTATTTGCATTCATCAGGATTGGGAGCGGGATAGGCCGGAGCTGCTCTTCTCTGGCTTGACTTGTTCTGTTACTAAACAGGTTTTTCGGGCCCAATTCAGGTTGGTGGATGATAGATTCAGTTGGCTTAAGGAAGTTAAGTTACAACCGAGAGAGCACCTGTTCTGGTGGAGAGTTATACATGACGCTATTCCTACTCAGGCGTGGTTGTTTCACAAAGGTTTTGAGGTATCAGAACAGTGTATTTGGGGCTGTCAGGCTTTAGAAGATATCCATCATGTTATGTTTCACTGTAAAGCTTCTTTGGAGGTGTTTGAGGCTTTCAAGCGGTGGGGATTTTCTGTAAAAGATGTTTTGGCCAGGTATGTTGACGATGGTACCTGCTGTATTAATTATGAGAAAAGTTTAGAGGAATTTTCTCAAAAAGATGTGCTTTTCCTTAAATCAGTTTATCAAATCTGGTTGAACCGAAATGAAAAAAAGCATGGAAAGCATTGGTCAACACCTTCTGTGGTGGTTGCCAATATTCTGGGAAACTTCTCTATTGCAAATTTTTCATCACTTAAGGAGCAATGGAACACTACTCGGGGTTACCCGATTGATCGTAGCTGGTGTTCCCCCCCTCCTAAGTGGCTGAAGATTAATATTGATGGGGCTTTTATTAAACCTTATCAAGCTGGTATTGGAATCATTGTTCAGAACTGCATGGGAAAAGTTCTGGTTGCTGCTGGGAAACAAGTAAAGCATTGAGATGTTGCCTACATTGAACTTCAAGCTATTAATTTGTTAAAAATAGTACTTAATGAAGATATATTAGGTGCTACGGGCATCATCATTGAAGGAGACAATAAATCAAACATGGAGTGGCTTCATAAGAATGTTCAAATCGGCAAATGGAGGTGCAACTCGTTGGATTTTGATCTCTCTTTTATTAAGGAGTTCAATCATGTAATTTTCAATTTTATGCCTAGGAAGTTTAATAGGGCTGCTGATTTTTGTGCAAAACATGCTCTTTCTTCTTCCTTTATTTGGAGACAAGAGCATGATTTTAATTCTTTTGTTGATTTTGTTAATATCCTTAAGGAGGATGTTTTTAGACCTCCTTCAGGTAGCATTTGTAATTCTGTTTTCATAGTTAATAAATGCCTTTTAATGGCTTTGTTCAAAAAAAATAAAATAATTTTGCATGATAAATTTTTATAAAAAATAGAAACAAAAAAACAATGATAAAAAATTATCCCAAATAAAGCCTAAAATTTTATTTTGTATAACTTTTTTACTACTTTGTAAACCATAAACACTAAGCCCTAAAAATTATCACAAATGAAGTCTAAAATTTTATTTAGTACAACTTTTTTTCTGCTTTATAAAACAGCATTTTAATACAAAAAATTTCAATTCAAAAAATATTTACTAAAAAGTTGCTCTAAAAGCCAATAAGAAAGATGTTCGTTTGTCTGAGGCTTTGTTTGGGACGGCTTTCTTGATGCTTCTTAAAGCAATTTTTTTAGTATCAAAAATTAAAATTTTATGCTAGAAAGCAGCTTTGAAAAGCAGAAAGAAAGCCGTCCCAAACGAAGCCTAAGTATAAAAAGATGCAGACCTTTGATGGATTGAAAAGCATTGAAAGGTTTATTAAAGATCAATGTAAAAGAATTACTGATGCAATGGTCATGGCATACCAAACTATCACATTTCTGTTGAGCAACAAATTTCCATATCAATTTTCAAAAAAAAAAACCTGCTTTTCTCACAACAATCTTACAACTGTATGCAGTCGTACACAAATGGACCCTAAATATAACATGCACCAAATCAGAAGCCAAAACTAAGCAAATAATCTATCATAAGATTTTGATGAAGAAAAATCACAATTTTCAACAGCATGTCCTCAGGTTATTATACAGCTTTTAAAAAAAAAAAATAGCATCTGTTCCATCATTGTAAATTTTGTCCAGCTGAGTAAGGCTTGTTTCACTTGAGAGGAAACTATAACAAAAACTAGATTATCGCAACGCCTTCCAATATACTACAAAGTGAAAGCTCTTGTTTATACAAAAAATGCTATATCCACCCCTACTTCCCTCCAAAATAAAATAAAAATAAAGTCAAAATTGATCATAGCATGTCAAACCTATACATACTATTGAGATTAAGCACCTTATAGCAGCCATTCAAATAACAGATTGCATGGTTATTTGTCAAAATCCCAAGTTTGTACTCATCATCACTAAGTTTTATTTATTGATCAAATCTGCAAATCAGCATTAACCGGAGAAATTTATGTTCCAGACATATACATTTTAGATATTAAAAGATATATGAGATAATGAAAAAGAAGTTACCGCTCTCATGATAATTGAATATCATTACTCTTGATAATTTGGCTGTAAAAGTACCAATGTTCATCTGAAGTTGTTATAGCAGGTTGACCAAAAGGATGCTCTTCTACAAAATGTTGAACATCATCGCTGATGAGAAGGTTTTCAAGATAAACTCGAATATCTCCTCCTGGCCCTGCTTCTCGTAATATAAATTAAATTCTGAAATATGAACATATAAATAATGAATTATATGCAATGAATGTCTTACCTAAGGAATTATCTCTCTCATCAGTGTACCGGTATGGATATGGAAAGATGGCAGTGTTAGGCTACAAAAGAATATCACATTATTAATGCACTTTTATGAGTAAAAACAAAATGAAAGAGGATTAGTTGAGTAGTAAGTAGTACAGGGTTGCAAAGGGCTTTGTATGGAGAATCATCTAATAACAATGTGTTAGATGGAGAGAAATCTCCCTTCTGCCATGGAAGATCAGATTCTTCCTTGTTCCATAGTTTCTTCAGCTCCTTCAAAACTAATGGCTTATGATGATTCTCAATAGTTCTGGCACCAGTATATGTGCACTTTGATTGATCCTGAATCATTGGGAGGGAAGAAATAATTTTTGGCTGCATTAAACTTTTAAAGAATGCAAAAAATATGGTTTGTTTTTTTAAACAATATTAAGAAAGTATTCAGAAGAATAAACTACAATTCAAATTTGATCAAATAATATTTAATGTGTCAACTTACAAGTCTAAAAAGTCAAAACCCTTAGAAATAATTAAGAAAATCAACATTATCATCTTCAACAATCTTACCACTGAATACAAAACTGTAATTATATTGAAAGGAAACTCAGGGGTCATTCTACATCCACTTGTGAGATTAAGTTCTAAAACCAGTAGGTAAATGGATGATGGTTTTCATCCATTACAATATCATGCAACAAAATGAAATGCATGATATCCTAACTATTATCTCTGAAAAATTAATTTTACCTAAACACCGTATGGCCAAAAACTAAAATAACATAAGGCTTCTGATGTCTTTGCAAAATCAAGAACACCAATACCAAATATGATTTTATCTTCAACCGTTGATGATGCGGCACAACAAATTAGATTTAAATTCATTTAGAATTTATTTCAACACTTAATTTAAATTAGGATTCACAAATTTATTTTATTTAAAATTAAAATGAATTATTTTTGGATTATAATAGATTTAAATATAATTTATTTAGGATTAGATTTAATTTAAAATTATTTCATCTAATTTGTAGTCTTATTTTTATAAGAAGATATTCCTTATTTGTATCTTGGATAATATGAATTGAAATTATATGACTCTTCCTCTACTCCTCTCCTCACTACGGAGGCGAATTATTACGTCCAGTCACCGGACGTCCGGACATCCAATCCAGACGCGCCATGTAACCTAAATACACCGGGGCCCGGTGTATTTGGGTGACATGATGCGTCTGGATTGGTGTCCGGACGAATCCGGACACCGCCGGACGAATCCGGACACCGGACATAATAATTTGCCCACTAGGGATGGATCTGATGTTTTATGAAAACATAGTTAGTTTTATCTTAAAGGTGATAAACAAAACACAATTTGTTGTTCACAAACAATAAAGCAGGATTAACTAATAACTACAAAACAAAATCAAATTAGTAGTGCTTGCACAAAATAAGTGGAAGTATTCCGAGTACGCACCCAACAGAATAGCAATTTATGTTTGAACTCCTCGAGAAGGTAGTCGAGAGCACTGTCAACATTATATCTACAGAGAGATAAAACAATCATCATTACTAGGGAGCATAAAAAATTGAAGACAAAAAACACTGGAAAATTCAAAAAAGAATGGAAGTCATACTTTCTCCTTGAGGACCAAATGCCTATATGAAAATGATCAAAGCAGAACTTCAAAAAATCATCACAAAATGGCCTTTTGAAAACTTACACAAGAAAACATCATATTAGCAAGGAGTAAATCAAAGTTATTATTGAGACTTTTATCTCGGGAAGATTGAGACTAGCAACGTTTAACTTACATGGTTTTCCCCCAACCTTCTTCTCAACTCTATAAGAATTATAATAATCGTTGACTATATCACAAAGCAGGCCATTCAGATCAAGAACAAGAAGCTTTCTCTTGGTGCGGCATGCCAACAATCTTTCTGGTGGAACTGAGCCAAATTCTTGGACTTCTTTCTTTTTCTCTTTTAAAAGTAGATCATCCTCCATAGCGGAGCTAAATGAAACAGAAGTTACCCTTTCCTTTTGCTCTGTTACCCTGTCTCCATGAATATCTATGGAAACATCCTTCAAAGGGTGCACCATCAGATTCTGAGAGCAATCATATGATTCAACAACTCCCTCAACCACACCATGCATCTCAAAACCAATTTCATTCTTAGGGATCCTTTTTACTGAAACATTTGTTCGGTGTCTGGAATGAGAAAGCAGTCTCTTCCTCATTAAATGAATCCAAGTGATTACTGTCTCCATTAGGTTTGCCAACAAAGCAATCTATGACACCCGTAATTGGTGATGGAGGAAAGCTCAATTCCCCTTTGAAATTAGCATACAAAGCTTTTTGATTAATTTCAATAGAAATGGCCGAGGAAAATGAGCGTTCAGAAATATTTTCTTCATGCATAGTGCAATTCATTTTGTCAGAAACTGTTGCATGTACTGTCTTTTGAAATGCCTTTTCAGTGTTTTCATCATTGCTACATTCAGTTTGTGGAGGCATAGAATAAATCTTATGTTGTCTGACAATTTCAGCAGAGCATGAGGGGTGATTTAATGTCCTATCAACTATATCTTTTTCTAGCGCATCACCTTTGATTGAAGACCCTTCATTTAGGGAAGATTGTGAAGCTGTCTCATCATTGATGTTATTTTGCATTTCTAAAATAGCACCTGCAATTTCTATCACACCACTATTTGAATTGTTAGAACTGAAGTTGGTTTCGTGTATCAACTTATTACTATCAGGATAACAAGCAGTTATATCAACAGGAATACTATTTCTCTCAAGTGCTTCTACCAGAGTGTCACCAAAAGATGGTTCTTGACAGAACTTTCTCTCTGACCCATATTCAGTAACATCAGGCATGTTATCTTTTCTCCTTTTCATGGAGGGGTTATGTGTCTTCAAGCTGGTGCTCATTAAGTCAATATGATTTTCAAACTCTTCATGAATAATATTGCCTTTGATTACAATATCCAAATTTTCTGGTAACCTATCTTTCTCTACTAGTGAAAGATCGCTTGAGAGATGCTTATTCATTGAAGCAGCATGTGTGACTTCTGATGAACAATCAGATGAAGTGAAAGCTTGATCAGCTTCAGATAAGGAAGATTGGTCAGATTGAGATACGTTGGATCTTTGGCAGTCCTTATCTGTTACTAAATGCGAACTCATTGCTGAAAAAAGTATACATCGCTCAGAACAACTTCTTGAACTGTCAGCCAAAGTAACATCCTCCTTATCAAGTACTGCATCTGAACTGCCACATTCCTTTTGGGAAGAGAACGATCTTTTCACAGAAGCCTCGGAAATATTTCCAGCAGAATCAATCTTGGCATGTATTTCTGTGTCACCTTCTTGATTAGCCCATGCCATAAAGTTATTATAACAGAAAATTTCACTAGTCAAATCCATTTTAGAATTCCCTTCCTAACTACTATTAGTAAATTATTCCCTGGTCATGTTCCACTTACCATTTAAGAATGCTATGCAACCATTCTTCTCCACATTATCTTCATCGTGTTCCATGCCATCAGAACCATATACAGTATGCCCATCCTCTTTTCTTTTCGATCTCTGTTGCTCCAAGTGATGCCCTGTGTGAAATAAAAGAAAGAAATCATTGTGATACTTAATATGAACTTTTCCTATGACTTATTTGGGTTTTTGGGAAAATTTTAAATGGATATATATTGCTATTAGGATATCACTGTTTAAATGACTTCAAAACAAAAACCTATGATGATGAAACTTGGCTTGTCTTGGTTTCTATTTTAGTTCATATGTTGAGTGAGGAGATAAGTTAAACACAAAAAATTCTAAAAGAAAACAAATTCTGCATTTTATGATGCAATTTAGGAAAAAAAAAATAATGTTGTTTTGTTAGAAAAAAGAACAATATTTGAATTTTAACTTCACTAAGATATTCCCTAACCAACCAGTTCAAAGATTTGAAGCTTGAAGCTACTAACGTGGGGATAGCTTCAGGAACTTCATTTGGTCATTCATAACTCTCTTTTCTGCTCTTTTAGCCAGGTCAATGTGGAACAGATGGTAAGTGCACTAAAATTTTGATCAATATAACTAAATGCTAATACTTCTATTTCACATGCTATTGATAAAGGAAAGAGTATAACAAAATTGAGATTTTAAAAGTTGCATGTTAAGTTGTTTGACTACAAAGTTACATAGATGTGTGAACTATCACGAATCAACCCCCGGATGTGTACGGTGCCACATGATACACATGGCAAGACCACCATTTATTTTGGATGATGACTACAATGAAGAGTATAATGAGCATTGTTAACACTATCAAATAATAATGTCAGTGGTCTAAAAAGAAATTAGTAGCTATGATGTTTGTTTCTTTACGTTAGGGTCCTTAGGAGCAGCTAGAATTTTTCCATAACAGAAAAAATACATGTGAAGTTATATATGTTTAATCACAGCAAAAACTGCACAAGGAAGTAATTTTCCTGAAGATAATACAAAGCCCATTTATGTATTCAAGAAAACCATGAAGGTTCAAGAGAATGGGCATATTATTTTTATTGAACTTTTTCAGCAAATTACTCGAGCTATATCATAAAATGCAACATGAGCCATTAAATCATAGAATTGGCATGGCAAAAGGGTAGCCAAACCACAATCTATGATGCACAGACACTGACATGGATACGACATGATACGGACACAAGTTAAACATGATATTATAATTTTTAAATTTTAAAAATAGTGTATAAAAATTGAATGAGTATAATATTAAAAATATTTTAGAAATAATAAGTCATTTAACTAAAATTTTTGCATAAAATAATTAATATTAGGATGTCTAGAATCGAGCGTCAATGTCATGTATCAGGCATCAAGAGATGAGACAACAATGCTATCGAGAGTCAGGCATTGATGTTATGCAATAAGTATCGGGCATCGATGTCAAGAGGACATAGTTCGTCAATGTTGAGAGGGCGTTAGTCATCGATGTTAAGATGATGTCGGACAAAGATGAGATGTCAAGTTGTGGGTGAAGAAATTGCTATCATCGAGCATCAATGTTAAGACAATGTCAGAATTTGATGTTGAGATGGTTTTGAAATGTTGAAGTTGTAACGACGTCAAATGTCGTTGTTGAGATGATATCAGTCATTGTTGTGAAACCAAAGTCACAACCGCCAAAGAGAAATGAAAATGAGAATATTCGATAAAAGGGGTATTGAGTGCGAGGAATTGATTTGATGTTGTAAAGAGAAAAATAAGAAATTAAGTTTTTATATTTTAAACAAATAAAATTTTTAAATATAAGAAGTTATATTAAAAAATATATATATATAATATTTAAGACATGTGTGTCTAATTTTTATTTAATATTTTTAATTAGGTACGTTTTCGACGTGTCGGAGTCGGAAGTGTGTCGAACACGTGTCGTGTCGGATACACGTCGGAGACTGCATGCCTCTTTGAGGATAAGTGTCGGTGCAATATACTTCTCAAGGAGCTTAGCATCTATGTCTAACACTTTTTGGAAGTTAAACCCCTCGCCTAATATGTGGCGAGGGGGAGGTAATGCCACATGAGCTAATTTGCATAGAGATTAAATAATAGATACTTAAGTCACGATTTTTTATGCTATAACAATTGATTGTATAGAGATTCTAGCATCGACCATTTTATGTGACCTTGTTGGGTGTTTATGCATGCATGTATGACTTTTAAGTGTAAATACAATAATTTATGATTTTTTATATTTTCGAAGGAATGTTTGGGCTGTAGCATAAATGAAGTGGTTGCTTACTATCGAACGTTTGATGCATTATTGCATGTACAAATATATGCATACACATGTATGCATATTAATGTCAAAATCCTGATACCATCTTATAATCTTTTAAGACTTATCTTATCCTCGTGTCTTGTTATAACCCAGTCTATGGGTATAATAGTCTCCAAACTTTATTGAAGGAACTCTGCTAATGAAAAGTTTCAAAGGAATAAGCAAGCATTAGTACCTCCAATGATGCTTCATATGTTGGATTTAACAATGTATATATGGCATATGTATATATCTTTAAACTACACTTAATTAAAGCATGCTAATAAAATGTACCAAACTCTGTACATAGCCTCAAACTCACAGCCAATAACTACATTCAATATCAAATCAACTTACCATGTGTCCATCCAAGACATAAGCTCTAATATCAGATTAAACTAACCTGAGAACCACATGTCTGTTAAATTGTGCAGGACAAATATAACCCTCTCCAAAGAACTCAAGGGACTTGGCTTCATAAACAGAATAACAAAAATAATTGAGCCCTAAAACAATTTATTTCATCCAAAACAACCCTAAGGGGCTGTTTGATTCCAAAGTTTAACCAAGATTTATTTAGAGTAAATCTCTCCAACCAGTTTTTTTAGCTACATAAATCATTGGACCTTCTTAAATCCTTTTTTCGCCAATTTTGGACGAAATCCCGAATTTAGTAAATACAGAGGTAAGGCATATTTAATAGATTTATAGAAATTCTCTCCATTATGCATCTTCTTCTCCTCCATTTAATTCCTAAATCTTAAAAAAAAAATTGTCAAACGGTTTACTACGATTGAATTAAATTTAAAATCTATCATGGCAAACAACTTTTAGGATTTAACGCCACCTGGATTTTACTAAACATGGAATTACAAGCTTACTAAATCCTACTTGAATTAAATCCTGCGTATAGGCCAAACAGCCCTAATTCCAGCACTCAAGCTTACACGGTAAATAGAACAGACAGCAAAAACGCAGAAGCTTCAAATGAAAAACCTAATAAAATCCCATGATGCCTCAACAAATTCAGATCAATTTTGACCCGCTAAACACTTAATACCAAAAAAGGCATAGACTTTCATCTCTTTCTTCGCAAAACCAAGCGAATAAACTACGTAAACAATAACTTCAAACAACATGATCACATATCACCACCTTCCTCAAGAAAACAAATAGCAAATTACAAACAATGCATAATTCCAGATAAAAAGTGTGACTAGTAAACTAACGTGGTAAAAGTAAAGCAAAGATCCGAAAAAAAAAAAGACAAAGATGCCGTAATCCCGAACCCTAATAGCTGAGAAGAATCAAACAAAAGTACCTGAGACCAGATTTTGTAAAAAAATCATAATTAAAGAAAAAAAAGTACCTGAGATCTCCATGAATGCCCGCTTCGACATTCCTCTTTCTACACTACGACTCTTCAAATCCTGAACCCTAATCACTGGGACTTCGAAGGGTTTACAATTTCGATAAGCCTTATTAAATTGCCACACGCCATCTTAGAATTATAATTCACTGCGGAACGACTTTTTCCCGATGGTAGAAAAGATATTTTACGAATTAGTTTGTCTCAATTTAATTGTTATAAAATATTTAAATGATAAATATATTATAAGTTCTGCGAATATAAAATATTTATATATACTAGTTTTATTGTATAGGTATAAAATGCATGTTGTTAGAATTAAAAAAAAATTATAAAAATATCAAATTATTGTATGAAAAAAAATTAATAAAATTTATGCTATTCTTCAAATATACTCATTTAAGTAAAAAGATTCGAAGCAAGTTTATGTATAATGTGAGGGTTCCCAATCGATTTATGTACAAGAAATCGCAAAGCAGCAATAACATATGTTTTTTTTCCCAAAAATCAAATAATTGCACAGGTTGCTGGAGCAAATTTTAACACATGCTAATTTTATGCATATGATTAAACATTTTGATTGTCATCATCATCATTAATCTTGATACATCATCGAAAATTGTTTTGATCGAGATTGAATCTCGAGGCATATTCAAGTTGGAAACTTTTAAAATTAAATGTGGGATCATCTGAATTATAATTTCAGCAAACTTATAGTCAAACTAAACTTCTCAAAGAGACGAACCTAACAACACCAAAATCGGTCCAATCCAAGCCCAAATGGATCCAAATCGGGGGCACAAACGACTTTTGGAAGGGTCATATCATTATTTGGATGACAAAATGATATTCAAATATGACATGCTTATAGTCAAATCGAGCGGCTTGTCAGGACGAATCCAACGAGCTCAAGATCGTTGAATTTCGACATCGTTAAGGTACTTAAACAGTTGAAAAACTATCTATGATTGAGGGAATTAATACGAGTCATCCGATGGAGCACTCCAAACCTGCCCAAGATCTTCTCTATATTTACGGGGTGTGCCACTTATAAAAATATATAAATATACTACCACTCTCTACATGAAGGAGATCTTTGGCTAGAGACTAGAGATAGCTCTAAGGCTTCAAGAGCTTCAACACCACTGCTGGCGAACCCACGACTACCGTTAGAACACCGCTTGGCTGTCTTTCACTGTTAAGCTTCTACCCATGCACCGCTAAATTTCAGCCTGACTATTGTTGGACCACTGTCCTGTCGCCAACCATCGAATTTTCACCCAGTTGTCGGCCGCCACCGGACTTCAACCCGACCATCGTCGGAATACCACCAGGACGCCAGCCACCACCCAACGTCCACCGGGCCGCCGACCGATGCCAGACTTCAGCTCAACCATTGCCCGGATGTCGACCATTGTCTGACTACTGCCCGGTCGTCAATCATCACCAGACTTTCACCCCACCGACGACTGCCGTTGGGCCTCCTCTTGTGACTAACCATTATTGGTCCTCCATCGGGCTACCAAGTATAGTCCCTCTAACCTTTATCGCCAGACAATGGTCTTTCTAACCTCTTTAATTATCTTACTACGCCCCTCTTACCTTTGTCCTCACCAACTACGGTCCTTCTGACCTTTGTGGCCCACTAGCTATGATCCTTTCGACCTCTATCGCCAAACAATAGTCTTTTGAACCTTCATTGCCCACCGACAATGGTCCTTTCAACCTTCGTCGCTCGTTGACCATGGTCCTTCCTACCTTCATCTCCTGCCAACTATGATCCTCCGATTAGGGTCTTTCCGGCCTTTATCGCTTGTCGACTACGGGCCTTTTGACCTCCCTTGCCCATCGACTATGGTCCTTTCGACCTTTGTCATCATACAATAGTCTTTCAAACCTCTATTGCCCGCTAAATATAGTCCTTCCAACTTTCGTCGCCGACCAACTATAGTCCTTCCGACCCCCGTCACTAGACAATGATCTTCTCGACCTCCGTCGCCCGTTGACTACGATCCTTCAGACCTTCGTTGCCCGCCAACTATGGTCATGTCGACAAAACGAACATATCAATGTTTGTTCTTCTAATTTGCACCATGTAATGCACTCTATATTATGCTACATCAAACCAAAGCCTCCCCCACAAGGAAGGGCCTCATTTGTAATTGATTGTAAACACTAGTGGATTCATTCAAATTAGGGCCAGGCCATGGTTTTTCCCCCTTTTCATGGGTTTTCATGTAAAAACTCTGATGTCTCTTATGAACGCTACACCCTCTCTTTTATTTGCTTGTGTGTTGGATCTTCGTACAAAGCTAAGACATTAAATTTTATATTTCTCTATCACCGTGAATATCCTATGATGCAATAGTTTGGCATCGTATGTGGGAACTTGGTTCTCGATTGTGGGGCAATTTTTGCTCCGACCTAAAAAGGTCGTTTGTATCAACGCCCTAGTATCAGTTATTGATACATCAATTTCATGAGAATTAAATGTGGACTGGGGGAAAACCTTGAGTACAGTCATGGTCAAGAAATTTTCTCCAACTCTTCCAATATCCATGACTATATATTGGGATCATATATCTTTTAGCAAATACAATGATGTTTCCAATAAATTTTAAGCTTTATACAGTCCATAACTGGACTTCTACTCCTTGGGCAAGGTCTTAATCTCGACCTCAAAAAATAGTAATTATTTAAAGATAGATCATTTTTTATCTTTGATCTGGGATACACGTGGTGTTCGCCCCCTCCCAATCAAGGCAAAATCAATCCTAGGGGGATTCAATTCGATATCTTCCATACAAGTTAATGTCATTGAGCAGCACTCAGATATACAACCTCGAAAAGGTTATACATCCTTGGTGGATTCTCTCAACCTCTTTCATACAGGTTAACATCATCAAGCAATACTCTGATATACAATCTCGAAAAGGTTATACATCATTGATGGATTCTCTTGACATCTTCCACACAGGTTAGTTTCATCGAGTAATACTCTGACATACAATCTCTTATAGGTCATACATCCTCGATGGATTCTCTTGACCTCTTCCATATAGATTAATGTCATCAAACACTACTTTAACAAACAACCTCGGAAAAGTTATACATCCTTGGTGGGTTCTATCGTCCTCTTTTATATAGGTTAACATTATCGAGCAGTGCTCTGACATATAACCTTAAGTAGGTCATACATAATTGGTAGATTCTCTCGACCTCTTCCATCTAGATTAACATCATCGAGTAATGCTCTGATATACAATATCAGATTTAGTGGATTCTCTCAACCTCTTCAATTTAGATTAATGTTATTGAGGTAGTGCTCTGTCATACAACCTCGGATAAGTCATACATCCTTAGTGGATTCTCTCGATCTCTTGCATACATGTTAACATCATCGAGCAACTCCTTGACATACAACCTCATATAGGTCATACATCCTTGGTGTATTCTCTCAACCTCTTCTATATAGGTTAGCATTATTGAGTAGTGCTTTGACAGACAACCTTGGATATGTCACACATCCTTGGTAGATTCTCTCGACCTCTTGCATATAGGTTAATGTCATCGAGTAACTCCCTGACATACAACCTCAAATAAGTCATACATCTTTGGTGAATTATCTCAGCCTCTTTCATATAGGTTAATATCATTGAACAATACTCTGATAAATAATCTTAGATAGGTCATATATTCTTAGTAGATTCTCTAGACCTCTTCCATACAATTCAATGTCATCAACAATGATTTGATAAACAATATCAAATATATTATACATCTTTGATGGATTCTCTCAGCCTCTTCTATACAGATTAACATAAAACTGTTACTCTCATTGACCTTCATTGTCCGAGGAGCTATAGCGGCCTACCGCCTAGAGGGGCATACATAAATGAATATATGATGCTTGAAGATTAATACGATAAGGATAATAAAGAGAAAAGAAGGGAGAAAGAATATTCTTCGAAGATCCTTTGGGTTTTTTATAACTCGCCTCCTGTTAGATGAGCTAGAACCATCTTTTTGGGTACTATTCAGGGTACCCTCACCTCTAGTTGACAATATTCACCTCCCAATATGGGAAACTTGTAGCCATTGGATCTCGATTGCCTCCGCAGCTGGTAGTTAGACTCTTGCCAGACAAATTTCTCCAAATGGGAGTGGATTAGAGCCTGCGTAAGTATATCGAATCTTAATCTCCTCTGCCACCGGTATTTAGACTATTGCTGGACATTTTTTTCCAACAGGAGTGAACTAGAACCTGCATAAGAGTATTAGGTTTAGATCTCATCCGATGTTGATATTTAAACTATTATCGAATAGTTTTTCCCTCAATGGGAGTGTACTGGAGCCTGTATAAGAGTACCGGGTCTTGATCGTCTCTACCGTTGGTATTTAGGCACTTACCAGATATTTTTTCTCCCAACAAAAATAAACTAGAGCCTGCGTAAGAGTATCGGGTCTTGATCACCTTCCCCGCTGGTATTTAGACTATTGCCGAATAGTTTTTCCCCCAATAGGAGTGAGTTGCAGCCTACGTAAGAGTACCAGGTCTTGATCGCATTTACCATCGATATTTAGACTCTTGCCGGATAATTTCCCCCAATATGAGTGAACTGGAGCCTGCGTAAGAGTACCAGTTCTTGATCGCCTCAGCCGCCGATATTTAGACTATTGTTGGACAATTTTTCCCCCACTAGGAGTGAATTGGAGCCTGTGTAAGAGTATCTTACATTGATCACCGCCACTAGTATTTGAACTCTTGCCATATAATTTTTCCCCCAATGGAAGTGAACTGAAGCTTACATAAAAGTACCGGATCTTGATCACCGGTTCCGTTATTTAAATTCTTGCCGGATAGTTTTTCCCTCATTGAGAGTGAATTAGTGCCTTCATAAGAGTATCAGGTCTTGATCCCTGCCACCAAATTTTTGCCGGTCCAATTTCTCCTAATTTTGTAGGAGAAATTTTGGAACCGGCTAAGAGAGGTGGTGCCCTTTTCCTAGCACTTAAAAGGTGTATTTATAGTTCTTCAAAGGAGGTTTGGAGAGCAATCTTCTGAATTTTTAATTAATTTTTGAAATTTTTTAATGTCAAAAAATATTTACTTCTATTTTTTAGAAAAAGAGGAAATAATTTAAAAAATTAATTATGTTTTAAAAAAATCAATATACAGTAAATTAATTATTTCCTTTCAAAAAATATTCTGATATAAAACAAATTTTGGAATTTTTTAGCCAAAAAATAAATATCTTCCTTTTTAAATGGTTTAGAAAGGAAATAAAATACAATTAAAAAAATTCAATTGCCTCATTAAGGCGGCTATTATAGCCTCCTCAATATATATATATATATATATATATATAAGATTTGGACAATTCTTTTAGTCCAGATAATCGATTTTCAATGTTCCGGATTGAATTTTGATAATTTTAAAGCTCAAAAAGCCTCTTTAATTAGCTTTGGGCTATTTGAAAAGATTTGGAGAAAACTTTTTTTACAATTGTTTGCTCCGATTAATGCTCTGACTTTGAAGACTGCTAAAATCATTGATATATTTTTGGACTCTACCAAATTTAACATCCAAAAATAGGGGGGCAACTGATACGTCATCGAAAATTCTTTGATCGAGTACAAATCTCAAGTCATATTCAAGTTGGAAACTTTCAAAGTTAAACTTGGGATCATCTGAATTCCAATTTAAGCAAACTTATAGTCAAACTAAACATCTCAAAGAGACAAACTAACGACACCAAAATCAGTTCAATCTAAGCCCAAATGGACCCAAATTTGGGCTCGAACCATATTTAGAAGGGTCAAAGCATTATTTGGATGACAAAATGATATTCAAATATGACATGTGTATAGTTAAATTAAGCAGCTCGGCGAGATGAATCCAACGAGCCCAATATCGTTGAATTCCGACATCATTAAGGCACTTAAACAGTTAAAAAAACTCTCTATGATAGGAGGAATTAATACGAGCTATCCGATGGAGCACTCTAAACCTGCCTCGGATCTTCTCTATATTTATAGGTTATGCCACTTATAAAAATCAATCAATAAACCCCTGCTCTTTACATGAAGGGGACCTTTGGCAAGAGACTCGAGAGAGATCTAAGGCTTCAAGAGTCCAACACCATGGCTGGCGAACCCACAACTGTCGTCGGACCACCTCTTGGCCGTCTTTCAATGCTGAGCTTCAGCTTAACTGTTGTCAGACAACCACCCTGCCGCTGACCATTAATTTCCACCCGGCTGTCGGCCGCCACCAGACTTCAGCCCGACTATCGTCGGAACACCGCCCGGCCGTCGACCACAACCGGACTTCCACCGGGCCACCGACCCATGCCGGACTTTAGCCTGACCATTGCTTTGACGTCGACCGTCGTTGGACGACCATTGCCCGGACGTCGACCGTCGTCGGACTTTAGCCCGACCATCGTCAGACCATCGCCCGATCGTCGACTGCCAATAGACTTCTACCCCACCAACGACCGTCATTGGGCCTCCTCTCGCTACCAACTATTATTGGTCCTCCACTAGGCTACTAAGTATAGTCCCTCTGACCTTCGTTGCCGGACAATGGTCTTTCTGACCTCCGTCGTTTGTTGGCTACAATCTTTCTTAGCTTTGTCTCCCACCGACTAAGGTCCTTCCAACCTTCATTGCTCGCTAACCATAGTCCTTCCGAACTTCGTCATCTGCCGACTATGAACCTTTCTACATACATCACTACACAATGATCTTTATGACTTTCGTCGCCCACCAACTAGGGTCCTTCCGACCTTCATCGCTCGTCAACTACAGCCCTTCCGACCTTCGTCACCATACAACAGTCTTTCTGACCTCCATTACCCACCGACTACAGTCCTTTCGACCTCCATCGTCATACAACAATTTTTCCAACCTCTGTCGCCCTCTGACTATATTCTTTCTGACCTTCATCGCCCACCGACTATGGTCTTTTCGACCCTCGTTGCTAGATAATGATCTTCCCGACCTCTGTCGCCTACCGACTACGGTCATTCTGACCTTCGTCGCCCACCAACCTAATGAACATATCAATGTTTGTTCTTCCAATTTCCATCGTGTGATGCACTATATATGATGTACACTTGCTACATCAAACCATAGTCCTTCCGACCTTCGTCGTCTGCCGACTATGAACCTTCCTACCTACGTCACTAGACAATGATCTTTATGACCTTAATCGCCCACCAACTAGGGTCCTTCCGACCTTCGTCGCTCACCGACTACAGGCCTTCCGACCTCTGTCCCCATATAACAGTCTTTCTGACCTCCATTGCCCACCGACTGCGGTCCTTTCGACCTCCATCGTCATACAACAATTTTTCCGACCTCTGTCGCCCACTGACTATAGTCTTTCTGACCTTCATCGCCCATCGACTATGGTGCTTCCGACCCCCATCGCTAGACAATGATCTTCCCGACCTCTATCGCCTGCCGACTGCGGTCATTCCGACCTTCGTCGCCCACCAACCTAATTAACATATCAATGTTTGTTCTTCCAATTTCCACCGTGTGATGCACTATATATGATGTACACTTGTTACATCAAATAAAAGCCCCCCCCCCCCCCGACCCCCCACTGAAGGGTCATTCTGATTTGTAACCTAATGAACATATCAACTTTGTGAATTCATTCAAATATGATGTACACTTTAGATCAAACCCCATGGTTTTTCGTCTGCCGACCTCTTTTTAGGACAATGATTTTCTTCATCTCCCAACTAGGGTCCTTCCGACCATCGCTCACCGACTGAACGCTACCCTCCGTCCCCATCAGTCTTTTCTGACCTCCATTGCCCATGCTAGATCTTTGTACAATGCAACACACAATTTTTAATTTCTATATTTCTCTTTCGCCCATCGACTATATCCGACCCCCGATCGCAGACAAACCTCATCCCGAGTTATCTCTGCCGACTACGGTCTTTATGAATCCGCCCATCTTACATTTATTCAATGTTGTTCTTATTCCACCGTATGAAGCATATATATGAAAATTTTCTGTCACAAATTCTGCCCATATTAACATTTGTAATTTTGCAAACCCTTTTTTTTATAATCATTCGTGGTATTTCCACTTTTTAAATTTTTTCATAAAAAACTCTATTCTTAAACGCTACACTCACACTGCTCCAATCTTTGCATATTCAAAGACATTAAGCATATTTCTCTTTCGCCATTATATTCAATGGCAAACCTCATCCCAGTTATGATGGCTTTATGAATTATCTTTTTATTAATGTTTATTTTAAGAAATAAAAAAATTTCTGTACAAATTCTGGAATTAACAGCGCTTTTAAAACCTTTTTTTTATAACAGAACCCAATTTGTAGATGAAATTCAAATACCTGCAGCTATATATTCAACACCATTATATTCAATGGCAAAGCTATTGCCATTTTAACAATCATAAAAATAAAGAAAAAAAAGAATGAAGCGCTTTAAAACCAACAGAAACCAAGCTGTTAAATTATCTATATACTTCATAAATCCAAAGCTTTGCCATCCTAAGCATATATAGGAGAAGCAGCAAATAACTCATCCAATGCAAGCATAGCCAATGGCAGGTAAAATGCCTAAGGTTCAAATTATTATATTACTGTTGAAGTGATGCAAAGAGCTCGAAAGAATACAGAAAAAGCAGATATGTTTAAAGACAATTTGAAACTAAAAACCAATGATGAAAATAGGCCGATACAAGTCAAGAGAAAATGATATCACTAAATTTAAATAAATCCTAAAAAAAAAAAGAAATAACTACTATCACTAAATTTGATGGAAGAATAAATATGGTTATTCTAGACATACATTCAATTTTATATTATGAGTGAAGGTATAATCTCATTGTGAGCATCATATGATAAATTAATAAGAAAACAAATCATAGAGTATAACAGTACTCAGAACATAATAAAAAATTATTAAAATCAAATTCAATAATAAAGTTGGTCATAAATTATGTGAAGAATTTAATGTTATGAAAATAAATGTTGGAGTAAAAAAATACAGTAAAACAATTAAAATATTTTCTGAATTATAAATAAAAATTTTACAAAATAGTGAAAGCATAATATTAGATTCATTGTAAATTTTCTTAAAATAAAATAATAAAAGGTACAAATTACTTACCTCAGGTTAAAAGTAGATGATAAATAAGCAGGAAAAATCTCAGCCTCAATATATTTGATTTAGACAATTTATGTAGATAATCCTAAAAAAAAATAAAGTGAAATATTTGTTATGCAAAAAAAATTATATAATAAAGCAATACATGACTGTGTCTAAATGAGTATAAATATGCATTTATTATAATTGCATTGCCACCATTTCTTATGTTACCACTGCACAAACTAAATGGAAGCAATAAGTAATACTCAATTTTTTATATGAAGAGATCGCTTCTTACCTGAAAAGCAATAATAACCCACCAAAGAGAAAATGAGAATGGAAGTTGATTCTACCAACCATGGATGATATTTCAAAGTCTGCCAAATATTCTACTCCTTTCTAAACTTCTAGAATAATAGCATAAATTTTTTTTATTGCAACAAAAATAAACCCTTGACCTTTTTCATCCGGGCTTGGGAACGGCATTTGCGGTTTCAAATTTTTTTTTGTATAATGACGTTATCTCAAGCATGATATCACTAAAAAAAACATCAACAAAAATTTTACTAGACATAGGGTATAAAATAAATAATATAAATAAATTAAGACAGTTAAAGTACTTGTATAACACCCAATAAGTAAACAATGGAGATATGCAAGAGAGTTTTAGATCTTGAAGGTAGAAAGAGTTTGAATTTGAGAGATGGGGTTTACTTTGGTTTCACTATATGGATACATTGGGTCAAGACAACGATATTATAAATAAGAATAAGCAAGAACATGCAATTATGAGAGAGAACGAGAACTACAATTCCTACTGCATAAATGAAAAATATCACCAAAAAAACATAAATAAAATTAAGAAAACATATATGCAAACTCAAACAACTCATGTGCCATGCATGAAATCAAGAGAGAAAATAGTATTACACAACTCCAAGTGAGCAATCTATTAATTTCTCAGTGCCAATTTGTTAAAATTAGGAAATATAAAAAAGTTTAAATATTTAGATTTATTGGACATGGATATATCAAAGAAAATTTACACAATTACAATTTTTACATATTCTGTTGGGAGGCCTCATCATAAATAATAAGAAACATTTTATGGGTGGCACTGCATCGGTTGCAAGAGAAGAGAACCCAAGCCATCCATGATGCAGTTGCCATTCGGTTAAACAAGTAATAATTAAAATGAAAGGTTGAGATTTAATTTGAATAATTTAAATTAATTTAAATGGATGGCCGGAATTTGACGTGGAAGGAAACTCAAGCCCATTTTATAATAGTAGTATACAAAATTTGAGTTATGTGTTTCCCTTCAAATGAGATCTTATCCACTATTTTATTGCATATGCTACTAAAACTTCAAAATGTGATTCTTCCCATGCTTTCTATTTTCATGACATTTAGCATCTCCCTTGATACAATTTCTTAGATCTAGATCCAAGAAAACCACAAATTTTATTTCATTAAAAGAATAAAGCAAATTATTAAGCTAGAAAAAAAAAAAAGAAATGAGAACAACAATAAAGAAATATAACACAGGAAAAACAAACCCTAAGCAACCTTAATTTAACCAAGCAGCATGCAACGTTGGATTAATTTCACCAAATAGGTGTACTATTTGCAATGGTCGATCTTGGGCTACTTTCTGGTTGCCAGAATGGCCATCCAATGAGGTTGAGTGGTGTGGGGTGCAAAAACTCTCATCGTTGTTCTACAAAAATTCACTTAAGCAATCTCTAAACCAATATAAATTATAATTGATACAACATTTCATCAAGTATATATATAACTTGAGAAAAAAACAACCACTCACAAAATCTAGTAGCAAAATTAAGAAATAGAATCTGAACCCAAAAAATCAAAAAAGATTTTAAATTTCTATTGATTTATCCTCTATGTTGATGATCTCATTGCAATTAGTAACTTCAATTACTAACATTATATAATTAAAATAGATTGATTATCATAAGTCTACCAACCAGTGACGAAAGATAACAGTCGTTAAGTGAAGAAAAAAGGAAAAATCCAATTATATAGAGAAATACAATTAGATATTATCACCTTATAAATACATCCTTTTATATGAATGGTATGATTCAAAAGCACCACTCAAATCAGAAGACTTTATATTTGTAAATCTGAATAAAGCTTGAAGTTATGTCGTCGCTAAGTCTTATCCATCTTTCTAAAGGTAACAGATATCCTACAAAATTTAAGAAAAATAAATAAGTACATTAGGAATTCAAGATAGATGTATAATTGAAAATGAGGTTAAATTATAAAACCTTTTGCAAGAAACTACATGAATACAATGCTTAGCAAGATCAGCTCCATTGACATTTAAGACAAGCACATATTTGAATATTTAATATTTGAAGTTAAAGAATCTAGATGATATGAAATTATCTAATATCCATAAAAGAATTTATTGTACAACTTATTAAAGAAATATTAAAATATTATAGGATGAAAAATAATCTCTTATGCTTGCATAATATTGACCGTCTGGTTGTGCTATATGAACTGCTTGAGATTTTTATTAAGATAATCATGCAGGAGTTTGAGTTAAGATTTTCTTTTTTTAAAATTTAATTTGATGTAATTATCATTGAGTTGTGAAAGTTTTTAAAAGTCTAGCATTTCGTATTCATGATAAATATATAAGTTCAAAATAAAATAATTAGAAATAATTTCATGTTCATATACATGGGAGATCCATTGGTCACCCGGATTAATATTCGAAAAGGTTTGAAAATAGTTTGTAATTTCAAAATAATTACTATAATAATTATTTAAATAGTCAAATAATTAAATAGTATAGAAATACAATAAAAAATAAGTTTTGGTTTCTAAAAATATTTTTAAATGAAAATACATATTGTTTTGAAAAATATGAGGTATTATACGCAAAATTAAAATTTAAAGAGGAAAATATATGAATTTCTCAAGTTTAATGTAATTAAAAGGATTTTAAAATAATTTAAAATAATTAATATTTGAAAATAATTATAAAATTAAGTTAAATACTAAAGCTTTTGTAATTTACAATAATTTAATAAAAATAATTTTGTAGATTTGGAAAAAGATTGAATTTAAAATTAATTAATTACTAATTAACTAAATTAAGTAATTAGTTTATTAAAAAAAAATTTAAAATAGAAAGATAATTAATATTAAAATTATTAAAGTAATTCCTTGATTTCAAAGTAATTTAATTAATTATCATAAATTTAAAAAAATACTTAATTAATTTATTAAATAATACTTTAAATAATTAATTAATAATTAAGAATTACTTAAAATAATAATAATATTAAAAATAATTTTAGAATTAAGCAATAATAGTAATGATAATAAAATTTCATTTTGAAAATAACATACATAAATATATATTTATTATTATTATTATTAAAAAAGCAATAATTATTAATACTAATTTAACATTTAAAAGCTTAAATACCTTAAAATTATTTAAATAATATTAAATATATCACAAATAAATTTAATTTCAAATTAATATATTTTAAAATAATTATTTAATTATTTAAAACATATTAGAGAAAAATATTTATTTTGTATAAAATAAAATATAATATTAATATAATATTAATTAAATACTTAAAATAGGTTTAATTAAATAATTTAAAATATATATAAGGTATTTAAAAGTAATTTCTATTTAAAATTAAAGAGAATAAAATTCTAAAAAATTTTATATAAAATATATAATTTTTTAGTTTAAAAATAATTTTTTAATAATTATTTAAAGCTTTGTTAATTAAAAGATCATGGTCGCGGACCATCCGATCTCCCGCGGTTTGGATCAACGGCTTTGATTGTGTTGGAAGAAATGATCGACCGCGATATCTATTCTGTGATTCAGACAAAATTGTGGAACGACAGAATCTTCATTGTTGATCAAATGATCAACGATAGAGATCTCGTACACCCGAAACTAGGGCGAAACCTAGGCCCGAATATGTTTTTCGTCTCATTCTCGCAAATCACATGATGGAATTTAATGAAATTTAAAAACTACATAATACTTACCCAACTGGAAGAGGAATTGAAGCTGATCCAATGAATTTGCCTGGTCTAATTATTTCTAGCTTGTGTCCAAACATTATATTACTCCGCTTAAAAATAACATGATAGAAAATTGTGGAAATAGGATTATTGAAAGAGGAAGACAAAATAGAGAGACGGAGAGAGTAGCAGAGAAATGGAATTGTATTATGTTCTAACCAATATATATAGACAAAGTACAAAATAGGTATGGTAACAATTTACAAAACTGTCATTTCTTTATTATCTTTATGGTCTAATATCCCCCTGCAAACTGATGGATCTTTAGTTATCATCATTTTGTGTCATAGCTGATGAAATCTTGGAGTTGAGAGTGGTAGAATGTTGTTATGTTAAATATGATCCTAGACGAAGCATTGGTCGATCTTAATATGTTTTGTGTACTGGCTTGGAAGATGGGATTGTTGGCCAACACGATGGTCAAGGTATTGTAACAATAGAGATCAGTTGGTTGCTCCAAAGTGATGATGAAGTTAGTTAATATGCGCCTGAGCCAGATAATGTTAGCTATGAGAGCAGCTAAAGCGCGATATTCAGATTCTGTGGAAGAACGTGCCACTGAATGTTGTTTCTTTACGGTCCATGAGATGAGAGTTGTACCCAAAAAAAGATTAAAAACCTGACGTAGACTTCTTGGAGATTAGATCACCTGCCCAATCAGCATCTAAAAAAAGCTTGAATGGTGAGAGAGAGCCCTTTTGTGATAGGTAGGCCATAGTCAAGAGTTCCTTTGATGTATTGTAGGAGGCATTTGAGAAGATAGATATGTTTGGGAAGCGGGTCATGTATATGTTGAGATAGAAGGTTGACACTGTAGGAGATATCTGGGCGAGTTGAGTAAGATACTGAAGAGAGCCAATGAGTTTCCTATAAAGTGAAGGGTCAGAGAGCTCCGACTTGTTAGAAGGAGCAGGAGGGAGTTTGGTGCATGTTGGGTTGGCTAATGGGTTGCAAAAGGCGAGGTTTGATTGTTGGAGAATAGAGTAAGCATAGGATTGTTGTGATAGGAAGTATTGATGTGGTTGTTTGGTAATTTGGATGCCAAGAAAGGTATGTGCTTGACCCAAGTGTTTCATAGCAAACTTGGAGTTTAATTGATTAAGAAGTTGTTGAATGGAAATCGAGTTATTCCCCGTGAGAAGGATATTGTCGACGTAAATAAGGATAACGATGATTGTTTGAGGACAAGTGAGAATAAGAAGCAAAGGGTTAGATTTGTTATGTGAAAAACTGAGAGATGTTAGGTAGGAAGTGAAGGTGGTACCGTTGTTGCGGTGCTTGTTTAAGACCATAGATGGCTTTGTTGAGTAGAAATACATGGTGAGGATTAGAAGAGTCTTCAAAGCCTTTAGGTTGGGTCATGTAGACAGTTTCAGATAGGGTACCGTGAAGAAAAGCGTTTGTAACATCAAGTTGTTGGACAGGCCAGTCATGATGGAGGGTGACGGTTTGAAGAATTTGAATGGTCGATAGTTTCACAACTGGGCTAAACATTTCCATATAATATATTCCAAATTCCTAATGGTTACCCAATACCACTAGGTATACCTTGTGATGGGCTCTGTTTCTTTCCGCATGAAATTTAGTTCGGCATGTCCATTTACATCCGAGGACAGAAGCATCTGGTGGGGGTGAAACCAAAGTCCATGTGTCTTTCTTTTGTAGAGCAAAGAACTCATTTTCCATAGCTTGGCGCCACTCAAATTGTTTTTTAGCTTCTGTATAGGATGTAGGGTCATGAGATGTCTGCGGATCATTTTGTTTGTGAAGTAAATTTAGTCTAATTGTGGGGTTGAGAGACCCAGTCTGGCGTCGGGTAACCATAGGATGATGAGATATACCTTGGTGAGATGTTTGTGATATGGTCGGTGAGGTTGTATTGTTAACATGTGTTTGAGAGGAGGTGGTTTGAGATGGAATCAGAGGTAATGTTGATGGATGGACGGTATTGGATGCTTGAATGTTGGAGGCTATGTGAGGGTCGGTTTGAGAAGGGATGGAAGCTGGTGTTAATAGAAAGGGGGGTGGTTGCTTTGATCAGTTTGAGTGGTGGATGGGATTAGATTTTTGAACGGAAAACATGTTTCGTCAAACGTAGTGTGTCTTGACATGAAGATATGATTTGTATGGACATTATGACACTTATAGCCCTTGTAAGTGTCAGAGTAGCCCAAATAAATGCAGGATTGAGCTTTAGGTTGCAGTTTATCATGTGAGTGGGGAGGAGTTAAAGGAAAGCACTCACAACCAAAAATTCTAAGGTGAGAGTAGGTAGGTTGGTGATTGTGAAGAATCTCGAATGGTGAGATTTTGTTGGTGGTGAGTGACGGCATTCTATTGATGAGGTAAAGAGACGTGAGCACGGCGTCCGACCAATAGATAGGGGGAACCAAGGCTTTGTGAAGTAACATATGAGTGGTTTCGATAATATGTCTGTGTTTGCGCTCAGCGAGGGCCATTTTTCTCTGGTGTGTATGGATAAAATATTTGGTGGGAGATGCCATGATCAGAGAGGTATTGGCTAAGACGATTATTCACGAATTTAGAGTCGCCATCGGTCCGAAGGCATTTGATAGTATGAGAGGTGTATTTTTTCAACATAGTTTTTAAAATTAATAAAGATATTAGCAACATCATATTTGTGATGCATATAAATTAGCCATGTGTATCTTGAGAAGTCGTCCACAAAAATTATGTAGTATTTGTAACATTGTATCAATTCGACAGGGTAGGGACCCCATACGTCATAATGAACAAGACTCAAAAGTGTATTATGTCTATGGACAGATTATTCAAAAGCAAGCTTATGACACTTGGACACTTCACAATAATGACAAGAAAAATGCGAATCTATTTTTAGAAGAGGATTACATTTAGAAATTATATCAAGAACCCTATCATTTGGGTGACCCAAATGGTCATGCAAGGGAACTGAGGCTTGAGTAGTGGAAGCAAAAGAACACTTATATGAAGTTGAAGAGGTGCTTTGAATCGGGTATAAACCCTCATGACATGGTCCTTGAAGAAGGACATGTTGAGTCTTGATATCCTTAAGCTCAAAACCATTAGGATCAAAGGTAATAGTGATATTCTTATCTTTTGTAAGTCTTGAGATAGATAGAACATTGAATTAAAAATTGGGAATATGTAGGAGCTGAGAAAGATTTAGCTTACATGAGGGAGTCAGTAGCAGACCTACACCGGAGTGAACGATAGGAACAGATCTTCCATCGTCAATAGTGATCGTGCCAGACCCATGATATGGACTAGCTAGAGAAAGATTATCAAGAGAGTTGGTTAGATGGGTGGAAGCACCTGAATCCAAGAACCAGTTGGTGGAAAATGATTCAGATGTAGCAGCGAATGCACAGTTTAGCACAGATGCAGCTGAAGGAACATATTGTAGATTTGATCTATGCCAGTAAGCGGATGCAGAATGACCCTTTTTATGATAGATTTGGTAGATGGTATTGGCATTAGCTGGAGATCTTGTGGAGTGTGGTACATTATGTGATGATCGTCCTCTTTTTCTTCGGCCGCAACCGCGTTGAGTGTAGAGAGCAAGATTGGGGTTGGCTAGAGAGATATTGCGGGCGGCATCCATAGCAATGTTCACTTCTTCGCTGAGAAGAAGAGTATACAGCTGATCGAGGCTTAACGTCATGACCATGGTTTCAGATTTCCAACTTGAACGCTTGATATGCTGGTGGTAGAGGCCGTTTAGGATATAAAGAATTATATCCTCTATGTCGATGGTAGAACCGGTTAAACACGATTTGATCCACGAGAGTCTTGACTTTGGTAAGATACTGTACCATCGTGGAGTTATTTAAGGCAATGTTGTGTAGGATATTCTTGAGTTGGATTACCTTTGATCTATTTGTAGATTTAAAACGTAGCTCAAGAGTGTCCCACATTTCTACAGTGGAGGTGAGATTGACAATGTAAGGGAGAATAGAAGAAGAAATAGTCGAGCATAGAGTTGCGGCAAGGTTCTGGTCGGTTAAGAGCCACTGCGTTGTGAGCAGGATTTTGGACAATGGATCCATCTCTTTGCTGAGTTTTTGGGAGGAGGAGGAGCAATCTTGGAATCAAGAAAGTTCTCAAATCCATTCGCATGAAGAAGCTTGGCGATTTGAGATCACCATATGGAGTAGTTTTTGATTGAGAGTTGCATGTGGATGAAGTTCTTGAGATTTGCCACTACGAATTTCAAGGAGGAAGGTATGGAAAGATTTCCTGAGACGATGACATCCTCCTGTTCTCTTATATGCGATGTCTCCGAGCTAGACATCGAGTCTTCAGTCCCACTCTGATACCATGTGGAAATAGGATTCTTGAAAGAGGAAGACAAGATAAAGAGACAGAGAGTAGCAGAGAAATGGAATTGTATTATGTTCTGGGTATTACATATAACCAAGTATATATAGACGAAGTACAAAACAGGTATGATAACAATTTACAGAACTGCATTTCTTTGTTATCTTTGTGGTCTAATAAAAATGGCCTTACAAAATCAACTGTCAATATGAGAATGCATACATTCATCAAGTTCATATATATTATTAATGCAACTATCAGGTGCATAATTATAATAGGCAAAATATTGGATGTAATTAATCATTTTAATCATAATCTTGAAGAGATTTGGAATATGATCAGCAATCACATTATGAAGGATATTAAGAGGAATCCATTCTTTTCCTATAATTAACTTCATTGTTAGTTTTTATATTTATTTAATTAATATAATAAATAAATTAGTTCAAAATTACAACCACATAATTATAACAACATCTAAATTTTTATTGTAACCCGTCCTTTGCCATGCATCCATTTTTTGGTTCAGAATATGTATGCTCTAAAAAAAAATCTTTAAATTTTATCAACTATATTATAAATGATAAGATAAGAAAAAAAAATTCAAAAGAAATGACTAATACTATAAAGATCTAATAAGCTTAGATAAGTATTACAAAAGAAATATAGATCTTGATGACAAATTATTAATACAATTTTTTTATTCATTAAACTTATCAAATTCTTAGAGAAGGCGAAACAACAAAAGAAAGCAATGGAGACCAAAAGAAATATAGATCTTAATGGCAGGTTGTTACTGAATTTGGATTAATCAATTATCAATAACATGTGGAGAATACTAATCAAGGAAATTTATGAAGTCGTATTAAACAAATTTTGTCAAGAAGCAGAATGATTAAGCAACATATTGTGATATTTAACAAGGTCTCAAGAATCTGAGCTTTACTATGCATTAAATTTTAAAAATACAAATTTCAAAAATAATAGGATATGAATTCAACTAATGCAAATAAATGATTTTCTTATTCATGATATTCATACAATCAATGATGTTCACCATAACCACATTCTTTTTTAGTATAAATTGAAAAAAAAGTTAAACATCTTTATTACTATATTTACATACCCAAATTTGCTTGGTAAGAATCCTTAAAATACACATTCAATTAATTAAATGATTCAAGAAGGCTAATAAAGTTAGATTTTATTAAAAAAGTAAATGTTATACTTTTAAATAAATTAATCAAGGAACTAATTAAGGAAAACATAAGCAACTATAATAAATATGAATATGAACTCATAGTTTAATATTTGTTCATATAAGTTGCTTCAAATATGATGTTACAAGTATAACAAAAATATATAATAAAAAATTTGTTAAATGAATGTTAAAAGAAAAAATGAAACAATTTTGAACATATATCCAAGTTCATTCTTCATTTCCTCTGTTTTGCAAATCATAGATAAATTGCAACAATTTTTTTTTTGTTCCATAGAATTAAAAATGTCTATGTAGCAACTCTAGGCCATCCAAAATATTTACAAATCTTATGTTTATCCTCTCAAGGAAAAAACTAAGTATTTTTTTCATGCCAAAGCCTATATACGACTCATTGATTTCTCTCCTCTATATAGAGTTCGGAGTTCTTCAGATTCAACTCAATCGACCTTCTCCTCCACTATAAATTCTTGTGTATTCATCTTTCATGTTCTTTTCAATCTCTTGTTTTTTAGATAAATCAATCCAAGGAATATGATCGTATCTTTCAGGTGAGTCAATCTAAGGTAAAGATAAATTTCATAAAATAAAATCATAAAAATTAGGTATTACATAAACATGAATAATGTATATAAAAGGATAAAATATAGAGTACCTAATGAAGCCAAATAATAGCAGTTTTAATGACTTTTAAAAATGTTTTAAAGTTTTAAGCATATTCTTTGTGAAAAAACAAAAAAATAGCACACAAGCATAACTAAAATAATTAACTAATACTTTGAAAACCTATTACACAATTTTAATTAGGATCATGGAATAACAACAAGCTCAATCGACTTGCTGCAAAAGTGGGAAAGCCTTCTTCATATATGACGTTTCCTTATCAATAACTTGGTGCTTTGAAGTTTGATCCTTACTCAACTTAAAATGTTGTGTTAGAGGTGCAAAATGATTTAGAAGCTGTCATACCAAACCTATCAATAATCTTCTTGATGTATATTCCTTATAAGAAGAACAAGCCTTTTTTTAATCTCGATGAACTCCACTACAAGAATTTTCTTGGCATACTAAATAGATAATTTTTAGAAACTCCATCTAAAGAAAAGCTTTCCATCTTATGGTTTCTTTTGAAAAAAATAAATGCAAGTGATATATCATCAATTGAGAGTTAAAGATACATATTTCATATACACAAAGAATCATAATTGTAATGAGTGAAATCGATATCAAGCATGCATCAATCAAATCTTTTTTTTACAACATTCTTGGAGATTCTTTTAAACTCATACAATGGTCTTTTTTGATATACAAGTTAAAATTAGTTTCAATTCTAGCAAAACCTTTAGGTTGATACAAGTAAATAGTCTCCTTCATGCAAGCAATAAATGCTTTAAAATTTATTTATCTATAAGATGCATGTAAAATTATCCTATCACTACAAGAAGCATATTTATAGACAAGGTATGCTTTTATTTTTAAGTTCTAAAAATTGAAATAATTAAGACTAGTGAATTTATCATTCTCAACATTAACCATCAGCATCTTCTTTCTTTCTACTTCTTTCACCTAATCTAAAGCTTATGGTTCTTTGATACTGCTTGTTGAAACAACAACTACAACTTCTAGAGAAGTCACACATTTTGTGCTTGGACAAAAACTATATTAACATATAGTAGAACATCTATGTACATAAATAGCTAATAATTCTTCAAGTATCAATAAAGCTAGGAATATTTGACTTTGCATACCCTATAATCGCTTCATTTACTGAATCTGATTTTTCGTACCTCAATTCCGAAAAATTTTGTTGCATTTAAACTAGAACCATTTTGTAGCTTCCCAATAATGTCTCAATTAATAAAAAAAAAATGACCCACAAAATAACACTATGTGAAATAAGCAAAATATTGCATATAATAAATCATAACATACACGACACTACAGGAAAAATATGTTATTATACCGTCGGACGTTCCGGCGAAAAGTTTTACATTGGTAATACCGACAGAATTATAATGCCGGTAAATTAACAACAAAATTTCTGGCACAATTTCTGCCGCTGAGAATATCGGGTGCGTATTTTGCCATCTGTTCACGATATATTAAAGGATTCTGGTTGCTCTATCCGCCAATAATAATCGGCGGGCATTACCGACTCCAATTTTCATCGGCCTACTTAAACTAGAGTAAATAATAATGGCATAGGATCCGCCAGTAAAATAACTGGCAGTTAAGCCGACGAAAAATACGCAGGTAAAGTCCTTATAACGACCTGTCTACCATATGCCTTAACATTTCACTGCCTTCTCCTATATTCCCCTCTATAAGTTTTTGCCTTTCATCTTCTCTTTTTGTCATTGATGTTCAGGTTCTTTGTCTTCTTCGGCTCCTTTATGTTTGTTCGACTTCGCTCCTTCAACTACTTTCCCTTATTATCGGATCGAAAGTTAGGTCATTTTTATCGGAAGCAATTCTAACAGGAGCTCACTGGTTGTGAAGGCAACTTTCTCCCCTTTCATGCGCTTCTTCGACCAAATCCATAAATTCACCTAATCGAATCGTAAATCTGGGATTTAGATATAAATCATACCATCATGGATTTAAGTTATAAATCCTTAAATCTGGGATTTACCATCGTTGGGAATTAACGCGCACAACAAAGACTGTTTGGATGGATTTAGCATAAATCCGACTTAAATCCCGTTGTAAATTCGTTAACAAACAACCCTTACCCTAAGCTCATTTTTTTTTTCTTTTAGCCATGGATGTTGTTACTAGACATTCGCAAGAGGATGTATCCTGGTATATGCCTTTTATTGATGATATTCATTTTTATTGATAAGATTATACTAGGGAGTTGAAGAAAAAGCTTGAATATAGAGGTCATGTCCTTAAATCACTAAAAGGTTTTCCGTTTGAGTATATAAAAAATCTAATACATGAAGTGTAATTTTAGTAATAATTAGTTTCTAGTGATGGGATTATTACTTTGGGCAATCA
Source organism: Dendrobium officinale (assembly GCA_019514585.1). Taxonomy (NCBI): domain Eukaryota; kingdom Viridiplantae; phylum Streptophyta; class Magnoliopsida; order Asparagales; family Orchidaceae; genus Dendrobium; species Dendrobium officinale. The sequence continues at coordinate 225,829 of CM033698.1, read as the reverse complement.
AGTCATTAATAAAAATTCCGTGTTTTAGATATCTTTGGTCTATATGTTCACAAGTGATGGTGAAATAGATGGGGATATTAGTAGTAGAATTCAAGTATGATGGTTGATGATGGAGGAATGCATCCAGGCTTGTTGTGTGATAGAAAATTACCCCTTAAACTTAAGGGAATTTTCTATAAAATGATGGTGAGACCTACAATGCTTTATGGCACATAATGTTGGCCATTAATAGGGAAGCATAAATTTTAAGTTAAGTGTTGTATATGATGAGGTAGCTGCAGGTGGATTAATGGATTCACTTTTAAGAGATAGTGAGAAATGAGTAATATATGTGAAACAGTTTGAGTGGCTCCAGTGGCAAATAAGATTACATATGTTTTTGCATGAATGCAAACATGCTTATATGTTAACATAGTATCTAACTATATCTATTATATCTGAAGTTATATTATGGATAATACAGAAACTTAAAGAAAGTTGGAATATATAATTGGAATTGGCTCCAAGTATGAAAGAATATTAATGTATGTATTTCATTAAATGGAGTGAAATTTTTTCATGTATAATCAGCTTCTCAACTTTTCCAGCTATGCATCTTTAGATGGGCGGAATGGAAAGTTGTGTATTGCTCAAAGTTCCTAAAATAGTAAAAATTAAAGTGCCACCTAACCCATAAGACATATTTATTGAACTATACTGTCGAGGCTTCTTCATGCAAGACATATTGGTATTGAGACTTCTCCTACAGGTGAGTATGGAAATCACAATTCGATTCTCATTTATGGGCCCATCGATAAGTTTATAATTTTAGCTGAGGAAGAAATTATCTTACATGATCTTGAGAATTTAGTTCATGCTGCAGACTGGAGCATAATTTGAACAATACCCAAAAAAGTCCCATCTAATAAGCGAGGCACAAAATTTTTATGATCTGTAGTATTTTTTTCCAACAACCATATGGCAGGGATGCACTAATACACTCCGAGTTATCCATTGCTTTAAAGATGTAAAGTATCTAAGGCAGATATAATCTATCCCGTGAATATTTACTAAAAACAATTCAATAGGACTGCTTATGGAAACCCAACCCGACATATAACATTAATTCTTATCGAATTATATCGAACTCAGAATGATAGTTTTTAAGCTTTGGTTTGACTATATAAAGATTGATTTGTAGTTTCAATAGAATTCATGTTAATCTATACCTATGAACATTCAGACAATGCATGCGAATTACTCGGAACCTACCAAGATTTACACAAAAATCTTTATGGGTAAAGAAAGTTGAAGGAAGTAACGAATTAGTAGTGAAATTTATAATTACCACATATTTCCTAGACGGCAACGGTTATATCTCAACATGAAATAGCTGCACATATGAGAAGACGTGTTGTGTTGTTGATATCTCATTGTGGTTTTTGCTTCTAGTTTTTTAATATCTCTAAAAGATAAGGAAGCTCGCATGATTAGCAAATTAAGGCATCATAAATCTGAGATTATAAGTCATTTTCTCTATTTTATATATGTACAATTCACGAAACTAGTATTATTATTCACTTATGTATGAAATATAAATATATCTAATATATATATTGATGAAATGAAACGATACTTATTAAGACGGAGTTTAAATTTTAGTACTTTGGATATTTTCGTATCTCAGTAGAGTTGGTTATTTGTTTTAAAAGCTTATATTGGAAGAGAAAATCCTAAACACAAATTAAAAAGTAAATCGATGAGATTATGCCTATCAACGAACCAGGAAATATACTTATCATGGTTGCGTTAGAGGTGACACAGGATTAAATTACACAAGATTTTATTTTAAGGAAAGCAAAATTAACACATCCTTCTTGTATGTAGGATAATTATGTTTTTAATAGAACAGCCTAAATTAATATATAGTTTTTCATTATCAGCCTTCAAACTATATATATTGGATTCTTTAGCTCAATGGATGATGTGCTGGTGCTAGCTTCTTGTGTGAGCTGAGAGTTCTTAAGGGAATATAATCAATTTTGGGATTCATTATGAGAGAGAATGAGTTGATAGTTGCATAAATTTTGGACAACAAATATTTAATTATCAAGCGAGTTATATAAGAATAGAGAAAAAATATAGGGTTCTTGAATGACTTAGTAGACGTTAAAGGGAATGCATAGTTTTATATCTTTCTTCTACACTTTCCTCTATTAGTGAATCTTCTATACTTAGAGAGAACTGAAATTTATTCTCCTCTTTCCTATATCAAGAGAGAGAGAGAGAGAGAGACAGGAGAGACTGACGAGAGAGAGAGAGAGTCCATCTTTTCCTCTTCCCCTATAAATTATAAGATTCAAGAAAGGGGAAATAGTTAAGTCTTAATTTGTAGATGACCCATCAATCCATAGTAA